>VXAU01005613.1:149353-160527 GCA_013399695.1 Formicarius rufipectus
TATATATAAGCTAAATAAATAGCTTCTCAGGCTAGTCTACCCTTGTTTCTTTCACCTTTTAGTCCTGTGTAGTTTTGAGTCTTACCTACCTCAAAAGTCCCTCTGCTTCCAAAGTAACCACACCATTGGTGCTTCTGTAGGCACTAATTGGTTGCTCATGTGGTCACTAGAGCTCAGAAGAATGTATCACACGTTTTATTCCTTTCTAGTTAATTAACACTACATTGATGTCTATAGGTATCAGGTCTACTGATTCTGTAGAATTTGGCAGTGGAACAGCCAAACCTGTACTGAACTGGTGTCAATCAATCTTACCTCAGATTGTCTTTTACTTGCCTGAACAGAAGGATATTCACAACTCCACAGGACTGTAGAAATAAGAAACGTCAGGCATGTTCTCAAAATCTGTATAAAGGAGTTGTGGCAATCCCTAAGTGACCAGAAAAGTATACATGGCCTAGATTTGAGATTAAAAGTGTTAAATCTAAAGCTTTGATCATTAAGCAACAGCATCCTTGACAGGACTCCATAGCTTGTTGTTTCTCAGAAGGGTCTCTCAGAAGCCTTGAGTGGACAGTTATGGGATAGCATTATTCATCCAAATGATGTAAACTTTTTTTGGGTCTGTACGATAAGATATAAACACCATAAGAATGGCCTTGTTGTAGTGAGGGTTTGAGTATTCTTTCTTTCCCTAAAGGCTAGTATACTTCATAAATGCTCTTTTCCACCATATTTTCAGTATCATCTTTTGCTTGAAAGTGTGAAAATAATGTATATCTAAGGGTTACACCACCCTCCTGCATATTAAAAATTCTTAGTTTATGCTCATTAGTTCAGCCCTCCCTAAACATACACATTTTTTGTACTATCTGTTCTTCTTAAATTCAAGACATTCTCTGTGGCAGAAATTTTAAAGTGTATTTTATTCCTCCTGGTCCTTCTGAGCCAAGTGTGGGACTTTACTGCATCAAACATTGAATTTACTGAGATGAAAAGTTAGTGTAATATTGGTCCCGAAATGTAGGTGGTATTGTTATCTTTTCATAGCTACATATACACCCCTCTTGAGGAGATTTCTTTTAGCTTCAGTCTTGGAGACAATGCTTTTGAGTCAATATTATGCTGTGATAATTCTTTGAAACTTTATTTCTTTATATTAGCACCACTGGACAATATCCTTCTTTGAGTGAAACACCATCATTTACCAGTAGCTTATATTCAGACTAGTCCCTGTAGCACAGTTCAGAAACACATTTTCTATTTACATTTGTCTCTCCTAGCTCTCATTTCACTTCCCAGAGCTTTTCTCCCCATGCTGTAATAGACCTGAATTTTGATGAGGCCAAGACACAAAGCAGCCATCAGGAATGACTTATTTAGATGCACAACTTTTAGCATACTGCTGATTCTGTTACTACATCAGTCAAGTTTCCTGACTGCTCTTCCTGAGATGTAACAGCTCCAGAAGGATTTGGAGAAACACTACAATAACCCAAGAGTTGCATTTGTTCTTGCTTTTGCTGTTGCCCAACCCTGATTAGAAGAAATGTTGCTGTTAGCTAATTACTTTCACAGTGGTGACAGATGGCCAAAGGGTGCATATGATGGAAAAATAGAGAGGAAAAGGGTTAATGTTGCAGACCACCTTGTTCCCCTTTTATTTAGGCTCCTCTAAAGCTGCTGATTTAATGGAGTGTTCTTCAGTGGGAGCTGGAGCAGTGACTGAAGAATCAGGCCCATGAGGTTTAGTGACCTCCGGGTGAAGGCACTGCAGGTGTGTGGCTAACAAGGTACTAATTCGGTACCAGAGTGAGAATGAAAGTGGTTACAAGCAGTTCGTCAAGAGGCAGCATTGTACCCCAAAGAGCTGCAAATGCTGGGCGTCATGGCTGGGAGGAGAGGCAAGCTCTGCTCTTGTCTGCTATTCTGCCGATTCCTGGCTGAGAGTGTTTTCATTGGAAGGAGCAGCCCTGTGCTGGCAGAGCTCTTCTGTGCCTTTCATGTAAACTGCTGAATCTGTGAGAAAAGTTAGACATTTAATTACCGTGTGTGGATGTGGCTCAGTGACTTATATTTTCTTAAGAGTACACAGATACAAAGAGAAAATCCTTCAGTGAGGGGATATAGATTCTGCATCCTCCTTTCTCATGAAATCTTCAGCACTTTGTGATGCCTTCACATCTCTATCTTGTTCCTTGCCTTCCCAATTTTTTTTTTTTTTTTTTTTTAACATTGTCAGTTTCATGAAATCTTCTTCCTGTCACTATACAAGATGCCCACCTGCTAACACTACTTCACCATGCTCAGGAGTCCCTTGCATTTGAAATCAGTAGAGAAAAGGGAAAATAAAGATTACAGGCAGGAGCTTGAATGTGTGTTTCCAAAATATGCATGCACAAGAGTGGAAGTAGTGCCATCATGAGTAAGATAGCAGCAGGAACTGAGACTGTGTTACTGGTACTCCACCTCTGACAGACCCTTGTTTATTTGTTTTTTGTTGTTTTTTTTTTTTTTTTAATTTGTTTGGTTTGGGGTTTTTTTTGTTTTTTCTTTTTTTTCTCTGGTAGTTTTCTTGATTTTAAAACAATATTATTTGCAAGGAAAGAAAGGCAGTACAAGTGCTGAGACTGTATTGGTGAGTATTTCCATGATAAGCTTGGTTTATATAGCATTTTTACTTAAATCTGATGAAAAGACTTGCATGCCTCCTTCGTAATGCAAATTTCTCTGCTTTCTAAGCAGCTGCTCATCATGTTTAATTTTACTTTGATCCATTATCGACAGTCTTGTCATCTACAAATCTTTACCTTTTGAGTAATTGAGAGCAAGGCGGGGAAAAATAAATTGCTGATAAATTAGTAGCAGTGCTTGTAGAATGTTCCACTGTCGGGTTTTGCTGTTGGATTTTTTTGGTGTGTTTTTTTTTTTTTTTTTAATCAAACATCAGCAGCACTTTACATTGTTGCTGAGATGAATGGGAACTAATAGGAGATGTTCCTGAAGTTTGTTTTCTAATCAGATCAGACTCAGTCTTACTAATAAATGTGACTACTGTGAGCAGAACTGTTTGTGACTAAATAATCAGTTTTGCTATTGAGAAGTGATTAAATTGCCTAAGGAAAAATTTATAAATAACACCTGATTTACTAAGATTTAAATTAATGGCCTTTTTACTTCCAATCAATCTATTCTGAATTGTTTTTCTACCTCATTTTTAAAATTTATTTTTATTCTTTTTTATTTAATATCAGTCATGTTGTTTATTCTATAACATTCAGTTCTGTTGAACTCTGACTATATTGCAAGGAACACTGATGTCAATTGTCTCTATTAGAATGATGGGGAAACAGTAGTACAGGAAAGGGATATGCAACTAGGAGCAATTGTAAAGTATGAGTTTGCATAATAGTCAAGTTTAAACTATGCTGAAGAAAAGAAAATGACTAGTGTAAAAATATTATTTTGTCCAGTGGGTTTAACCGACACATTTGTAAGCGAAGGAAAAATTTATATATATATTTTTTTTAAAACAGTATTTGTATTTTGACATGAAAATTAAAAAAAAAGAAGGGTGATTTTTGTACATTTCTGCTAGCTTAACAAAACAATTAAATTACCTTTATTGGTAGATATGCTAGAAGTGGAATAATATGCCTAGCACAATTGACTTCAGAGAAAGCCTGAACATTTCCCCTTCTTCAGTTCAGGAAAGACAATATTCCAAAGAAATAGACCATAAAGTATATTCTTCTTGATTTAGATCCTGAGTTGGCACTTCAAATGAGTGATTAAATCCTTTAGACTCTATCACATGCTTAAGTGCATTGGTGACTTGAGATCTTAATGAGGCCACCTGCAAGGGTTCCTTGTTGGTCTCTGGTGGAAGTTCTGCCCAAAGCTTTAGAAGGGGAGAATAGGCAGCTCCAAATTCCCATTCTGTTTTACAGCTAATTTTTCCAACTTGAACACATCCTCCCCCAGTTCAGGCTTGATTGCTTGATTACAACACTGAGCACACTGATGGCACTCCACAAAGAATACTTCATAATTAGCAGTACTGATAAGTGAGAGAGACAACATTAAAATAGTGTTTAATGGGCACAGTGTAACAGTGTTAATGGGTTAAATTATTTTCTTGCCTTCATAGTGCATCAGAGAAAAGTTGTGGTTTTTTTTTTTTATTTTATTTTATTTTATTTTTTTTATATTTCTCATGCTTCAGCTAGTAATTTCCTGTGTTAAACCCAAGGCATCTTCCAGTAGAGGGAAAAAGAAAAAGCAAAAAGCCCCAAAAAACCCACCAACCCCCCCTCCCCAAAACTCCAAACATAACAAAACAAACTAAACCCTAAAAACCACCCCACCAAAACCACAAAAACCTTCTACCTAACTAAATATAAAATATTTCCCCCTAACTAGTAAACTTTACAGACCCAGATCCCCACCTCTCACAACAACAGGTATCAGTTTTAAAAACTTCATTGTTGATCCTCTTATTGTTACCTAAGGGGTCAGATGAGTATTGTAGTGCATTGTGAAGGAGGAGGAATTCAGTCCCAGAAGGAATGTCTTGAATATCTCACTGAGAAGCTTGGGTGGTCCTATTTCTGATTACCCATGATGTCTGTATGTAAGAGGCATCCTTTTGACTCCAAGTCATCAGGTATAGAAGAATGGTTTCTCAAATTTGGTAATAAAGCATCCACGATTTAAGTAAAATCTGCAAATTTCATTTGACTCAGGGAGTGCAAATGCAGGACTATAAAGATTTGACTTTGCAAATGTAATTACCTACAGTTTGGTTTTGAAAATGGTCTGAGTTCTCCAAATCAAGTGTATGCTGCTTGTGGGTGTTGGTTTGGGACTCTGCAAGAGAGTACAACATCCCCTGTCATTTGTCACTGCACTCAACATCAGAGCTCAGTCCCTCTAGGTCAAAGTATCTCTCTAGCTACAGCACATAACCACAGCTTACTGTTGAGGCAATAAAAATAAGGAAAGCCAAGAAAATAAGAGGTAGTTCTTTTCCTGGCATGAACAGGTGGTCAGAGGTATTCTTATGACCCCGATGTAATTCATTGTTCCAGAAGTAATTACAGACAGTGCCTAATTCTTCAAGCTCAGAGTCTTTTATATTCTTTATTATTATTCTTTTTTCCCTCAGTGTTTTGTTTCATGTACTTAACAGCTTTATTTTTAGGTTTTTTGCACTTATGAAGACCCCTTAGGAAGCCCAGGAATAAAATTCTTTAAGATTCCAAACAAAAACTTTGACAATGCCTTCTCCCCCTCCACCCATCCCCTTTAATCAAACAAACCAGAAATAATTTAATCATATTGTTTAATTAACTTAATATTGCATTAATTTAATTTTTTGATATCTTAAAAAACATCTTTATCTTAACAAGTTTTTATACTTAAAATTCCTCTACAAGCAATATGTATGTATTAAATGTGTAACATATACACTGTGCCCTTAGATAGTTTATAGAGTGAGACAGATAGGTACATAAGTGCATATATATAACATCTGAACTTTTCAGGCAAGGGAAAGAGAGAAGAGTGGTACTTTCCTCTGGCAGAGTTTAGTTCCAGAATGAAATATTTCAGTATTTGGAAATTACATGAAATCACTGCTATTATAGTCCTTTATCTCACTGTAACATTCAGGACTATAGGTTTTTATTAACCTGAGGCACCAAGATGGAATAAGGGGAAGGGAGAGGGAATGGATTTGCCTCTCATGTTTCCAGAAATTGCCTGCTATTCTTCTCCAAATGGAAGCCTAGCAAGTGTGACACTTCATAGACAGCTGTTCTGAAGAGTTTCAGGATATTACTACATCCTCTCAGGCTAGTGGGCACCAAGGAAGCATTTGCAGAGCTCAGTAGGGAAACTGGAGTAGTGGGAAATCACATTTGAATATCCTTTCATTTCGCTCCTGAATATGTGGATAACGGGTTTTGGGTACTTCATGTCATTTGTCCATTGAGGTCAGGAAGTGTGTACACTCATAAATACTACCACAACAGTCCTCAAATTTATTTTGGGTGAATTATTCTTTATGGCTATGAATCTCGGGATGTCAGGGACAAGTAATGGACTGTGAATCTTTGGCAGATCTGACTGCTTCTAGTGGACATGAGCCCTGATCTGTGAATATTCTAGTTTCTGAGTTTTTATTTCTGATTCTTCTGTACACCCATCAGTCCCACCATTGCAGTGGGACTAAAATAGGATAATGACTATGTTCCAGGGCATTAATGGGCAGAACATGTTTGCAGTGTGTTTAGCTGCCATCAATATTAATGCACTCATTTGAGGGGTAATAAATTGATAGACTGTGGCCTTATAATGCATAAAAATTGCATCAGCTTCAGAGCTGTAATGGAAAGTTCTTCCATGAGTTGAAGTAATCAGGGAAGGGGCTTTTCCTAGAGTTATATTATTTGGCAGTTTGAATATTCAGACCTTGGCAAGATCAGTCTTGCTGTCTTCCTTCAGAATTTTGGTGGGACAAAAACTTAGGGTTGTTATGATGCAATGAAAACTTAAAAAAGAGTAAGTGAATAAACCATATTTGCTGCTTTGAGATGTAATGACCAAGTTACAAATTAATAAACTATATTTATCTAATCACCTAATAATGCTCTAAAAGTGAGCAAACCATGCATTAAGACACATGCATCTATTTAAACCCCCATGTCTCCTCTCACCAACCGTCAAAAAATATCAGAACATCTCAATGAGCGGTCACTTGCTTTGTATCTGTGTCAGTAAATTAAGTATATTTCTATACTATGCATGCAAATGTTTACAATATTTTTAGAAGTATTCCTGACCTCAGTTTGGTCTGGATCAGCTCATACACTCCCAAATAATCCTTACTCATGCATGCATTCAAGACCCAACAGGGAGCTGGAAGGGGTCCATCCTTTTCATAGGACTAAGATTGATAGCTTGGAGGTGAGTCACTTTGTGTCTTTTTTTTGTTTTGTTTTGTTTTGTTTTTTTGCCTCTGTGACTGCACAGTCCCAGGGATTAATTTAATTAATAGCTAAAAAAAATAGTCATCAAAAACCTGTCATTTAAGATCCAGTAAAATCTCTATCATAGTATTTGCTTAATCCATAAAGCATATATATGCTGAATCAGGTTGTCAACCCTATTTAAAAGAAAAAGAAATGTGTAGAGATTAACACACCAAATCATGTTTAAATATATGTACAACATGGGTAGAAGGCAGAAAGGTGATTCACTGTCAGGTATGGTAGCACATGTTACTCACAACTGGTAACACCTCATCTATTCCAGGACCTTGGACAGGGAACCACTTGTGGCAAATGTCATTTTGGTGAGATGAGAAGGGCATGATGTGTGCCACAGGGGACTCACCAAAACAACATGGTGCAGGTGGATTCAATCTCTAAATTAAAGCATACCCAGTGTGAGGCACAGACATATGTAAAAAATAGATATTATAAGGCAAGGAGCTAGGTATATCCACAAAAAAACTATATAAAAATCTAGTAGTACGGTGAGTTGTCTTACAGGTCAATTTAACAATGATTGGCAGATATGGTCATAACCCAGTCTGCAAAATGCAAATAATAAATAACCTAGACACACACACAGAGAAATAAAAGTATAAGGGCTGAGGACTGAACCAGAAAACCAGCCTGACAGAGAGGGGATGTAGCACTGCAGACTGCTGAATATAGAGATGTAGGGAGCTGGATGACAACAGTGCATTAAAAAACACTGTAGCCCATGGCTCCTCATTATCTTCATATCTGTAAATCTACATCCTGACCTGGGGGGGATGCCTTAGGGTGTATATCCTGAGGTAAGAAATATCCAGCTAAGACTGAGTAGGAAATGCTCTGAACTGCCAGCATGGAGAGACACTTGGCAAATCTAGGAGGTGAGCAACTTTCTAGTTCTCTGTTCCCCGTGGGTCTCTTCTGAAGGCTATACCCATGAAAATACAGATGCTTTTTTCCAGTTTGGGGCAGGGAACAAATAAGCCCTGAAAAGCTGTAGGCATGATGAAGATGATGATGAGGGTGATGGTGGAGCAGAGGGCCCTGCAATCTGAAGAGGGAATGAAGAAAAAATATGTATCTCTTATCTGTGAAACAAAAATATTGAGAAGAGTTAACAAAGAATGTGAAGTTTCTCTAAAGAGCCCACAAGACCTGGATGGCCATCCTCTATCACTGCTCTGCAGGCTGCTATCACTGTGACTGGAATTTCCACTTTGTGCATCCATTACACACATTGGTGATTTTAGGTCACCTTTATTAGTCATTTTTTCACTAATAGCAAAAATTGTATTGCAGTAACCCCTAGTCACCAGGATCCTAAATCAGGATCCTGATGCATTTAGCATTTTTAGAGGAGCAGCAGAACTTGTCCCAATCAGCAGGTAGAATCTGGGTTTGTGCCTCCCTTCTGACCCTTTTTAGTCCCCAGGCACAGGCAGCACTGTTCAGCGGATGTCTCAAACATGTCATCTGTGAAAGATGTCACAACTGTCACCTTCATGGGGCCTGTTACCTTCATGTTTTTAGTTCACAAGGGCACCCCATCATGCTCACAGTGGTTCCCTATGCTCACAGTGAGGAAAGGGTGTTTTCTGCATTCCAGGGCCTAATCACATTGAGGAAGAAGGGATAAAAAAAGGAATGCAGTCAGCATCAGGGGCACTTTTCAAACCACAGAAGACTATAGATGCCTTTTCTTTCTCTTTCTTTAACTCCTTTCTCATTTACACTTAGAAAAATGACATATAGTAATTAGGTTTCTTACTCTGCCAAAGCTTTAAATAGGATCCTTCAAAAACAGCCTTTAAAAGTTCAGGTCTCTTTTTTTTCCTTTTTTTTTTTTTTTTTTTTTTTTCCAACGAAATAAATAAAACATCACTTTTTTTTTCTTTCCAAGCAATGAACAATAGAACCAGTCTGCTTTTTTAACACTATTTTAACAAAAGTCATTCAGAAATGCAGGCTGAATGCTGACAGGTTTTGACTAGCACAGAAAGTTTTGGAGCTTATTGTGGCACTTTCTGTCTCTTTTACTTTATGCCCCTCCACCTCTCCCTTTTGCATCTTCCTTTCACTCACCATTGACAATGTATGCATTCATAATTGAAGACGTTCTTTTCTTAATGACTTACAGTTGTATGAATTGTCGCTCTTGTCGGTGATGTGGCTGCTGTTTCTGCAAACTAAACACATTTGACTGCTAATTTCCCATTGAAAGACATTGGAAGGTTCCTGAAATTAATGGTGTAAGACAAGTTTACAAACTGGTAGGCTCTGATGTGAGAATTAGTGTATCTCCTCTGTAAAGGCTAAGCTGGCATAGCAGTGAGCAGCCTGAATACTCAAAAAGTTCCTCAGCAAGAAAGAAAAAAAAAATACTGACAATTGCTCGTATTTCAGAGACTTGGAAAAAGGAAGAAAGAGACAAAAAATATCAGTATATGTAAGAAAGGAGAAGGGGAAATGAAGCTTCTTGACACTAAGAGGTAATTGTAGTACTTTTCATGGAGAAAACTCCTTTATTCAGAGAAATCAACAGCTTTGTTAAGGACCTGTTTTTGGTGTCTTGCTCCAGTGTAGCATGTGTCAAGTTATGAGTAATTTATGTGGGAAATTGCAGGAATTTTTAAGCCAGTAAGTCACAGCACACAACTTTAGTTACTTATGAAGCAAAAATACCAGAGGAAGAAATAAAAAAAAAACCATGGAAATTGAATCTTTTCTTCCGTTCATATAAATGAAGATTATTTCAGGTAAAGCTAGTGGAATATTCCACCAGAGTAAAAGGTGATGTGAGAACAACTAGATCCACTCTATTTTCAAGAAAGAAAGAATAGTCCTGGTAAACCACTTGCTCAGAAACATACATTTCACATATGCAGACAGCTGTAACAGCTGCCATCTAAAAAATTCTGAATTAGTGACTGTTCTTAACACAATGTGCCACATGAAGTCATGAAATTCCTTGGCCATATCCAGATTCTTCTAATTTTCTTTAGGAATATCTGTTAATATTTCCTCAAGGTATGAAAAACTGGCTTCTTTGATTTAGTATTTATTTTGTTATCAAGATCCTTGATTAAAGTATTCACAACACAATCTATTCTAGTTTATTTTATATACCAGAATCAACACATATTTTCTGAGAGGATTATTTTGTATTTTTGTTTTGAAATTATGCCATTTTTATCCACAGATAAGATCTCCTGGTGTAGACTTTGTTATCTCATTAATAGTAGGGCTAAATGGATTTTGAAACTCATGCATTTGTGTCACTGAGATAAAGTCATGTTAAAATAAAAATAGTTTATGTTTAACTTGTCAATTTTTTTTTTTTATATGAATTGCATTGCACATATTTTTGCTCACATAATGGAAATAACAGTGAGTTCTTATTACTGTGAATGATTTGTAGACTCTGAAAATATCAGAAAATAATTGTGTCAATTAATATATGTTACTCAAAAGTTTTTATATGGTGGTAGTAAATATAATTTTGATTCACTTTCCTGCCCTCCTAAACAACCTACCCATGACCAGTATTTTCGACAAATTATAGACTACACTGACATCCCAAACACAGATGACCAAAATTTTATATCCTACATTTCTGTTTTGAGTCTATGTAAAAGCAACAAATGAAAACAAATCAGAACAAAACCCACAAAGATTTGCTTAACTGTCCCTCCAGGATTATCCGTTTCAAAATCAGAATATATGAAGCAGTTTTTCAGAGCAATTTTAAGTGAGTGATCTTGGGACTGAATAATTCTGCATCCTGTTAGAAATTCCAAGTAAGCATAAGCAGGAATAGAGTCTTAATGGCTATGTTATAATGACATCGGGAAGCAAAGGATGAACTCTGGCTGTTTGGGAAAGTACCATGAGAGCTCTCATAACAATGAATGATCAGTACAGTTCTATGAGGACTTATATTAAAGGGACTTTCAGTAATAACTTCTACTGTTTTTCAGAGGAAGTGTTTTCTTTTGTAGATATAAGTACTGTCACTCATCCTCTATGTGAACATCAATCATCATAAAGGCTAACATATAAAAATACTTGAGGTGAGTGTATGTTTTCTTCTGTTTCTCCAGTGAACTGAGTTGTGAATGAAAGATAAAA
>VXAU01005615.1:4915-19598 GCA_013399695.1 Formicarius rufipectus
AGTGACAAAGGGGACCTTCCTCTGCACCCACAGGTGCCAATATATCCACAGGTGGCGAAGGGGACTCTG
Organism: Formicarius rufipectus; assembly: GCA_013399695.1. NCBI lineage: Eukaryota > Metazoa > Chordata > Aves > Passeriformes > Formicariidae > Formicarius > Formicarius rufipectus. The sequence goes on from VXAU01005615.1 coordinate 4,985, forward strand.
CACCCACGGGTGACGAAAGGCACTCTGCTCTGCACCCACGAGTGACAAAGGGGACCCTGCTCTGCACCCACGAGTGACAAAGGGGACTCTGCACCCAGGGGTGCCAAAAGGAACCCTCCTCTATACCCACAGGTGGCAAAGGGGACTCTTCACCCACAGGGTGACAAAAGGGACCTTCCTCTGCACCCACAAGTGACAAAGGGGACCTTCCTCTGCACCCACGAGTGATAAAAGGGACTCTGCACCCACAGGTCCCAAAAGGGACCCTGCTCTGCCCCCATGGGTGCCTCCCTTCCCCCGTGTCCCCGCCGTGTCCCCGCCGTGTCCCGCACCTGCTCTCCTCGCCCTCCAGCAGTGTTCTGTAGGTGGCGATCTCGATGTCCAGGGCCAGCTTGACGTTGAGGAGCTCCTGGTAGTCTCGCAGCAGACAGGCCATCTTGTCCTTGGCCTGTTGCAGCGCCGTCTGCAGCTCCAGCAGCTTCTGCCGCGCGTCCTTCAGGGCGCAGTCCCCGCGCTGCTCCGCGTCGCAGATGGTCGTCTGCAGCGCCGAGATCTGCCACGGGCAGAGCACCACGTGGAGACCACCCCACGCCCACCGGGATGGCCCACGGGGGGCTCCGAACAGGGAGGACCCGGCCCCAATGGGACGTGGTGGGGCTGGGAAAGGGGGCGGCCAAGGGGAGTGTCGGGAGGCATCTCCATGGGGTTGCTCCTGGGTACCTTGGTTCTCATGTGGAAGGGTCAGAGAGCCAAAATTTTGGGTGGATTTGTGTTAGCCAGAGTGGGTTTTGGGAGGCATCTCCACAGGGTTGCTCTGGAACAGCTTGGTTCTCATTGGGAAGGGCCAGACAACTGAGATTTTGGGTGGATTTGTGGTGGACAGCAGGGATATCAGGAGGCATCTCCACAGGGTTGATCCTGGATCCCATCAAAGTCTCATTTGGAAGGGTCAGAGAGCCAAGATTTTGGGTGGATTTGTGGTAGCCAGGGCGGGTTTTGGGAGGCATCTCCCCAGGGTTGCTCTGGGACATCTTGGTTCTCATTGGGAAGGGCCAGAGAGACAAGATTTTGGGTGGATTTGTGATGGTCAAGGGGGTATCAGGAGGCATCTCCACAGGGTTGCTCCTGGATCCCATTAATTCCCATTTGGAAGTGTCAGAGAAGAGATTTTGAATGGATTCGTGGTGGTCAATAGTGGTATGAGGAAGCATCTCCACAGGGTTGCTCTTGGATCCCATCAAAGTCTCGTTTGGAAGTGTCAGAGAGCCAAACTTTTGGGTGGATTTGTGGTGGTCAAGGCGGGTATCAAGAGGGATCTCCATAGGGTTGCTCCTGGACACCTTGACCCTCATTTGGAAGGGTCAGAGAGCCAAAATTTTGGGTGGATTTGTGTTAGCCAGGTCAGGTGTTGGGAGGCATCCCCACAGGGTTGCTCTGGGGCACCTTGGTTCTCATTGGGAAGGGCCAGAGAGAAGAGATTTTGGGTGGATTTGTGATGGTCAAGAGGAGTATCAGGAGGCATCTCCACAGGGTTGCTCCTGGATCCCAGTAATTCTCATTTGGAAGGGTCAGACAACTGAGATTTTGGGTGGATTTGGGATGGTCAAGAGGGATCTCCACAGGGTTGCTCCTGGACACCTTAATTCTCATTTGGAAATGTCAAAGCAAAGATTTTGGGTGGATTTGTGGTGGTCAATAGTGATATCAGGAGGCATCTCCACAGGGTGGCTCCTGGATCCCACCAAACTCTCATTTGGAAGGGTCAGAGAGCCGAGGGCTCAGGTGGTTCATAGTGGCCAACGCTGATATCCCACACGGGGACCTCCAGACAGATCCAGTCTGGGCTGGGAGGTCTTGGGAGCTCCTCAGGGTGGGATGAAACCCTTTGATGGAGAACCTCCCCACCCTCGTGGCTCCAGCCCTTTGTCCTACCTGCTTCTTCACGTTGTCCGACTCGCACTGCAGCTTCTGGATCATCCTGTTGAGCTCGGCGATCTCGCTCTGGTTGCTCCTCAGGTCATCACAGAACTTGCCCCGGCTGCTGTGAAGCTCCTCCAGCTGCTCCACAAGGAGAGGACCATGTGGACGGGTCCAAACCGGCCCCTCCCTCCCCAGGAAGGCTCCTGGGACAACACCCCGAGGCGCCCCCCGCCTCCACTGGGAGATCTTGGGGGTCTTTCCCCAACCTTGACCATTTTCCATTGGGAAAAGCCCGTTCCTCATGGGAGACCCCCTGGAAGCAGCAGCTGAGCTCTGGTTTCACAGGGGGGTTTCAGACCACACCTTCCAGCTCGGGGTTTTGTTTGGGGGGGGTCAAGACTTTCTTCAGATGACCATGGTGGGTCCCTTCCAGCTCAACACCTCCTGTGGTTCCATGACCCTAAACCATGGTGTGGGCTGGGGGAAAGCTGGGTGGTCCCAGGGTGGTCTCCTGAGGGACAGGGAATGTCCCAGGGATGGTCTCAGGGGTGGTCCCATGGACAGAGATTGTTCCAGGGATGCTCTCAGTGACAGGAATTGTCCCAACGATGGTCCCAGGGACAGAGATTGTTCCAGGGATGGTCTCAGCAACAGGAATTGACCCAGGGATGGTCCCAGGGACAGAGATTGTTCCAGGGATGGTCTCAGCGACAGGAATTGTCCCAGGGAGGGTCCCAGGGACAGAGATTGTCCCAGGGATGGTCTCAGCGACAGGAATTGTCCCAGGGAGGGTCCCAGGGATGGTCCCAGGGAGGGTCTCAGTGACAGGAATTGTCCCAGGGATGGTCCCAGGGATGGTCTCAGCGACAGGAATTGTCCCAGGGATGGTCCCAGGGATGGTCTCAGCAACAGGAATTGTCCCAGGGATGGTCCCAGGAATTGTCCCAGGGATGGTCCCAGGGACAGAGATTGTCCCAGGGATGGTCCCAGGGAGGGTCCCAGGAACACAGACTGTTCCAGGGCTGGCCCCTGCAGGAGGTCACTCACCCTGGTCTGGTAGAAGGCCTCCACCTCGGCCTTGCTCTTCTGGGCGATCTCCTCGTAGCAGCACTCCACGCTCTTGATGATTCCCTCCATGTCCAGGTCGCGGCTGTTGTCCATTTGCACGATGACCGAGGTGTCACAGAGCTGACAGTCCAGCTGGGCTCGCTCCTGCAGGACCCAGCCCACGTCAGGGCCATCCCACCACCCCCACCCACCCGAGGGGGGCTGGGGAGGGTCTGGGGGGGAGGTTCTCCCGTGGGAACACCCAACGGGACCGGGTGGGTGATTGGTGTCCAGCAAGGGCTGCAAACTGGGACCTGTTCTGGTGGGATTTCTGTGGGCAGTTCCCTGAGGAAGGGGGGGATCCTGGTGGCATTTCTGGCTGTGACACCCTCGGGGGTGACTTCTTGAGTGGGGCTCAGCTCCAAAATAATCCCCTTATGGAGGGGGTTGTGGCTCCGGAAGGTCTCAGTGCAAAATGTTCACCTCGTGGTTGGTTAAAAACCCACAACGTTTTAGACAAAAGTGTCACTTTGGTCAAAATATTCGGACTAAGGTAAAAAATCCAAGTGCTAAAAGTATTTGGCCGTCTCAGGGTTGGTTTGGAGGAGGATTTGAGGGGTTTTGAGGCACAAGACCCCTCTCTCTGAAGGCAGAAGTGGAAGAGACCACCAAGACCCTCCCCTTGGCTTCCCAAAGGGAGGCAATATGTGTTTGTTATCAAATACAGATAAAACCCTAGAGATTTTTGGGTTGCAATTCCAGGCTTTTCAGGGAGGACACCTCTGCCTGTTCTCGGGTTTGGTGTAGGAGGAGCACACAGGGAGGGAGTTGTGGCTTCAAAAGGTCTCACTGCAGTGTCCACCTCGTGGTTGGTTAAAAACCCACAACGTTTTAGACAAAAGTGTCACTTTGGTCAAAATATTCGGACTAAGGTAAAAAATCCAAGTGCTAAAAGTATTTGGCCGTCTCAGGGTTGGTTTGGAGGAGGATTTGAGGGGTTTTGAGGCACAAGACCCCTCTCTCTGAAGGCAGAAGTGGAAGAGACCACCAAGACCCTCCCCTTGGCTTCCCAAAGGGAGGCAATATGTGTTTGTTATCAAATACAGATAAAACCCTAGAGATTTTTGGGTTGCAATTCCAGGCTTTTCAGGGAGGACACCTCTGCCTGTTCTCGGGTTTGGTGTAGGAGGAGCACACAGGGAGGGAGTTGTGGCTTCAAAAGGTCTCACTGCAGTGTCCACCTCGTGGTTGGTTAAAAACCCACAACGTTTTAGACAAAAGTGTCACTTTGGTCAAAATATTCGGACTAAGGTAAAAAATCCAAGTGCTAAAAGTATTTGGCCATCTCAGGGCTGGTTTGGGGTCGAATTTGGGATGGGTTGAGGCACAAGACCCCTCTCTTTGCCGGCAGAAGTGGAGGAGACCACCAAGACCCTCCCTTCGCCTTCCCAAAGTGCTTTTATCCAACACATAAAAAGGGAGGGAGGTTTGTGGGCTGCAATTCCAGGCTTTTCAGGGAGGACACCCCTGACGCCTGGAGCTCTTACCTCAGCGTAGATGCACTTGAGGAACTCCAGCTGCTGCCTCAGGAGACCCACCCTGACCTCCAGCTCCTCCTTGGTCAGGTAGAGACAATCCACGTCCTGCAGAGGCGCCAGGGACGTGGTGAAAGGAGGTGACAACCCCCAGGGCTGCCACAGACCCCACATTTCCCCCTATTTGGAGCCTCTCCCAGCCCCGGAGCTCGAGTTTGCCCTGGAAGCCTCACGGGGCTCCTCCAACCTCCGTGGGCTCAGCACGGTTCCGGGGTCACCCCGCGAGCCTTCAGGCAGTGCCACGACACCAGGGCCCCCCGCCTGTCCCCCTGGCCTCTTGTCCCCCCGGGTTTGCCCCCTCTGAGCCGATCCTCGGCGTCACTTCACCTTCTTGAGCACCACGAACTCGTTCTCGGCCGCCGTGCGCTTGTTGATCTCATCCTCGTACCTGCAAAGGGGGGCGAGAGAGGGGGGTGGTCCCGAGCCCTGGTCCCGAGCCCTGCGGGCACCACCCGAGTCCCCCGGGTGGCCCCGGCGAGACGGCGGCCGGTGGGAATTCACTTCGCCCCTCTTCGCTCCTAATTAACTTAGCGCTCCTAATTAAGTTTGCTCTCCTAATTAACTTTGCGCTCCTTCCTCCTTCCCTCGGCGCTTTTTCAAAGGGCCCACGCCGAGCGCACGGACTCAGAGGGCAAGAAAATCAGGCCAGACCACTGGGAATGCAAAGCGCCGTCCCAGCTGGGAGGCTGGGGCTGCCTCTCCCAGCCCGGCTGCTCCGCGGGGTGTTTGGCTCAAGCGTCTCCCTCTCGGTTTGTGGGGCAGCCGAGACTCAAAAGTCCCCAGGGCAGGTCAGGAGCTTGAGCAACCCGTGAAACTCTCGGGGGGAAAGGCGGGCGTGACTCAAGCCCCGGGACCTGCGGGGGCTTTCCCAAGAGGATGACTCGGAGCTCGAGCTGGGAGCTCGGAAAAACACCCGAGACCGTGGAGTGGGAAAAACTCCGGGGGAGGAGGGGAAGGAAAAGGCAAGGGTTGTCCAGGGTGCTGGTTTAGGGGAGAGGGGAGATCTCCAGGGATTTCTACAGCTCAGATCCACAAAACCAGTTCCTACGTTCCCTCTGGAAAGGGAGAAGGGACCCCAGTTTGACGTGGGGTGGAGATAAAGAGGGTGGCGTGGGAACAGGAGGTCTGGGGGAGTCACAGCCACAGGCACGGGGGAGACTTGGAGGTGGAAACCCACGGGCAGGAGGGAGAGGGAAAGTGGCTCCCTGTCCCTCTCCCTGAGGAAAGGGTGGCCGGAGAGCCCTCCCAGTCCATCTGCAGCACCTGAGGAGCCCCAGTGGGACCCCAGCGCAGAAAACCAGCCCAGGACTGGTGTGCTGCCACCCCGGGGCACATCCGCTGCGAACTCCTGGGATTCCCACTCCTGGTGGGACTCACTTGCACTTGAACTCCTGGACCAGGTCCCGGAGGCAGCGCTCCTCGTTCTCCAGCCTCTCCCTCTCCCCCATCACACACTCCAGCTGCTTCCGGAGGTTGCAGATGAAGTTCTCAAAGACGGGCTCCAGGTTCCTGCGGGAGGCTGGGAGCACGTACTGCTGCAGCAGCTCCCACTTGGTGGTCAGCACCTTGTTCTGCTGCTCCAGCAGCCTCACCTGGCGCGGGGAGAGGTTTGGCACAGTCAGGGGAAGCCTCTGCAGGACGGGCCAAAAGGGAGTTTCTCCCCCTTCCCAAAGGGGGAAAAAAAAACCTAAATGGGAATTGCGAATGGTTCGGGGCCGGGCGAGCGGGACCAGCGTCTCCTCGGTGGTCCCACCCACGGACCTGCAGCACGGGCTGAGCGGCTCCACCACAGCCGTGGACAATTCCAGCAGCGCTCAGCTCGACCAGCCACCTCCCCACCCTTCCCCGGAGGGTCCGTGGGCTCCCCGACGGGCCGGGTGAGGCGACGGGGCTTCCCCAGCACCCCGAGCTCCGTCCCGGCCCTCATTTGGGTGTCTCTGGTGGAAACCCCAGCGGCAGGTTCTTAGCACGCCTTTCACTGCCAGATTAAAGGCTCTCCCAGAGCCTTGAAGGGTCATGAATAAGTCATTTCTCAGCTGGGAGCTGCTGCTCCTCCGGAGTGGGTTTGGTTTTTCCAGCTCTCCAGGGAGATTAGATGGAGTGAATTTTCATGGCTGTTTGAGAAAATTGTTTCCCAGAACTCCTTCCTGGCATGAAACACCTTGAAATGTGGCCGAGAAAACCACGATAAATGAGGCACTTTTAGGAAGCCACCAGAGCTCTCAGGTCACAGACTGGAGGGGCTGAGAAGATTAAATGATTCACTTTGGTTTTACCTTCTACACCCCGATCAAGGCAAATTTTAGGGATGCAAAACTGCTGGGGAGTTTATGGAGTTGCGAGATTATACACTTGGAACAAGCTTTCCTCGTTCTCCTCGTCTCCATCCCTTCTCCCACCGTGTCCCTGGAGCTGCTCCTGGGGCAGCTCTTTGGGCAGGTTGGTGGCCACCCAAAGCCAAAGCACCCGTGGTGTTCTCCTGGTGTGAGGCCTGAAGCCCAAAGGGGCACCAGGTCAGGACCACCCTGGTCCATCAGGGTCCATCAGAAAGGTTTGGGTATCAGACTGCCAGGAGAAATATCTCCTGGGGCATCTCTGGATCATCTCTAAGGACCCTTCCAACCCAACAATCCCACAACTCCAGGACCTTTCCCACTGGAAGGGGTCCCTGCCCATGGCAGGGACTTGAAGTTGGTCTGCCTCTAAGGACCCTTCCAAACCAACAATCCCACAACTCCATAACCTTTCCCACTGGAAGGAGTCCCTGCTCGTGGCAGAAAGGTGGAACTGGATCGTCTTTAAAGACCCTTCCAACCCAACCATCCCACAACTCCATGACCTTTCCCACTGGAAGGGATCCCTGGCTGTGGCAGAGCTTGGAACTGGATCATCTCTAAGGACCCTTCCAACCATCCCACTCTTCCATGACCCTTCCCCACCGGTGGCCCTCACCTTGTCGATGAAACAGGCGAACTGGTTGTTGAGGTTCTTGATCTGCTCCTTCTCATGGGTCCTCACTTGGCACTCCTCGGGGTCCACGCCCACGCACAGGGGCTTCAGCAGCTCGGGGCGGACGCTGACACCGCGAATGCCCTCGGAGCGCAGACCGAACCCCGCTGTGCCCACGCTGTCCCCGAGCCCCCGGTAGCCCCCCAGGCCGCCCCCCAGGCCGCCCCNCCGCCGAAGGAGACGCGCTGCCCCCGGCCCAGGTCGCAGACGCTGCGGCTGCTGAAGCCGCCGAGGCCGCAGCGCCGAGCGCCGGGAGCACAGCCCGAGGCCGGCCCGGCGTTGGCCCTGCCGAGGGCGCAGACGGCCGAGGCCGAGGAGAAGCCACGACGGCCGAGCACGGAGCCCGAGGTGTAGCACTGGCGGCTCATGGCGAGGCGAGGGAGGCGAGAGGAGGGCGAGGAGGTCTCCCGTGGCTCTTCTGCGCTGCCGCCGCCCTTTTTATATGCTCCGGGAGGCGCCCGGGATGCAAAAAAATCCCAACCAGCCAAAAGTGTAATTTCTCCGCTGGGTTTGGCCTTGCCTGGCAGCCAGGAATGGCTTCCAACATTCCCAGCCCACAGCAAAGGCCGGGGCCTGCCGAGGAATCGGGGGGGAAATTAAAATAAACTGCTTTGCTTGCAAAGCTTCGGCTCCGCGACTCGCGCTTTGCTTAATTAATCGGCTTCCTTATTGCGTAATTAGAGCTCGGCGAGGTTAATTCAAGGGGGTTTTATTCATGGCGTGTTTACGGGCCAGGGTTTCACCACAGTGTTTAATTATGATCTCGAGGCCTCCTGCGAAGGTGTCGCCTCCACTGGGGTCCTTCTCCAGGTTGAGGAGGGGTCTTGGCCAACCCCCAGGGCAGGGGGTCCAACAGGGACCTGCCCTGGTGGGGGTAGGGCAGGGACAACTTCCTCTGGGAAAGATCATGGAATCATGGAATAGTTTGGATTGGAAAGGACCTTAAAGATGATGCGGTCCCACCTCCCTGCCATGGACAGGGACCCCTTCTCTGGAAGGGTCATGGGATTATGGAGTGGTTGGGTTGGAAAAGACTTTAGAGATGATCCCAACCCCTTCCACGGACAGAGACTCCTCTGTTGGAATACGTTTCTCATAGGAAAGATGATGGAATCATGGACTGGTTGGGATGGAAGGGGCATTAAAGATGATCCCACCCTGCCACGGACAGGGACCCCTCGCACTCTCCCAGATTGCTCCAACCCGACCTTGGACACCTCCAGGGATGGAGCAGCCACGGCTTCCCTGGGCAAGCTGAGAAGCTTCAGCTGACCCTTGGGATCTGTGGGGTGGAAGGAGAGGCATTCCTGGGCAGTGCCAGGGAAGGTGGAGGATCCCACACCACGAGCAGAGCCCTCCGAGAGGCCCCATGAGGAGGAGACACAACGAAGCGAAGGATCCCCAACAGGGCTGAGAAAGGGGGGGCTGAGGTTTGTCCTTGTCTTCCTACAAAGACCCCTTTGTGACATTCCATCACCTGGGAATGAGCAGGAACTTCAGCAAAGCCCTTAAAAAATCGCTTGGAAACAGAGTCCCTTTTTGGTTTGACCTCGGCCAAAGGGGTCGGATTAAGGAATTAGAGGGGGGGTTGCCCCGAGAGGCTCTGACCAGGCAAAGTGAGCTGGCCCAGGGAGGACCCTCTGGTGCCCTCGGGGTCTGGGGGTCCATTGCCTCGAATCAAACATGGAAAGAGTCAGGGTCTTCAGAGCACTTGTGGGGTCTTCAGAGCACTTGTGGGGCTTCTCCTGGAAAGGTCTTTCTCCTTGTTTGGAAAGGTCTCACGTGGAGTGGAAGTGAAAGACCAGGTCCTTGGTGGGACGCGTGTCCCGCTGTGGAGCCGTGGGACAGCTGGGATTGGAAGGGCCCTTGGAGCTCGTGCCACCCCACCCTCCACGGGGCTGGAGAATCCTTGGTGTCACTCCACTCCAGGCTCTGACTTGGAAGGGGGAATGTTTGGGAGATGAGCCGACTCGGTGCCCAGGCGTTGGTGGGCGCGGTTGGAGGCCGAAGGTGGGGCAGTGCCCGGGGACAGGGTGGCACGAAGCTTCTCTCGGCCCTTGGGGAAGTCCAGGCATGACTTCCATGAGCTTCTTCTAGGTCGGCACCACCACGGGTGAGCTGGAAGTGGGGACAATCCCGGCCCTTGTCCCGCTTTCTGTGCCCCTGAGCCCTGGGGACACTGACCAGGAGCAGCCCCTTCCCATGGCAAGGGAGACTCAACCCTGGGGACAACGACTGTCCGGTTTTTCCATCTGGGAGAAACCCAGAGCAGCTTGTGATGAGGCCCCTGGTGTTCTCCACCCACCCCGGGTGGCACTTTTAGGAGCTGCAGACCCTCCAAAGGCCACGGTCCCGTTGGGAAACGTGGGGCAACCACGAGCTGCTGGGTGGCTCCTCAGAACCTCACGAGCAACAAACCTGCCCTTCCACCTCGGGGTGTCCCTGAGAAGTGGCTCTTCCAGCCCTGCCCCTCAGAGCCAGTCGGGCCAGGCCATGTTTGTGGTTTTCCAGCTGCTGAGCTTTCACAAAGCTCACTTTGGAGTCTCCTCGTGGTGGGAACTCTGGGAGCTGCTTCCGTGAACTTCAAAGGAGGGGAGGGCTCTGGTGGCGTTTGGGCTCCAGAAGGGGGAACTTTGTGGTTGTTTTCATTCTGTGGCGGTGCCCAGGCACGGGTGGCCTTCCCGGAGACCTTCTTCACACCTCCAGGTGGTTCTCCAGCTATTTCCTGGCTCGCTGAGGGTCAGAAGGTGTTTGGAGAGGGACCAACCTCCCCCTCCCCAAGGAAGAGGTGAAGCCACTGTTTCCAGGCCACCAGGGTTCATCCAAACTTTCCACCCCTACGAAGAGGGGAAACCCCTGAGCTCCTCAATGTTCTTTGGGCTGTGGTGGCTCCCACAGGAGTCCCACCCCGGGGGTTTCCACGTGCCCACATCAGCAGGTCCTCCCTAAGCATCTCCCTAAAGCGGGACCTGTGAAGCCACCACAGCATAGGGAGAGCCTAGAGGGGGTTTTAGACCTCCTGGGGTGACTCTGGTTGAAAGGACCCTCCAAGAGCCCCCTGAGCCTCCTTTCCTCCCACTTTTCCAGACACCCTCCCGGGAAAACAGGGCTGGAGGGGAATTGAGCTCCCCGTCCCTCCCTGCGGGCTCCGTGTGAAAGGGACAGTGAAGCCACCACGGGATGGGTGGTTAATGAGGCCCCTGGGACATCAGCCTCTGGTTTGGTGGGTCCTGCTCTCCAGAGGTGACTGTTCCTGCCNTGGAGCCGTGGGACAGCTGGGATTGGAAGGGCCCTTGGAGCTCGTGCCACCCCACCCTCCACGGGGCTGGAGAATCCTTGGTGTCACTCCACTCCAGGCTCTGACTTGGAAGGGGGAATGTTTGGGAGATGAGCCGACTCGGTGCCCAGGCGTTGGTGGGCGCGGTTGGAGGCCGAAGGTGGGGCAGTGCCCGGGGACAGGGTGGCACGAAGCTTCTCTCGGCCCTTGGGGAAGTCCAGGCATGACTTCCATGAGCTTCTTCTAGGTCGGCACCACCACGGGTGAGCTGGAAGTGGGGACAATCCCGGCCCTTGTCCCGCTTTCTGTGCCCCTGAGCCCTGGGGACACTGACCAGGAGCAGCCCCTTCCCATGGCAAGGGAGACTCAACCCTGGGGACAACGACTGTCCGGTTTTTCCATCTGGGAGAAACCCAGAGCAGCTTGTGATGAGGCCCCTGGTGTTCTCCACCCACCCCGGGTGGCACTTTTAGGAGCTGCAGACCCTCCAAAGGCCACGGTCCCGTTGGGAAACGTGGGGCAACCACGAGCTGCTGGGTGGCTCCTCAGAACCTCACGAGCAACAAACCTGCCCTTCCACCTCGGGGTGTCCCTGAGAAGTGGCTCTTCCAGCCCTGCCCCTCAGAGCCAGTCGGGCCAGGCCATGTTTGTGGTTTTCCAGCTGCTGAGCTTTCACAAAGCTCACTTTGGAGTCTCCTCGTGGTGGGAACTCTGGGAGCTGCTTCCGTGAACTTCAAAGGAGGGGAGGGCTCTGGTGGCGTTTGGGCTCCAGAAGGGGGAACTTTGTGGTTGTTTTCATTCTGTGGCGGTGCCCAGGCACGGGTGGCCTTCCCGGAGACCTTCTTCACACCTCCAGGTGGTTCTCCAGCTATTTCCTGGCTCGCTGAGGGTCAGAAGGTGTTTGGAGAGGGACCAACCTCCCCCTCCCCAAGGAAGAGGTGAAGCCACTGTTTCCAGGCCACCAGGGTTCATCCAAACTTTCCACCCCTACGAAGAGGGGAAACCCCTGAGCTCCTCAATGTTCTTTGGGCTGTGGTGGCTCCCACAGGAGTCCCACCCCGGGGGTTTCCACGTGCCCACATCAGCAGGTCCTCCCTAAGCATCTCCCTAAAGCGGGACCTGTGAAGCCACCACAGCATAGGGAGAGCCTAGAGGGGGTTTTAGACCTCCTGGGGTGACTCTGGTTGAAAGGACCCTCCAAGAGCCCCCTGAGCCTCCTTTCCTCCCACTTTTCCAGACACCCTCCCGGGAAAACAGGGCTGGAGGGGAATTGAGCTCCCCGTCCCTCCCTGCGGGCTCCGTGTGAAAGGGACAGTGAAGCCACCACGGGATGGGTGGTTAATGAGGCCCCTGGGACATCAGCCTCTGGTTTGGTGGGTCCTGCTCTCCAGAGGTGACTGTTCCTGCCCCCGAATTCCCCCCTTGGCTCTGCTCCCACATCAAAGCTGCTGCTGGGGATGATGGTTGAGCTGATGGTCGGGGCTCCTCACCCTCAGCCTGGATTGCTCCCGACCATTTGGGCTGCTCTGGGGCAGAAGGATGGACAGGATGACCCCTGAGGTTCCCTCTGTGGTTGCTGCATTTGAGGAGATTCCAGGTAGGACCTCTCCAAAGCCTTTCCCTCCCCTCCACTGTCAGTGTGGGATCCCCTTGGGCCACACCGCCGGTGTTGGGGTCAGGGGGTGGGGAAGGAAGGCCGGGCCAGTTGGCCAAGCAGGAGGAAAAGAAGGATTAGGAGCCACCAGAGTGCCCTGGAGGCCAAGAGAGCCACCCAAGTCCTGGAGGCATCAGGAAAAGTGTCCCTGGGTGGGAAAGGGAGGGAGTTGTCCCACTCTGAGGTGGCATCGCCTCAAGCCCCAGCGGCAGTTTGGGCACCACAGCTTGAGAAAGGTCTAAAGCTCCCAAAGGAAGGACACTGGGATGGGGGAGGGTCTGGAGGGGCAGCTGAGGGCACTGGAGCACTCAAAGGCTCCCCAGGACAGGGGGCACGGCCCCAAAGCAGCCCGAATTCCAGCAGTTGGGATTTTGGGAATCGGTGGGATTTCTTTGGGGTGCCCCGTAGAGGGTCAGGGGTCAGACTCCCTTCTGGGGGTCCTTTCCTGCTCCAGATATTCCATGAAACATCCCAAGGTGGGGCCTCCCAGGAGGAACACGCAGAGCCACCTTTTTTTCCCTGGAGACAGAGGGGTTTGGTGCCAACCTTGCTGGTTTGGGGGCAGCAGAGCGGAGGACAGAGAGGTTTGATCAGCAGTGCGACCTCTGGGGCCCGGCTGAAAGCCCCACGGGTGGATTTAAAAGCCTCACGATCTCCGTGGTGGGTTAAAAAACCTCACGAGTAAATTTAAAAGCCTCGCGGTGGATTTAAAAGCCTCAGAGGTGGATTTAAAAGCCTCACGATCTCGTGGTGGACTGAAAAGCCTTACGATCTTTGTGGTGTGTTTAAAAGCCTCACACATGAATTTAAAAGCCTCCCAGACGTATTTAAGAGCCTCCCAGATGGATGTAAGAGCCCCATGAACTCCGTGGTGGATTTAAAAGCGTCACAGATGATTTTAAAAGCCTCACGATCTCTATTTTGGATTTTAAAGCCTCACAGGTGCATTTAAAAGCCTCCCAGACGGATTTAAGAGCCTCCCAGATGGATTTAAGAGCCTCCCAGACGGATTTAAGAGCCTCCCAGATGGATTTGAGAGCCCCACGATCTCTGTGGTGCATTTAAAAGCCTCACGGGTGAATTTAAAAGCCACACGATCTCCGTGGAGGGTTTAGGCCTTTCTCGGGGCATGTCCCGGGCACACGTGCCCAGACAGACGCCAAAACCCGGGCGTGTAGAGTCGCTGCCGGTGGGATGTGAGCCGGCACCGAGGACAGCGGCGCCCTCCGCGTGTGCCCACCCTGCCGGGGGGCACAGCCGCTCCCGCCGGGGGTCCGCAGCGCGTTGGGGTCGGTGTGTGCAGTAACCGGGGGAGGGGGGTGGGTTCCACCCGTGCAAGAGTCAGAGGAAACGCGTGAGCGCTGGACGCGCGTGGGGGAGTCGTCTTGGAATTTGTCCTGTCTTGTTCTGTTCCCTTTTCTCAGAGTTTTGGGGTGTTTTTTCCCCTTCGTTTGCTGCCCCTTTTTCAATAAACCCTGTTTGCTTGAGCTCTCGGCCGTGGCTGCGTTTCAGCCTCAGCGCTCCCTCCGAGCCGTGCCCGGACCGCCCCGTCGGGGCCGGCGCAGCTCCGGCGGTGTCCCCGCGGAGGGGATTGAGGGACTGCCGCGGGTCACGGCGGGGCTTGGCCCCGAGGAGCTGGCAGCCAACTCCGGCTTGTGCCAGCCCGAATGCCCGGCAGCTCCTGAGGCCCCGGGGAGCAGCCAAGGGAGGGGCCGCGCTCCAAATCCTCGCTCGCAGGGAGCCCGAGGGGGTTTGGAAGCTCCAGCGGCAGAGATGAAGCTCCTGGCTCGCCACAAAACCGCCTCTTCGGGGAGATAAAGGCAGGAGACCGTCAGGGAACCGCTGGAATGGAGATCCTTCCTCCAGCGGGAAAGGTCCTGGAATCAAGGGACGGTGGAATCAAGGAATCCTGGAATCAAGGTGGGGAGGACCTTAAAGACCATCCAGGGCCACCCCCTGTCGTGGGCGGGGACACCTCCCACTGTCCCAGGTGGATCCAGCCTGGCCTTGGACACTTCCAGGGATGGGGAATCCTCTGGGAATCCATCCCAGTCAGGAATTCAATCCCAATACTCCCCTAACCCTGGGAAGCCATTCCCTGTGTCCTGTCCC
>VXAU01005616.1:315-14440 GCA_013399695.1 Formicarius rufipectus
TGCAACCAGCCAGAACATTGAAATCTTTATGTGAATCTTTATGTATCTAATCAAACACAATGAAATAAGAAAAAAAAAGAATTTTCTGGAAATCAGCGGGAAATAGTCTCATTTGAAGACACAATGATGTCTCACTTAGACATATCTTCTTCTCTTATATCATATGTGAACACATATTTCCTAAAATTATGTGTATATTTAAATATCCCCCCCACATACTATTCCTTTTAAAATTTTTTTTTTTTTTTTTAATCAGAGAGTACCTGAAAAATATATCCTACATTCAAAAACTTCATCTATCCCCATCAATGCCTGATATAGAAAACCATATTTTAGAATCAGGCAAAAATTTAAGATTACCCCCACAAGAAAAGCTTCCATTGAAAATAGTTCCCAATATGAAAGTTTCATATTTTGACCCCAAGTAGTTTAAAAGCTGTTAAAAGTATTGCAAGGGCTATTATTTCCATGACTTTTTCAAGCCATGGGCTATTTCATAATAAATGGTATCAGATTGACATTCTTATTCATAGAAGTGGTATAAAGTTAAATGAAGTTTAATATTTGATTGATAATATTTGATCATAAATCGATTGTGCAGCATAACAGCAAGATGAATGCCAAACCAGTACTAGAAAAAAAATTAAGGATTTAATTTTCTTCTTCTACTTGCCACCATCTCGGCCAGAGTCAGAATTTCTTTTCATTGTACACCAAAGAAAAATCATGTTAAGCCTAAGTTTGACACAAAATGGAATTAGATCTTGTCACCTTTTCACAAAAGCTAAAACACGGTTTACTAGGTAATTCTATTCAAATACTCTTGTCTGATTATATATGAACTCCTAGATCATGATGCCTGAGATCTGGGAAGTTGTTGGGATTTGGGGGCTTCGGTAAGGTGTGTGTTACTTGTTTGTGGTTTTTATTACTGTTAAAATTGGCATTCTTGTTTGACTGACGATCTTTTTCACTGAATTTTTTTGGTTTTTATTTCTTTGGTCAAAACCATGTGGGCCACATATATCCTGACTTTTCTTCTGTATTGTCTTCAACCCAGCTTTTTTCTCTACTGTTCATACCACAAAAGAAAGTCCTGAGGTGTTCCCCCTCTTTGATGTCAAGAAGCTCTGGTGAAAAAATAAACATAGATAAAGACAGGATTAACAGCCTGCAGTGAAACTAGTCTGTCATTTTCTCTAAACACAAACTCACAAACTCCATAGTCAAGCTGCCATTAACACCATTCAAATCATGACATGGATCTATCTTGCAACTTTAAAATATATTGTCCTTTTCTGGCACTCCTATCAGCAAGTTTTACATGTTTAAGGAAATCATATTAGATAGAATTATCAAGGGTTATTACATGTAACTCAGTTTCATCATTATTATTTATATGATGGTCTTGATGCACAGAAAAAAGAAGGAAAAGTTACAGAAGTAAAACAGCACAAGTACAAAATGCCCTTATGTGCACTGACATTTAATACAGTGTTTAATTATTACTCTGCCTTAGTATTCCTAGCACACTGATATCTTTTCCTCTCTTTGGGACTAACTGCTAATAAATTAGCATAAGTGTGATATTGAGCCAGATATTCAAGGCACATTAGACCATTTGAGTCTGATGGGAATGGTCAGTCTGAATTTCAGTATTCTATCTCCTTAATGATCGAAGCATCCATTATGATTATCGTCACACTGTTGAAATTATGTGGAAAAAGAAGGATTTACTGATGCACATACAAAATGCTAGGTGAAATCTTGATCATGTTGAAGTACTTGGCAGATCTCCTGGTGGCTTTCAAGAGGTGTCAAGATTTATATGTTGTTAGGGGAGACAGATAAATGATCACTTACACCATCAGGATGAGGGATTGTTGCTTTGAGCTGGATACCCCTTCTTTTTTATGCAACCTCTTCTACTGACTTTCACTTTTTAGAAGTCACAACATGCTGTTTTTAATGGTAAAGCAAGTAGCTTAATAGGATGTTTTTAATGGCATAAGCTACTTACTTACTTACTATCAGTATAGTACACATAATCTTGCTGTAACAAACAGTACCCTTGCTCATAAAGATTGTTTCTGTGTGCATGCTAAATACAGACAGTGTTACAAAAGATTAGCATTTGGTGAAGTACCAGTGGTAAAATACTTTCTGGAGAAAAAAACTGAAGACAAGAAACTGTTTCTTCTTAAAATTAAGAACATACAGGATTTTCAGTCTATGAAAACTACATTACTATACCTTTCCTCAGACTGTGAGACCATCTGTAGTTTTCCTGACTGTAGGTACAATCCAGATTAACCATAAGCTTCTTGTTTTGAAATATGTTATCATGCTTATGCTTGAGATTTTGTTAACATAGAAAGGGGCAGTAGAAACAAAATTGCTTGAAGAATAAGACTATCAAAATTTTTCTGGTGTTTTTATTGTGTCATACATGATCTAATGATGTGAAAAATAACATTTTACAAGATGCTACTGGAATACAGTTTCCTCTGAGTTATTATCTGTGAACCAATACCTTCCAACAGTCTACAGTGCTTGGCCTGATCTCATCTTCCTCTTCAAGTATAAAGAAAGAGTCATTAAGGGGGGAAATTAAACATATGAATGATAAGCTTAATAAGAAATTTTCTATTCTTCAAAACATTAAGTTTTCCTGGTATTTGAATGATGTAAGGAACACATAAATAGAGCTCTTCTAGACATATAGTCTGTTGTTATTCTTGCTGGGTATTTGTTCATGTGTTTTTTCCCCCTCAGTTTCTAATACTTTTTGACATATAGAACACAGCTACAGAGATGAATAACTGTGGTGTTTGCCTCCAAGGATGCTGTGAAGATTCAGGTAGTTTAAAAAATATTTTTTAAAAAACAGGTTAGTGAAAACACGAGCATTTTTTTCTACCCCTTTTTCTTCTCCTTCCATCCTCTATCCCCTGAAAGACAATATATGACACTAAAGCTTTCGATAATATATAATTTTGCTCTTTTAGGTAGACATTCAGTATCGTTTGTAGTAGTCACATGTAGAAGGTCAACAGAGAACACGCCAGTGTCTAAACTTGAGAATTATTTAAAAAAAAATAAAATAATGCTCTACTGTTTTCCTACTCAAACTGGCATTGAGGTGGAACTACGATTTATCATTTAGTTTAAGCTAGTATGAGACAACAAAATAATATGAGAAATTGATACTTAGTAGCAGGTGACCATGAAAAATAGATTAATATATTAGTTGTGACACTTTTTTTACTATGGCTTAGCACAGGTCAGTATACTTTTATGGAACTCAGACATTAATGCAGACCAACATGGCTCATGCACAAAGCACTTTCCTGAAGGGATTTTAAATTCAAATAGCTACTGTAAAAAGTGGGGTTATTTTAATATTTAAGAGCTACTATTCTTTGGAAATAAACAGAGGTAACCAACAATCCAGACTTCTTGTCCTTCTGAGAACAAGTAGATATATGCAAAGAGATATATCCATGTAGTGGTGAATATCTGTGAAAATCCAATTGACTACAACTGAAAAGCAAGATAGAGGCACAGGAGATGTCTTTCAATGACGTTCATTCTAATCAGTTTAATTTAGCCAATTATTGTCATCTGCCTAAACAATTGTCTTGTTTTGGGTAGGCCTTTGTGAACTACAAAAAAAACACAACTTCAGAAACTGAGATTTATGTTACCTTCTGGTGAATTTTGCATTCATGAAGAGGCAAAACAAATACAGGCAAAAGCTGTGGCTGTCTGGCAGTCTGACCTCACCTACAATATAGATAACACTGATGGTATGTGGAGACCATGCTGAATGTCACGTGAAAGGGGAGATTTCCTCAAAACCTTTGTGCTTTTAAAGTGCCTCAAGAAAGCCATGACCCTTAAACCTGACTGGTTTGTCTCATTATAGGGAAACTTGACTGAGAAGTCCTCTGGATTGGAGGGCAGTTCAACTACCCTGTTCAGGGACACATACCAACAGTGTAAGAATGACCCCCTCCTGGGTTCCCACACTCGAGTATGCTACCCCCTGCTGGTGACTACTGCTCCCCTTGAAGGACTTACACTTAACAGTGTCCAGAATAACACTTTATATTAGCATAATAAAACAATTATGATAGGACAGGTTAAGGGTCAAAGATTGCCAGTAATAGTATCTGACTGTAAAAACTTATTCAAAGTAATATACAGATAAGTTCTAATGCCTAACAAAAGCTAGCTAGAGATAATAGTGTGCATAGAGTATAGTTCTTACCCAGTAAGAGTCCCTATGAGGAAGAAAATTGGTTTAGACTATCGATTGATCCCGGAAGTTATGTTGGTGTCTTCCTTAACTTCTCGTCATTCTTAAATTTTATATTTCTTTACATTTAGGTAGAGTTTGAGTGTCTCTAGTTATGCTCAGTGTCGGGTGGTTGTACCTTGGAAGCAGGTAGTTTTGGGATGGAGGTGTGCATCAGGATTACATCTAAGATAAGCTTGGGATGGACATGAGTTACAGTACTACATTTGAAAAGAGTGATTTTGCCACAGTTTCTGATTCAACAGAAGATATCTTTTATCTCCTTTGGTTGGCAGTTGTTATGTGACTTACCAGCTAGAAAGTATCACTGCAAGGATTCTGGAAGAGGTTTTCTGCTGTATCTGCACTGTGCTCCACCCTTCATTTCACCCTCCTTTAGCATATATTGTGTATGGGAACTCGGGCACATTGACCACATTCCATTCAGGGAGTAGCAACCACATTTCCCCCTACAATTCCTGTACTGTTCCAGTTTTCTCTAATTTTACACTGTCTTTTTCGTACATGAAATGACAATGTCATACTCTCTCATTTTTCATAATTTCCTGTATATATCCACTGCTCATCTCTTTCTCTACCTGGTATTTCCTAGAGGAATGTTTTATCCTTATGAATGTTCTCTCTATGGTGCTTTGTACCTATGGTCACAGATGGTGATTAAGTGGTATAAACAGAACATCAAGACTAATGTTACTCTTACTACTAATAAAAAAGATGCTGCCACTGTTGGTCTTGGAATCAGACTATCAAGTTATCTGCCCAGCTGTGTAAGTGATCTGCTCTGTGACACTGTTTGATCTTTGCCATCCTATGGTATAGAGGCCTGAGAAGAAAGAGCACTTTCATTATTTTAGAAAATGAAAATAATATGGCAACATTTATGTAATAGGTGTTTCTTTGGTTTTTGTTCATTTATTTCAGTTCTGGTATAAGTCTGGAGTAAACTATTTCTGATCCAATGGCAGCAACAATGTAATTTCAGTGTTATATATGGAATCTCAAGGAAGAATCAAGAAATAAGGAGTACTGAAAATTATTTGCCATTAGGAAGGCATACAAATACAATATGATAGTCATATCAGCGGGATGAAATTCTTCAGGGAAAAAAAAAATCACAAAAGAAGGATTCCAATACTTTAGTTTCATACATTTTATGTTCCATAGAGTTTCAAAAAGAGGGACATTGAATTAGTTTGCATAGTTATTCTGTCTTTGAAGTAAGTGTTTGAACAAATCCACAGTGAAACAGTGGTATACAAATATATTGGAGGGCTAGTAAACTTTGTTCTGAGGTAAAAGCAAGCTTGATGTCCTTCTGCTGAATATACATGCAGGTAAAGACAAATACTTGATTGATGTTTTAATATGAAAGAGGTCATATTTGCAAGTAATCAGAGAGGTTTGGGGAATGTATCTTCTCAGCTAACTTATTTCAACAGTGAAAACTGGTTAAAATCCACTCTAAAGCAAAACCCGTATCTTAAAAAACTTATGGTTTAACTAATACAAGATTAGTAGATTAATACTTTATTGACATGGAAGATCCATCTGAGAAGGGATAATTAATTCATCCTACTTGCCATTCAATCATAAGAAAACCCAATGACTTTGTAAATTTAAAAAAACTACCCTCTCTTTGGAAACAAGAAATTAAGAACCCTCACTATCAAGTTGTATTGACAAAGCAATGTGTGGAAAAAGATAACGGTCTCGAACAGACTGCCTCATTGAATGATATCTCTAATCTGCCATGTGTCTAAGGAATCATCAGTTAGAAAACCAAAATCACTGCTCTATTAGAAAATCAAAGTGGATACAGCTCTAGTAAGCTTTCATCATTTTCAGTAGAAAACAGGTTTTGCTCTACCACTGTATTTCTGTAATTTGATGGTGGATGGAAATAATATAAACTAAGTGATACAGGAAAAAGTTAATACATTTTTAAAGGTGACCATAATGTCCAAAAACAATCTGTATGAAATAATTAATCACGATTTAGGCCAATATGGACTGCTCATATTTTTACTGACTGAATTAAAAAAGATGCCAATACTCTGACTGCAGAATTATTTTCTAAAGTGAATGAGATTTCACAGAACGTATGTCTATTGTTCACTTTCAAGATGTTTAATAGAAAAAAAAAAGGCAAAAACAAACACAAACCTAGATATGAGTTCAAAGAGCTCAAAGAGGACTTTTTGTAACTAGAGTAGCTGTTTTATTTGTCTTGCAGTAACTCAGAATTTGTGCAATATAGTGGCAATTATTTTATGCTAGAGCAGCAGTGGACTGATCCAGTGAAGAATATGCTTTTCAGCGAATGAGGCCAGGTACAGAACTTCTAAAGAATTTAGACACATGACTAATGACTATAGGGCAACTGAAGACCTCTAAAGGCCAGGAACAGAACTGAAGGTCATATATGTTTTAACTTTTTATGTTATCTTATTGCATTGAAAATGATTATGCTAGTCCTTTATTTACAAAGAACCAAAGCATTGTATGAAACTTTATCTGCACAAATTCCATTAAATCTGTAAGCTAAATTCTTTAGATAACTTCCTGTCCTAGTTACAGGGACCAACTTATCACTATGTGAATATAACCAAAACTATGTATTCTACACCGTCAATGTAATTTCTGATGGACTTTTGATAACTATTTTGAGACAGTTGCCCAGGGCACACCTGGAACCTCAGGGTGCAAGCTGAGTGTTAAAGAACCCTGGGAGATATGGGAACATTTCTGTCTTCACACCAATGACTCAGCGATGATAACTCCCCTCTGGGGAGGCATCAGCACCTTCACACTCAGCCTGAGGTGTGCTGATGGGCCTTTATGGACTGGCACAACAGGCAGCGGCAATGACCTAGACCATCAAAGATTCCAAAAATATCCCATGACCCACTGAGTTAAATCACCAATTGTGAAAATGCTTGCCCTGAGGGAGTTACTGGGCATTTCCACATGAACCTGAGCATATATAATCTTCATGTTTTGGGACTTCTGGTAACACTCATGGGATCCAGAGGAGGACCAGAACCTCAGCAAGACTCATCATCCTCATCATCCTCACCAGCAGATTTTCCATTCTTTTAATTTTGCACTCAGAGAGACCACATGGTGCTCAGCACGAGGGCTAATGAACACCATACTGATTGTGTCCCAGGGTCCTGAGTTATATATCTGTTCTTTGCAGGTTAAAAAAGAGTTTTCTGTGTATCATTGTATTTCTTGTAATCTCTTTAGTAAATTAAACTGATTTGTAATCTCTCTTGAGTTGAGTTCATTTCTCCCACCATTTTACTTTTAAACCAGGACTTCTTGGGAATCTTTAACAGTTAAAAATTAGGTCTTTTAAAATTTCTAAGTATTGGGTTTGTGTGACCAGGATTTGGTAACAGCAGGGGATGGTATTTCAGAGGTGGCTTCTGTAAGAAGCTGACAGCAACTTTTCCCATGTCTAGTAGAGCAAGTGCCAGCTGGATCCAGGATGGATGTGCTGGTGGCCAAGGCTGAGCCAATCAGAGATGGCAGCAACCCCTCTGTGATAGCAGATCTAAGAAGGAAACCAAACTACTGTGCAGAAGTAATTACCTTCAGAGATGAATGAGTGAGGATATGTGACAGGAACAAATATGCAGACACCAAGGTCAGTGGAGATGAAACGGAAGAAGGTATTCCTGGCACTGGAACAGAGATTCCCCTGAAGCCCATATTGAAGACCATGGTGAGGAAACCTATACCCACTACAGCTAATTGAGGTCAATATGGATACAGAATTCTACCTGTACTCCATGAAGGAGACTCACACTGGAGCAGGCAGATGTCCAAAAGAAGTCTGGGAAGCCTTCATGGGAAACCTCATGCTGGAGCAGGCTCCAGTCAGGGACTTGCTGACCCATGGTGACCAGAACCCAGACTAGAGAAGGTTTCCTTGTAGGACTTATGACCCTGTGAGGGACCCAGTCTGAAGCTTGTTGTTGGCTGGACTTTGCAAACGAAGATCTTGGGATAAGCCTGCGCAATGGATTTTTTAAGTGAGGCACAGTGTGCATGGAACTGGCCCCACTCCCTTTACTCCTGAGGCTCATCTTGCCACGGCCGAGCAGCTCGGACGGTGACAGCGAGTTCCTCCAGGATTCGAACCAGCGTCCTCAGAGGAGGAGCCGGCTCCACAGGCGGGGGCCTACGCCCCTCGGCCAACGCCCGCCGCCTCTCAAGTGTAACATACAAACAGAAAAGCAATAATGTCAGGCTGTTGAGAAATCCTGGGAGCCCACGTGGGTCAGAGCACCAGGGGAAGACCTCGCCTTGTCCTCTCTGCCACCGAATGACACAAACATGGCACTGCAGCCACGCCTGTAACACGAGCTGGGACAGACCCCAAAAGGTGGCAGCAGGATGTTCTTGAAGGATTACACCCAGTGGAAAGGGACCCACACTGGAGCAGTTTATGAAGAAATGTAGTCTGTGGGAAGAACTAGGCTGGAGAAACTCATGAAGAACTGTCTCCCGTGAGAGGGATTCCATGCTGGAGCAGTGGAAAGGCTTCTTTCTGAGCAGCAGAGAGACAACATGTGGCAAACTGACTGTAACCCCAATTCTCTGTCTCCCTGCACCTCTGAGGGGGAGGACATAGAGCCTGGGAAGGAAGGACGGGTGCAGGGAAGGTGTTTTTAAGATTTGTTTTACTTCTCATTATCCTGCTCTGATTTTGTTGATGATAAATTCAGTTAATATCCCCAAGTCGAGTCTGTAACTGGTGAGTGAATTCCTGTCCTTCCACTCGTGAACCTTTTGCTATATTTTGTCTCCCCTGTCCAGTTGCAGAGGGGAATGATAGAGTGCCTTTGGTGGGCATCCAGCCAAGGTTAAACTACCACACTCCACCTGCTGGTTGAAGAACTACACACCAATAAGGCTTCCCCTTTTACTATTTACACTTTTGTAAAAACTAGTCTTTCGACAATATGAGCCAAAATATAAAATCAGAGTATCTTAAGTTTAGCTGGGCTTAGGACAAAATTGTAATAACTCTTGAAACATCCTATCTTTTTAATCTTTTAAAATGATTTTTCTATAAATAAGAGCCTACTGACCTTTACATTACAAGACAGAGAGCAAATGTAATGGTTTTTAAAGATATTCTCCAAAGACAGAAAGACTTGTTATTTACGGCTAACTGGCAGAAAAGTGAGTATGTGCTAGATGTCGGACTAAAAGGATGCAACTTTAACCAGGTTAGAAATGAGACATCTTGTTTACAATTGAGTGTATTCATCAGAGAGATGTGTGAATTATTAAACAGTGCACTTCAGAAAAGGTAACTGAACGTGTAAGACTAAAAATATAAATTATAGTCTTCAAGAAAATAAATGTAATCTACTCCTATTTCTAAAATATGTATGAAGTATAACATTAGCATACAAATTAAAGGTCAATTAATAGTGGCATTATGTCGGTATTATGGAGGTTAACTATGTTAGCTGTTTGAAAAATAAATGCCTGGTCACAAGATTTTACGGTCATCTGTTACAGCAATACTCCTTCCCTTTTTCCTCTCCTCATTCCCCTTCAATTCTTTCCTCCTTTAATAAACCTATCTTGTTATGCAACCTCTCAGTCTCTAAAAGGTTAAGAGATACCAGGTATTCTCACTGCTTGGTTTGCAAAATTAGATTGCAGGAATGGGTTTTGTAATCTGTGCTTCTGGTAGTGCTGCCTTCTACATCAATCCGCAAAAAAATTCTCTACCAGTGTTGACATGTGGTCAGAATTTTTCCTATTTTTATGAAAGGCAGACAAAATCATAAAAGCAATTCATTGCCTTATGTTTTCTTCTTCTACTTGTGTCTTCTATGAATTCTAAAAGAAAAGGTTTTCAAGAAACTGTGGTATAGGGTAAAGGTAGAGTAAAACAATGGATTTCATGTCTCAGAAAGTTATCAGTGAATTAGTAAGACCCCATACCTATAGAAACTGAGTTGTGAGTGAGAAGGAGTTGCTAGTCAATAATAATTGAAAGACATTATATTGCACTCAGGTGGCAATCGGGGAGTCTATGTCAAATGAATAGTGTTTTAAAACTAGGTCATAGAGTAAAAGGCTTCACATAACTGCTGACCACTAATTCAACATCTTTTTCAGCAACCAAAGATGAAAAGTACTGAATTAACACACACAGAGTAAAACAACTTCTCTCTTTTTATCTGATTTCAAAATGTTCCCTTCAGGTAATTTTTTTCAGTCACACCAGTAAAGAAAAGCTGTATTATTCGCCATCACAGGGCAAGATCAAGAAAGCTTTAGATGTGAATGGACTGTTAATTCAGCATTTTTATTATAACATTGGAAACAAAAGAAAATAGTTGACTAAGCAAAATAATTCAAGTTAAGGTCCATCATAAAACCTTCCTGATATTGAATATGTTACCATGCTGAGCTTTCAAAACCTCTAGCAGTTATGTTCAAATCAGGTAAAAAAAAAATAAAAAATCATTAAATAACGTATGTATTTAAATAACATTTAAATCCAGTTTTTCATGAAGTTCCAATGTCTTCCCTTTTTCTTACATATTTTTCTTTTCCTTTAACCTATGTTCCGCATGTTTGCTATGTAATAATCTTAGTAAAATTCTGAAAATAACACTGAACATAATTCTGAAACACTACAATTTTTTAGGCATGTATTGTGAAACAGAGATTGGAGGCAAGATATTCTTGTACATGGAGTGGCCAGATATCTCTACCAAGTACTGAAATGAAACAGTGAAATGCATTCTTTTATAATCAGAAAGTATGTTTATAACAGAGTTAACCACAAGAAGTAATCTGATGTATTGAAATGTAAGACAAAAATGTTTCTTACTTCTAATTGATGATGTTGATTGGATTGAACGAGAAACACAAGTATTTGAATGGAAGAGGCAAAGAATTGTTTTCTGTTTGAGCATGATCCTTAATTCAAAGCAGGAGGGCATCATAACTCATATGGAAGAAGTGCAAGACTTTTTGAATGAAAAGAAAATCAGCACTAAACAATCTCATATATATATAAAAGATTATTAGGAAAATAAGAAGAATATATGGAAGACTACGCTAAATTTTCCTATGACAAAATTGCAGTGAAGTACAGAAACAAAGTGAAAATAGTCAAAATAGAGTTGAGCTGAGTCAAAAAAAAAATTGCAACTGTCAAGTAACAGAGATAAAAATAGAAAAGGGTCAACAGAGATAGGAAACAGAAGAAAAGTGATATTAACACAGGCTTTGAAAGGAGAGAAGATCAAGGCCAATTTATTCCAGTTTCTGAAGGAATACTTTTGCCTCAGATTTTTTTTTTTTAATGTGGCTTCTATACAGGAAAAAAAAAGGTAACCTACAATAATAAATAAACCAAACCAACAAAGCACAACAACAACCAAAAAAAAAACACCAACAAAAAAGAAATATATAACTGAAATAAGGATATTTGAAATGGGAACAAAACTTAGACTTCATATTGTAAAAAAATCATGATAGTCTCTTAGTCTCTGTCCTGAAGAATCTATTCCTTAAAAGAGTCATCATTTGAAATGGAAAGTCTGGTACTATGAATGATAGCAATACTCTCTGAATTAAGAGAAGAAAATACAGCACTGTATGTACTTCAGATCTATGTACATAACAGGCCTCAAGGCTGCATATTGGCCTAGAAATATATTTGGGAGAAAAAAGTTACCAAATCCATGGAACTCAGAAGACCTTTTAGTTAGTTACAAAATTACTACCTAGCACACTAAATTCCATACATGTTTTTCTTGCAAATACACATGTATGCATATTAGCATGTATGTTAATCTTTTAAATCACAGTCAAGTCAATTCCAATCTGTCTGGACTTACAAAAACACTTCATGCAATTCCTTCTAGAGAGCTGTATTTCAAATGGACTTATATTAATTAAAAATTTTGAACAACTAGGCAACAGGAATGTGACAAAATTTGCATTGAAGAGATCAGACTGGGATGAGATTAGACTGATTTTCCTCAGTCATTTTTTCCTGGGATAGATATGTTTAATATTTTCATTAGAGACTTTTATGCAGGAAGTAAATGGATACTCTGACATGTGCAGGCGTTAGAAAGCGGAAAGTATTATCTATACTCAAGAAGACCTGATCAATAAGTGGAAGTGTTGGATGAATTTGTGAACAAAAACAATGGAAATGAAACTAAATTGAATAATAAAAATTCTAAAGTTATACTTCATGATTAATGAAAATTTGAGGCTAAAAATGTAAACTATATCCATTGTATGCAGGAAAAGAAAGAAAAATTTGAATACATTGGCGAGTTATAGGATGACTATGACATGACTGAGAAAATGCTGATGATATCCTATAACACATCAAGCAAACAATTCTCAGTACAGATAGGAAAATATGGCTCCCATTTTGCATTATTGTCAGGATCTTATTCAGTACTATATTAGTCATCTGATAAGGATGAAATTTACCTGAGTTAGATGGACAAGAAGACGGTAAGGATGACTGAAAATGGAAAAATCTCTGTGAAGCCATGTCAGAAGACAAAGCAAAATAAAGGTAGATGGAAGATTACTTTCTTTATAGGTGTGAAAATATAAGAAGGACAAGAAGGATCTGCTTTAGAAGGCAATGCTATGCATTCCCATACGGATACGAAAGGGTCATGACTAATGTCATCACAACCAGAAGGATGTTTCTTAGTAAAGTCTAGGATTAGCCTTTCCAATATTTTGGCTTTAACACTGAAGTTGAAAAGTTTAGAGAAACACAGATCACATAAAACAAAACTACATCAATCCTGTTTCTCATGAAAAAGATTATGAGTATTCAACTCATTTAAATTTTTGAAGTCTGCTGAAATAAATATTTCACTGATTAGAAATGTGAACCCTGTGTTTTGGTACTACACAGAAGTTAAATGTCTCCTAAACAAACAGTTTGACTCCTGTTTTGGTATTCCCTCTTTTATTCTCCTTCCAAAAAGCATTTAGAGACTGATCGCTGTCTACTGTATAGGCTCAAAAGTAAGTAGCAATGCTTATAATTTTTCAAGTGCCTACATGATATTTCATGCTTAGATTCTGAAGTGATCATCATATAGCATGAAGTTAGTAGTCAGGAAGTCATCCCAGACTGACTGGCAGAAAACATTGGAGATTTGGTTTCATGTGTTATCAGTGTCCTTACTTATATGGTTTCATCTAATATTCTTCCTGTAATCTAGGACAGTGCCAATGTCCTTGATGTTCTCAGCTATATTTCTGTACATTTTGGTAGCTTTTGATTTAATGTAAAATCTTTGGCTGGAGGAAAGAACACAGTGTTGTGACTTGTGAGTTAAGGTTTTCTCATGCCTATCCAAGAAGATGCTGTTCAATCTATAACTGGTGAACACTGTCCTCTATTGATATAGATCTTTTTGTTTGTTTGCTTGTTCTTTTATTTTTTTTTTTGTTTTGTTTTGTTTGGTTTTGTGTTTTGTTTTGTTTTGGTTTTGGTGTTTTGGTTGGTTGGTTTGTTTGTTTGTTTGTTTGTTTTGGGGGGGTTTTTTGGCTGCTTTTTTTTTTTTTCCTCCTTCAGGCTCTATTTCTTTATTTACATATATTTATGAACTTAAGATGTGTTATTGACTCTTTTTTTCCTACATGATAAGAGAAGTAATTCCACAATTTCTGTAATTTTTATTCTCTGAGGTCTTAATGCAGCATTCTGGGTCTGAAATTTACAATTTTGATATTGTAAAGAACAAAATTCTAGACATTAGAGAGTCTTAA
>VXAU01005617.1:7137-21034 GCA_013399695.1 Formicarius rufipectus
CTCATCTGGATGAAAAGGAGAATTGAGGGTTTATTTTAACTCAGCTAGTGAACCAGCAAGTTCAGATGTTTGGGTTCATTTCTTTACAGACTGATGGTTACCATTAAGACAATGTAAACCAAAGGAACAGTCCCTGGGTTAGGTGCTCAAAAGCACCTCTGACATTTGCTGCCATATTAATGAAGCATTTCCAAGAGCTGGCTAAAGTAAATATGTTTCCAGTTCTTGTTGTTTTTGGTTTAGGGAAATGCTATAGTTTCTGCTCTGTTTTTTTCCTTCTGGCTATTTTTATTGCTTCCCTTTTCCTCCCTGTGCCATTCACCTGCCTGGTGAAAGGGTTGTGCTAGCTGGGCAAGGAGTAGCTGACTTTTGCAGTATTTCTGCCATCTTAGATCATGTAAGCTTTGAACATGATACTATGTGACCCTGGTGAGAGCAAGTTTGTCATCTGTTGAAGTCACCCTATGCTTGTAATGTCAGTAACTTTCTAGGAGCTTCTTTCCAGGCAATAAATTAAGTACTGTGGGTTAATTTGTTTTTTGTGTTTTTTTTTTTTTTTATTTTATTTTTATGTTATTTTACTATTTTCCTGGCAAATACTTTTCTTTCTTTATGAATAATCATTAGATATTTACAACTTTTTTGGCTACATGTGTCAATCTTTCTGTGGTTAAGTGGATTGGTGGTAGTAGCTGTATGACATAGTTAGAAAGCTGCTGCAAAGAACTTTGATGCTCCATTCTTCTGGGAAGCTTTATGTATGTCATTTTGAATGCCTGATTATATGCTACAGTTTATCTAGTGATGTCAAAAAGTCAGCACTTTTCTATAATGCAGCAATGGGTAAGCAAATCAGCTGACTTTTTTGTTATCTACTATAAATATTTATAGCTGTGGCTGTTTTCACCTGGTGTCCACCCAAACCTCCAGGCCCCCCCTTTCCACCCATCCAGACGGAAAGGAAAAGGAGAAAAGGCAAAAAAACCCATCTGAGGGATAATGGCAAAACAAACTCAGAGTAGCTAAGTACTTCAATTTATTACTAACAAGATAAGAACTAAAAGTAATAAAATTAAAAAATAAGAAATAAATCGGTCTCAAGAGCACCCCTCTCCCCCCACTCCTCCCTTCTTCCAGCAGTTCAAGAGAACAGGGAATGGGAGTTTTGCAGGTGGTTGTTGTTGTTGCTGCCATTGCTCTTGTCCTGTGGGTCACTCCATGGGGTGCAGTCGGGTCTCTGCACCCCGTTGGTCTCCGTGGGCTGCAGGGTGACAACCCTCTCCACCATGGTCTTCACCACGGTCTGCAGGGGGGCCGCAGCTCTTAGTCCTTGCCCTGCTCCCTTGGGGTCCCTCCTACGGGAGATAGTCCTCAATAGACCTCTCTATTGTGTGAGTCCACCCCCTGGGCAACACTTCTACCGGGGTGGGGGGGGGAGGGAAACCTGCTCCATGTGAATCATCTTCTCCAAGAGTCAAGGCTGCAAGTCTCTTCCAGGATCTTGCTCCATCCTGGGCCTCCCACAGGGCAACAGCTCTTTCAGGCATCCACCTGCTCCTCCCAGGGGTGCAGGGGGGTCTCCGCACCCCGAAAGATCTCCATGGGCTTCAGGGAAAAGGGGGGGAGAGGGGGGAGGAAATAGCTTTCAGTCCTTCCCCCTCCCCCACTCCAGCGTGGGATCCCTCCTTCGTCTCCTCCTGCTCCGACCTTGGTCTCTGTGTTTTTATCTCATGGCTGGAATTTTCAACTGCGCAACACTCATGAATTCTAAAATATGTTATCACAGAGGCATGACTATGATTCTTAATTGGCTCAACTCCGTCCACCAGCAGGAAGTCCCTCCTGGACCAGGCTGTCCTTGGCTCCCCAGGACAGGAGAACCTTCTAGGACCTTCTAACAGAAGCCCCTGGAAGCCCCCCCTTCTACTAAAATTCAGCTACAGAAACCCATGTGTTATAGTTTCAGAATCTAATGGAATTTTTCTTTCCCCACCCTCAGAATGAGGAGAGAATTGTTCTACCTTAGCCCGTTTGCCTCTAACAAAAGAAGCAAGAGTACCGGTGATTTAGGGTGGGGGAGAGGCGCACACACTGGTTTTTGGCAGTTGGCAGTGGAGAGACGGCGTGGAGAGAAACCCTGAGTTTTTGGTTTCTTTCTTTGCCTTTCCTGCTGTTTCTTTTTCCCTATACCTGGATTTTACGGAGCCTTTTTGGATTGATTTTTTTTTTGACTTTGCCCAAGAGAGAGCGAGGAAGACATCACTAGCCAGGGGGGGGGCCTTTACATCGGGCCTTCTGTGAGGGAGCCAGCGGCGGCCATCCTAGACGTGAGAGAACTTTTACATCAGAAGCCCCATCCTAACGGCCAGCAGACAACAAGCCGAGCTTTTCGGAGGGACACACCGGAGCCTTTCTTCCCATCCACCAACCCCCGGGGGCATCCCAGCATCGGTCACTCATCTCCTCGCTTGCTGCCCATAAATACCACTGAGCTCGGCAGTGGCAGACTGTGTGTGTCTGTGGGGGGGGTTTTGATTCAGGAGTTTTTATTCGTTCAGTCTTGGTTGTTCTGCTTTTTCTCTTGAAAATACACATATATATATTTCTCATAGCTAGCAACTGTTATCCTTCCATTTATCATACCTTAATTAAATTTTGTTTTGAAATTAAAGGAGACTTGTCTCTCTACTTTAGTTATAAATTTTCTAAGTTCTCTAAACTTAGACACCATGACAATAGCAAATTATGTAAGGGAAAGGCACTAACTGATTTTCAGAAGTATTTTTTCTTTGACTGGTAAAGGTTGTTAGTCTTTTCATTTTATTTTAGATTCCACCAAAAACTTCATTTGTTTTCTACTTCCAAGAATTGCTTAGGTTTAGTAATTAGAAAAAGAATTCCTTTCTACCATTTCCACATAAAGTTTTACAATTACATCTGGAAGAAAAGTATCTCTAGTTTTTCTACTATTTTGAACAAACTTCTCATAGAAGAAATACTTCTGATGTACCTTTAGGTATATTATAATATTTTGATGGCACTAAAACCTTTTTGTACTGCTGCATGTCAGAGTACGAGGAAGAGACAACCATTTAGTGTGTACTCAAAGCCATTGCATTCTATTTTGCGACGGGCGTTGGCCTCTGGAGCCGGCTCCTCCTCTGAGGACACCGAATCCCGAGGAATTCGCTGTCACCATCCAAGCATGCTCGGCCGTGGCAAATGAACCTCAGGAGTAAAGGGGGTGGGGCCAGTTCCGCGCACACTGTGCCTCACCTAAAAAATCCATTGCACAGGCTTATCCCACGATCTTCATTCATGAAGTCTAGCCAACAACAATCACATTCTATTTTACAATTTAAGTAAAGAAATAACTTATTCTGAACATTCTGGGCTATTGACTAGGACTTTAATTCTTATGAAACTTCCACAAAGTAAGATCTGGCATGAGGTAGGAGGTCTATGTTTTTTGTTTTCAGTTCTTGTAGAAGAAGTTTCAGGAACTGAACTAGTAATAGTCAACTTCAGAAAAGAAATTTTCACTGCGACATTAGTTATAATTCCTTACATATATGATTGTGTTTAATGCATTGTGGTTGAGTACAACGTACTGTTTGCCAACTTGCAACTTAGTTGTGAAGTGTAAAAGATTTCCCCAGGTTTTAAATCACTAGAGTTTTAAGTTGGTTCATAGGTAACTAGAACATGTATGTGTTGCACTGTGGATTGAGCTTGCAGGATTCAAAGCAGTTTGTACAAACTTTGGCATCTCCAAATAGCCTGTGAAATTTTTTAATCTAACATCAGGTCTTATGTTTTTATTAAGGAAATTGTTCATATCCTATAACCTCACAAGTTTGTTTGTCTTTGAAATTGAACTTCTTTCTCTGAAAAAAACCCAAACCAAACCACAAACAAGCAGTTTTTTTAAAAAGATATTTGTGGAAGTTGTCACTTAGGACACTGAACTGGAAAACTATGTCATGTGTGAAAGAGTAAAGGATTAAATAACCAGAGAGGCTACTTAAGGTATAATTGCTAAGCCTTTTGCAAAGGGATAATCCTCCTTAAGAAAGAAGAGAATGAAGTATCATTCTGGTGGAACGTATCAGTACCAATGGCCAGGTCTTACTGCTATCAATGGGAAAGCTTTCTGTTGTCCTGGTGAATGTTTTTTTTGTGTCATGTCAGGTAATATACAGCTGTTTTCCATATTGTGTGGGATATTTTTGTGATTTTTCCATATTTAGAATGCTGCTTATCATGATGTTGACCTGCTTTCTACGAGCTTTTTGGGTAGGTTGCTTTGGGTACTGAGATGGTGGCTCTTGCTGTTATAGGTTGCTGCTTACCTTAAATTTTGAACGTGGACCCTGTTTCTGCAACTGCAAGTTTACTTAGGTAAGTAGTGTGTTCCTACAATTTACTTAAATGTTTAAAAATGTAAACCACATGTAGCATTTTGGAATTAAGATTGCCTACAGCACAAAGAATGCAGTAGTCTTTTTATATGGTTTTGTTTAAACAGACTTGTAAGTATCTTGAAAAAGAATATTTTGACTTATGAACAACTTCTCAGACTTCGAGGTATGTGAAATGAGATACTGTCAGAGGTCAGTTTGGTTCTGGTTAAATCTACACTGGACTGGGGGAACCCCCTCACAAAAAAGAATTTCTTCCTACCATCTAAATTAGACCTTCCTTCCTACAGTTTAAAGCTATTGTCTCTTGTCCTGTCACTACATTCGCTTGCAAAAAAGTCTGTTCTCGCTTTTTTGGAGGCTCCTTCTAGGTACGAGAAAGCTGCTGTAAGGTCTCCACGAGCCTTGTCTTCAGGCTGAACAGTACCAAATGTCTCATCATGTCTTTGTGGGAGACTTGTTCCATCACTCCTGTCATTTTTGTTGCTGTGCTCTGGACTTAGTTCTGGACATCCTTCTTGTTATGGGAGCCTTAGAACTTGAGTCATTAAAGTTTTCTCTGGATTATGTTACAATGTCTGACCAGAATTACTGCTGTTTTGGAGAGGCTGAGCGTCTTGGTGTTCTTCTAATACACATATGTCATCTTAGCAAGATGGTGTCCTTAAAGTCCTCTGCAGTCACTAACAGGCACTGCTAGTATTATCTAGTAGACACATCTGAATATGAGGTGTGAATGAAATGTTGCAAGTTCATTCTTTAGCCGCTTTTTGAGCAAAAGAAAATTACTTTGTGATAGTGCTTGCCATTTAGTGCAGTAGTTTTGTGATTGGAATATTTATCCCTGGAGACTGGATTTCATATTCTTCTGTTATGTTTTGGCAAGTGCCAAAACTTTATATGAAAGGTAACTATTGGAGGAGGTATCCTCTTCCCTTTTGCATGAACTCTGCCAGTAAGTGTCAAAGTTTCATAGTGTTGAAAAGATGGATGAGTGGAGAAGGTGAATCAGTGGTTCAGTGATATTCACCTAGGAGTGAGGCAAATAGGTGCTTCTCTGACGAGAAAGGAAAAGGTGAAAATTATATATAATTTCTTGCAATCCATTTGATTTATTGTACTGTTAGCATTATTACAGTGAGTGTGGCTTTCTGATTTGGAACTTCATCTGCCTGGAGAAGTTTCCCAGCAAAATGTTACCTGTTTCCACGGTGTGAAAAGGCAGACGGAGATTCCATAGAATCCAGCCTGTATCAGCTTGGAGTATTAAGTAGTCAATGCTTCTTTCTCTCCTCTGCTGTCCTCCAACTTGAGGTGCTTTTAATCAGTTGTTGGTGGTCCTTTAAAAGCAGAACTGATGCTAATTTTTCCTCTGCTCTGCTACCACAACCAGGAAAGTGATACTAAGTTTGTTTAAAATGAAGGTTTAAATTGACACTCATTCACCTTGTGTCTTTATCTTTCTATCAGTTCTTTATTCAAAATAATAATATTAAAAGTTTTAAATAAGTTTAGAAGTTGCTTTTTTTGCATTACCTAGTAAAATGTTAGAGAAACATTTTTAATGTACATAAATGTTCCACGACAACTCTCTAAATTGCTGCTATTTTGCATTTTTATCTCTTCTCATTTTTCCTTGCTCCTTCACCCATGTTGTTTTTTGGTTTGGTTTTTTTTTTTGGAGTTTTTGGTATAGTGTTTTTTGTTTGTTTGTTTGTTTTTTTCCTTTTTTTCAGAGGTTCTTGTGCTTTTTCTTGTCTACTTCTCCCCTTGACCTGGAGTGTTAGTAAGGACTTTAAGTACTTACTAAATACTTTGCGGTGAATTTAAACAAACATTAAACAAACATTCAAGATAGTTCAGCTCAGTAGCTAGCTCCACTTGTACAGCAGTTCAGTACAGTATAATATATAGACACTATTGGCACTTGCAGACTGTTCATCATCTACATGACAGCAGGTCAATGCTGCAAGCAAAACACCCTTGGCTACTTGAATTCAAGAGTCCAGTATTTCCCTTTCCGATAAGACCTGCAACCTGGTTCAAAAGTTCAGACTTTATAATTTATGAAATTGTTTGTATTGTGGTGGACACGGCTATTCTTTTCCAACTATTTATTTTCTTTAAAGGATTTCAAGATAGTTTATGCTTGAAGGGTACTTGGACAAACCTAGGACACCTGTTTACTTGAGTCAAGCTGGAATTCTGATGAAAAGCTAAACATTTGCTTCCCGGCTGCTGGAAAAAGATTCTGTTTTCATGTAAGTGGATATAAGGTTGCTTCATACTTCATCTGCTTTAGGCTTATAGCAATTGCAGACTGGAATTTACCAGTAATGAAAACCCAATTATTTTATATGCTGAAAAATAAGGATTTTTATGAGGTTTTATATGTTTCTTTGGGGGGAAGGGAAGAGGGAGCAGCTCTGTGTCTGTAGTTGGTTATATTCTTGCCTATATTTCCCATGAGAGAACTGCTTTATCATATTCTCAGCACCCATATCTTTGAACACCTGTTTTTCCCTTTACTCTTTCTTCTACCTTTAAACTAACCACTGTGCTCTTGAAGGACACTGTTTTTTTCATTGAGGTAATTATTTGGTATTCATACTAGATCTCAAATGGTAGTCCTGAGCTTCAGTTAATGGTCCTGTAGAGTGCAACATTAATTGCTTGGAGGCACCATTTGAGGAAGCATTGTGCCCTGAGGACACTATGTCCTTAAATGGTTAGGAAAATTGAGTTCTTAGCATGATATGGTTTCTGTCCAAGAAATATATTCAGGTCTTGCTTAAATAAGAGCACCAAACACTTCAAGTTTCTCACTGTGCCTCTAGTCTATAGATAAATGAAGTGGCAGTCAGAAATAAGTATGTTGTGGCATTTCATAATATTGTCAAGTTCAAAAAAGTGTATTTACTGACTTCAGCAAAAGCTTTACTTGATAAAATTCCATCATGGATGGAAAATAAGGTCTGTTAAATGATACAAATTTCTGTTCTATTATAAGCAGAATTTCTGAGCTTTGGTAAGGCTGAATTATAATGGAGAATCATACTACATACTTACAGTGCAATAGTGTATTTTAAAAGCTGGATCACATAGTTTGAAGAGATGAGAGCTTGTGACAGTGTTGGGAAATACAATCAGTGTGAATTATTTAGCATTTCTAGTGTAGAAACATTCAATATGGTGATAGCATTTCATCATTAAAGAACAAAAGATGTTGACAATATATAGTTGTTTAATATCTTCCAGGTTATCAGAGATGATAATTTGAAGAATCATCTTTCCGATATGAACAAAGTAAAAACATCATCTGAAAAAAGGTAAATTTAAAACTATAGTGACCTCTCAACATCAAGCTACTTGAGACTTGTGAAAAAAAGTCTAAATAATAAGATAAATATATGAAGTTTGAGACTGCTGTAGGAGAAACTTGCATTATTTGAGGTCCCTGGTCCATGTAAGTTGATGTCCTGAAACACTGAAGGAGTGAATACTGCTTAACGCAAAGTAGCTTAACATTTAATAAAAAACCTTTTAAATTTAAATTTTCTGTTACTGTTAGGTGTATTCAGATATGAAATATACATTAAATGAAGAATCCATTAATTTAATAATTTCATATTAGCAAAACATTAAATGATATCTACTGAAGGAATTAAAGAACAAGTTTATAATGCTGTGTAAAAAGCCGTGAATTTATCATAAGATGTGTGTCATTCTGCAACTATCTTGCAATCCAACATGCAGCTAACACAAAGAAGACTGGGATTGTAGATGTTGAACTGAAAAGTTATGTTCATTATTTCATGTTAACTTCTTTTAGCAAGTATTTGAAAAGTTTATGAGATTATCTCAAGAATGCTGCTAAACATCAGGAAACTACTGAAGGGCTTTCAATCTTAGTTTTTCTTGAGATAGCACACCATCTTGTTATATCAAATCATCAGATTAAAAAATGTGAAGGTGGCAAAATAGGAAAATGTTGTTTCAGCTTTCGTTCTCTGAAGTGCCCATTGTTTTCTGAGTAGGTGAATTTACATGAAGAACATGCTCTGCTGTGGGTTAGTTTTATATCTAGGAATCTATTTAAAATTTGAATTTAAATTCTGGTCTGTAGAATCATCTTTGGTTTTGCTGACATGGAGTGGAATGGCTTGATAGCAGGAGCTGGTTGTTTTTGTTTTTAAAAGAAATAGTAAAGAAACTATTATGTTTTCTATTTATGGTTTATAAATTCTTTAGGCATTATGATAAGTAACCAAACTCTCCATTAGGAAGAAGTATTCTTGAAAATGCTGCGAATTATAATGCATAAAATATACTATCACAAAAAATATTAGGTTTTTGCAGAGTGGCTACTTAGCTGCCATTTTTCTTCTTCAGTTATAAAATTTCTGCCCTTGCAATGTAAAACAGTTGTTCCCTAGGTCTTGAATAAGTTACGACAACTCTATGTACAAAGATATCTGTAAACTTATCAAAAGTACCAGCTCTCAAAAGTTTTATTTGGTAACTGTGGAAGTGGTTGAGAAGAAATATAATTTGAAATTATTTGCACTGGAATAAAATCAGAACAAACTCATGAGAAGCCTGCCTATTCTGAAATTGGTTTTAATAGGCTAGTGGAACATGCCAAAATGCAGAAGCTCTGTTTGCTGTGGGGGAAGAAGAAATTCACTTATACATCAGTGTGCTGGTTGACTGCAAACAGTAATTTCTTCAGAGGAAGTAGGTACAGTTGGGAAATGAATTATTTCCTTCATTTAACTATTGTATTTTGTAAGGCTTCTTACAAGATGGCTAGCTGAAAACCGTTCTGAGATAATGGAATTTTTATAAGCTGCCTTCGCTACCATTAAAGTTACCTTTCTCATTGTAAGCAGATACACAGAAAGCTATGATGATGATCATTTGCATAGTGAAAGTGGCATACAGTGAGCAGTGGAGAGTTGTGAATCTAGCACTTCTTCATAGTCAGAATGCTTAGCTCTTTTGGAAGTGGAAGAAATGTTACTGCAGTGAGAGATCTTTCTTTAAGAATATGTTTTCTTGTTGAGTGAGTTCTCTTGCAAATGTGATTCTGTTGGGAGTGAAGAGCTGACCCTCCCCTTAACAGGAATCCCTTCACTTTATTTTTAACTCCCGTTATGATTCCCTGAAATCTTGAGTTCCTCAGTGTCTGGGCATGCACCCTCCGTTTCTACTTTCCTAATCAGAGAAGGAGGAAGTCCACAGTAATGCTGTAAGCTTTGGTAACAGCCAAGATGTCAGCAAGGGTGTTCAGTGCTTCCTTTCTGCAAGCAAAGTGGTGATGTGGGGAGCATTTTAGCTGCGGCATTTGAATGTGGGATGAAGAACGACGTTCTTGCCTATGGAGACATGAACTGTACAGGGTCAAGTAAGCCTGGTAAACTTTACCTTAAGATGTTTAAAGAAGGTCTAAATCTGTCCCAGATAATAACTATTTGCTGTTTGCGCACAGAGTAAGGCACTGACTGGCTACGTGACCAATGGCAGTTGATGGCTGTCAGAAGGAAACAGTGCACAGTTTTTTTCTGGATGTGCTCTTTCTTTCTCTATCTGCTTACAGCTAATGATTGGAAATATTGTGGTTTTTGACTAATTATCTGTAACAGAAGGAATTTCTTGTTAAAATTGCAAACAACTTGAAGCTGGAGAGATCTGCAAAACTACTGGAGTACCCAATAATTTCAAAATCCTCTTGTGAAATGCAGAAAATGGTTAAGAATATTTGATGGAAGTATCTGCAATATACTGTGCTTAGAGATGTATATGACTGAAACAAATAAAGGACACTCACATTTGTAGTAAAAAGTGCCAGAAGTATTAAGATTAAACTTCAGGGTGAAAAAAATGAAGGGATACAAAGTGTTAGAATGAAATTGCCTTTGGTTATTGAATCTTTTTTTTTTGCATATTTATGCTATGAAGGGCAGCTGTGGTGTTTATCGTACTCGGAATAGTTTTTGTAGTGTTACTGTCTTCTGGTGCTCCTTAGTCATGATTTTTTAATAACTCAGATATAATACAGACACTATGTAACACTCAGTGACTACAGAGCACTCTTGTGAGGAGGCTTTAGAATGGGTGGGGTGAAAAATGCCACAATAAGGAGAGTTCTTCACACAGTCTCATACTGTCTCCACTGTCCTCCACGTCAGTGACAAGCTTAGGCAGCCAGAAACCTGGGTAATGGTATGTTGGTGTGTGAGATCCGTTTGGATCATTGCATTCCTTTCAACAGTGGCTTTTGCCTGAGTGGAAATCGCAGTTAGGCCTGTTTTAGTTTGATGGACGATGACTCCAATATATATTGGATACTCCAGTCAGAATTCTTGTGACTTGTTTATAGTGCATGCGTACCAGTTTGACCCCAGGTTTCCCATGGTGGAGTGTCAGCTGTCTCCTTCCCCAGAGCAATTTATTCATGATGCAGGAATGCAGAAACAGCTCAAGCTGGTGCCTTCAAGGAAGGACCCTGAACAAAGGAACCTCTGGGCTTCTGTATCTCAGTCTGAGCGTGGGAAAATCTTAACTTTTCTTCCTGAGTCTTCAGCTCCTGCTGTGTCTCTCAGTGTCAGATCACCGTAAAAGCTGGGCCACAGTCTTCAGAGTATTAACTGCAACGTTTTGCAGCATCAGAGAGAAAATGTGGCTCTGAGAGGGCATAGTTTTTATTGTGCCATTCTGACTGCTTGCTGTTGGATCCAAAATACCGCTTTCCATGGTGTGTCTCTATTTTGGAGAACTATTTTCTAGATTTGGATCTTGAATGGTTTGTTAGTCAGAACATAGGTATTTGCATTACAGGTATGAGAAGGAGTCTCATTACAAAAAAGGCTTTCATTTTGTTCTTAGGTCAAAAGGGTTGTCACACCACTATTACTGATTCTGCTCCTCTATGTTTGGCTGGCTGCCATAATTCCTATCCTGTAGCCTTTCTAATTCACTGTGCAGACATTTATAACCGCTATGTGTATTAGTGTAGAATATTAATAAATAAGAGTACAATTCTTATTTTAAGATGAAAACTCAGTCATAACTAAGAGAATATCAAGACTCTAATGTATATTTCAGTGTCAGCTAGTGTTAGTTTCAAGGACACTCTATTGGGTGTGCTGAAGGCATGAAGTTTATTTGGCTATATTTATGTTGGAAGACTACTTGCAAGATGAATAGCCTAAAACCATTCTAAAGATATCTCTGCTGTAATAAGCACTTATTGCTCTCTATAGAAACTGTCCCCAGGCAGAGATTATAACTCTAAATCTTATAACTTACATTGTTATACCACCCCGTACTGAGTGATCTACCCTAACTAACTAAACCTCATAAAGCATTGAGTAAGAATGGAGAAGCTTATGTTAAATGCCAACTTCCTGTACATGATAAATGGCCTACAGGCACCAGTGTTGCTTGAGTTTTGCAGGCTGCAGCAGTCAAAAATGAGGTTTGTTCTGACATTTTGCTGCCTGTAAATGAATTTTATCTTTGCAAGAACTTTTTTT
This sequence comes from Formicarius rufipectus, assembly GCA_013399695.1. Lineage (NCBI taxonomy): Eukaryota > Metazoa > Chordata > Aves > Passeriformes > Formicariidae > Formicarius > Formicarius rufipectus. The sequence goes on from VXAU01005617.1 coordinate 19,097, forward strand.
TTTAATCACTATTTTTATCCTTTTTTAAATTTTTGTTATTCCTAAGACTCAGCTTTGCTTTCTTGGGATGTTTTCAACTTTCAAACTATATTTATTTAATTGTATGACAATTAAATGGAAACTATGGAAGTGATACATATACATACACGTACAGAAGTCAAAGCAACAGTTCTCCTACACTTCGGCTTACATATTGATTGGCTGGACTCGTTTTGATTGTGGAGCTGGTGAAGATAACATCTTGTGTAAGTTTGTCAGTTTGTATACTGGATCAACAGAGCTTGTGAATTTCATTAAAATCTTGGGTTTATTTTGGTGCATTTCAAATGGATAAATGGAGAAGAAAATCAACCTCATGCAAATAATAACAGCTTTATACTACTCAGCCTTCTTTTGGGTGATGAGAAAGTGATTATGCGTTACTTATGCAAGGAAATTAATGTTTCAGCACCTAAGACAGATTTATCTTAGATTAAAAGTACTCTGAAATCAAAGACTAGCAAATAACTGAGAAGGTGATATGCTTACTTCACAATATAAAATTGTTTTGATTTAAGGTCTGTAATATAACCATTTTTTATTCCTGTTGTTTCCAGCTTGTCAGTGTCTGAAATTGATTTTTGGTTATGATTCTCATTTGGATGTCAATATGGAAAAGTGAAAGTGGTTGAAGCAGTTTCTTCCGCAGCTCTTACATCAATTTGCTTTCTTGACAATATAACCTTGCCTTCAACTACCTTATCCCTTTCATTTTAACATTCTATTAGAGCTGACTGTAAGTGTGAAACCTTTACACTGAAGTAAAATACAGATCAAGGAGTAATAATTCCTCATTGTTATAAACAAAACTGACCGTATTTATAAAGCTAATGTTGTAGACTTGAGTTTTATTGTAGAGGATCACTACAATGTGCCTGTAAAATGAATTATTGTTGATTATTGCAGAATCCTAATGTTACAAAAGTGAAAAATCAATGTAGTTAATTCTTGGAAATCATAATTTCCTATAGTTAATTGTATGACTCTAATTAAAATGTTTCAGAGTTATCTAAAAATTACTTTCATATAGGAATGTGAATCTCTAAACTATTCTGAATAATTGTTTTGGTGTTAAACTGGAGAGCAAATAAAATGGTTTCTAGGCTGTCTCCCTTTAGAATACTATAAATATTTATAGTCATTCTTTCTTTGTAATTACCTACCTATGCGAATGCCTGGTTTGAAATAGTATCTTCTATTAAAATATATTTTCAAGTCAATTTTTTGTTGGCAGGTCAAAATACTTTTGTGTTCAAAATGAATCCAAACCCTGATGATAACTTTGGAAACCTTCCAAAATTTTTGCTTCAAAATTATGTTCTTTTTCTTCAGCGGATGGTTACTAGTTTGCTCTTTTCATGAATAACAGTCTTTTCTCCCACTTCAAAATGTCAGCCTGAAACAAACACTCTGGGGTTCTTTGTAGCCAGTTTTGTTTTGAATGGCAGGTTTGATAAAATATCTTGTCACTTAACATAAGTTATTAAATATAAGTTGCTTTAAGTGACACAGGCAAACAACTTGTACCTATATCTGCATTTTACTTGCTGGAACTGATTTCTCTGTTTACAGTTGCACTTGGAGATGCTGCTACATATAATTAGTTGCTGCAATTCAGGCCTTGCAAAATCTGTAAATTTGCCAGAATTAAGAAGAATTAAGACCGTTTTACAATTGAGATAAAATATGAAGCTAAATTAGCCACTCCTATTACTCTGACAAGGAGTTTCTGTTGTTAATGTTTGTTTTTTTTCTCTGATCTAGACAGAAAAATTAAGGTAAAAAAATCATTCTTGTAGTGTTTCTGCCAGTTCTAGGACTACATCCCTGCTGTCACAGCTGGAGAAGATCAATTTGGACTCTGTATTAGGAGAATCAGACAATGCCAGATATGTCACC
>VXAU01005618.1:0-12619 GCA_013399695.1 Formicarius rufipectus
CTGGAAAAAACTATTCCCTCCTGGGGAATAGGCTGAGTGCGACTTCTTTTGAATGCCCAGAGGTAGCAGCCTAAACCAGAACAGGCAAACCAAGTTGAATATATGTTAAAAATAAAACTTACTACTTCTGATGTCATAATAATATAAACATAGTATATGAACACAGCAACCTTTATACCTCTCCCTTGTGTTAGAGAGAGCATCAGGAGAGGCAGCTGGTTCCCCATTTGTGGAAATAGGAACAGGCTTAGGTAACTGTACCTAAATACACGTGGGTGTATTTACGAGCACCCACGTAAATACATTGTTCAACATAATGATCAGAAGGTTCCTTGACCCAAAAGCACAAATGCCTAAAATGAAATTGTTATTCTGACTTCCCTCTCGAGTTCCACGTTGGGCGCCAAAAATATGTGCTGGTTTAGAACTTCCTTATCTCACAGAAGTTCCTAAACACCCTGCTTGTAGCCTGAGGGGTGGGGTGTGCCTTAGACAATAGCTACTAATGTGCCATTGTGAGCAGTTTGTGGGGAAAAAAGTGGCATGGAGGCTTTAGAATACACACCCACACAGTAACAAACTGATCCTGGCTACTAAAACCAGGAAAATGAGTTAGAATCACTTTAAGACGTGGTCCTCTGCCTAACTTCCCTGCCCTTGTCATCTAGGAGACATACTGCTTATTTCGTGATTCTGTGACTACTAATACTACCATAAGGGCAGGAGCAAAAATGTGGCTAGAATAGGAGGTGAGACAGAACACACGTATGTGTGTCACTTGAATACCAGTATTGAACTACACGTTGCATGCGCAGCCACACAATGACCACCAAAGCGTCGTTTATTTGATCCATGTTGTAACAATAGCTGCAGATGAAGAAAATTCTCTATTCAATTACTTCTTTACATCTTCGTTATAGCTAGAGAAGTGATCCCATTGTGTTCCAGATGCCCTCTAGCAATAGTTTTAATTACAGCATAACTCTGAAAACAGAATGCTTGTTTGACAACCCTATTCAGTATCTTTAACTGGCAGTGGAGTGTACATTTCACTAAGTGAAAAATAATCCCCATGTTACAAGCAAACCTTAAGCTTCTTCATGCAATATACATCAATTTATATGTGTAAAGTAAACTGGAATACGATTTCTATCATCACCACATTTGCACTGAAGAAGGCAACCCCATCTGGGATTCTGACGGTAGCTTTCTGTTTAGTTTTGATTGGTTTGATATCTCACTACTGGTTGATAGATACTCTGAACTACATCTGAATGGAAAAAAAAACCAAAACAAAACCCCAACCTTTTGTTCTTGTGTCCAAGAAGACCAGTTGTATGCTGGGGTACATTAGAACGACCATTACCAGCAGTTTGAGGGAGGTGATCCTAGCCCTCTCCTCAGCCCTAGTGAGGCCACATCTGGAGTGCTGTGTCCAGTTCTGGGCTCCTGAGTCCCAGAGAGACATGGAACTCCTGGAGCAAGTTCAGTGGAGAGCAACAAAAATGATTAAGGGACTGGAACATCTCTTATGAGGAAGGGCTGAGAAAGTTGGGCCTGTTCAGCCCTGAGAGGAGATGACTGAGAGGAGAACCTTATTAATGTCTGTAAGTGTGTCAGGGAAGGGTATCAAGATGATGGAGCCAGGCTCTTCATGGTGGTACCAAGCAATAGGATGAGTGACAATGGGCAGAAACTGATGTATAGGAAGTTCACATGAATATGAGGAAGAACCTCTTTACTCTTCAGGTGACTAAGCACTGGAACAGATTGCTCAGAGAGGTTGTGAATTTTCCCTCACTAGAGATATTCAAGAACCATCTCTGTACAATGCTGTGCCATGTGCCTTGGGATGACCCTGCTTGAGCAGAGAGGTTGGACAAGATGAACCACTGTGATCCCTTCCAACCATGCCCATTCTGCAATACACATGAAGAATGCATCCCAAAAATCAGCCGCAGAACCTTCAAATTTTAAAAGACAGAAAGCATAGGTGAATAATAGATATCCTTGCTTTTATTAAGTTTTAATTTGTGTTCTGATCATGGTGATTTCCGTTACTTTATGTATGCCCTGAAATGTGGCTTGTTTATCCATTATGGAAATAGTTCTACAGTTCTTCCATGGATATTGCTCTGGGGAAACCTTACTGTTGTCTTTCAGTATACAAAGGGAGCTTGTTAGAAAAATGGAGCAAGACTTTTTATCAGGATCTATAGTAAGGGGACGAGGGATAACTGTTTTAAACTGAAAATGTTAGATTTAGGTAGGACATAAGGGAAAAATTTTTTATGGTGAAGGTGGTCAGACACTAGAACAGATGGCCCAGAGAAGCTGAAAGTGTACAAGGTCAGGCTAGATGGGATGTTGAGCAATCTGGTCTAGGGGTAGGTGTTCCTGCCCACAACAGGGAAGTTGGAGTGGTTTACCTTTGGAGGGCCCTTGCAACACTAACTGCTCTATGATGAAACAAATCTCTTATTTTGGAGTAATGCTAGTGTAAATCTTAGTTCAAGATTTGTATCACTGGTGAATCAGTTTGACACCTTGCAATATGGTAGAAGTTTTGCATGACAGTCCATGCTCAGAATGAGATAAATTAATAACAGATACAGTGTATGGAACAGAATAGCCATAGCTCAGCAATACTGAAATAACACCTGCAAATACTGAGCCAAAATGCTGCCAAGCATTGCTAAATCCTTGCTAAAGCAAAATGAACATAATTGGAAGTCTGTTTGGCCCACTATATTTACTTGCAATTCTTTCATAAAAATTGTATGTATTTAGGCAATTCGTTTAATTTTAGATTCTCATTCTTGTTTGTAGAAAATACAAAGCTTATTACATTAAGAATACTCATGCAGAGTGAAAGGCATTGAGGAATTTACTTAAAGGATCAGTGTCTGCAGATACAATATGAAGCAGCACACACTTTATGTGGCTCTTCCCATCTCTGTGATGGAGTACTACTCAAAAGGAGTACATTTTGCACTTGTTACTCTTGTTAAGAGGTTTAGTTCTGGAATAAGGCTGAGTCAGAAATAGACAAGAAGTATATGTCTATAGAATAATAAAACTATATTCACAGAGGATGATGCTGGAAAGATGGCATAAACAGTCTGGAGTGTTGATACCTATTATCCTTTGCGTTAATCCCCAGAGAATGTGAAAGACTCCTTGTAATGTTTTTTAACACATAAAGAATAACCTTGTATTTCACTCTGGTGCCTTTTATTTCAGATTAAGCCAACAAACAGGCTAACTACTAAGAAAATGTGAAAGGCTGGGAAGTTTTCCATCTCTGGAGATATTGATGAGAAAGATCCATAAGAGCAGAAGGGGATCAGTGGTTCACAGTATCACACTTCTCCTTGCTCTCTGCTGAAGTGTCTCTCAGTGCTTGCAAGCACTCTGTGTGCTTGTGTGTGCAAATGACACTGGGATGGAGCCCTACTCAGTATAAAGCAAATTATCAGCGATGAAGTGTGAGTGAATCTGGAGTGTTCAACTCCAGGCAATAGATCATAAAAGATCAGTAAATGCATTAGTGTGTTACAAGGCTTAACAAACTTACACTTTGCAGAGCAAATTGTGGTTCAGGTCAGGAAGAAATCTATTTTGTGGACTATAAATAGCTTAACATGATTCATCTCTGTGTAGAGCAGAGGTCCAAGAAAAAAAAACCAGAGACAGTTAATGAGTTGCACAAATTATCAGTATCTCACTCGAATTGGGGCATCACTAGAGATGGCCACAGCTCTGACGTGGCTTGCAAAGTCTAAATCGTCTGCCTCAGTTAACCATTTGGTCTCACAAGTGAGGAAGTTTCTAGTTACCACAGGTAATTGAGGACAATTGCAGTACCTCTCTGAGAAATCAGGAGATCTTGATACTGCAGCATGGAACTGTGAAAGAGAAATTGATTTCATTTAAGGATTTGAAGGACAGTGAATTGGTTGTTACATGTCTAACTATGTCCAGGCTATCTTTAGGCTGTTTTACAGATTATGTACATCTAGCCACACATCTCAAAAAACCTGGGATCTAAGACAGCTTATGGGTTGAAATGTCCCACACTCCTGAGTGTAGGGGCTGGGCTGCTTCGAGTTTATTCTTAAAGTGATGCTTACCTTACGTGTTTTGTTTTGTTTGTGTTTTTGTTTGTTTGTGTTTTTTTTTTCTTTTTTTTTTTGTTTTACCTATAGGCGGTATTATCTAGTCTAAAGTAAAGTATCAAAAATTCCAGTCCCTGTATTAAATTCTTGCAATATTATTAAAAGCTCAGTTCTAGAAAGTAGTGATTAGTCTCTGAAAAAAATATAATTACTGTTAAAATGTATGATAAAAGAGGATTTTATGACCCTCATTCCATGGCAGATGCTCATTTAAATCACTGGGATTACTTATGTTTTACATTGCCATTATGGAGAACTGATGGCAGATTGTCACTCTTAGCAACAAGATGTAAAGTTATAGAAACCAGAGACCTCATTGACAGTGGGTCTTGGTGTATGCTGCTCCAGGCATATTCTGAGCCATGGCACTTAAATCTTCTTCCTCATTCAAACCTTTAGCCAGCTTGGTTAGCTGGTTAAAGGCGATGTGCTACTGGTTAGAGTAAATTGCAGGATATTCTGTACTTCACCACAGAGATACCAAGGCTCCCAGAAACCGTGCAGCTGTTCTTAACACTGCTGATGCCACTGTTCTGTCTCTTGAGTGGGATACATCAGGATTAATGAAGGGAGAACAACACAATCAGAACTTGACTGGTCACACAATGTGTCCCATTGTAAGGTAAAGGAGAAGGAAAAACAATTTCCATTATTTGAGGAACAATAAGTATGAAACACACTATAAATTACAGCTGTGCTACCTATGATAAAAGATGTTGCAGTGATCATTCCTATTACAAAAACCACTATTCAGTAAGAAGTATTTAAGACAGAGGTAGTTTGGATTCATGTTTGGATTCAGTTGGGGAAACACGATCTCTGTTTTGGGGTGCAAACAGATGTTTATTGAAGCTACATTATACAATATATAGGTTCAATGAGTAAATATTCATCTCAGGGTCTGGTTTTATGCTCAAGATGGGAGGAGATATTACAATTAAAAGATTACATTATCCTTGCTCTGAGGAGACTCAGGAATACAACGTTAATGAACACAGGACAGAAGAAACGAAGGGATTGATAAGGCGAGTTTCCATCCAGGCTAGGGAGTACACAGAACCACAGATCTTGACAACTGCAGGCAGCTTGCAGATACTGTGGCAGCAGGTGTCTGCAGGCTAGATTGGACCAGGGATACTCCCCCAACACTTTCCCAAGGTTTAGTGGACATTTCAGACAGGCCCCTTGCTGCCAGGCTGTTTTCAGTCCTCAGATTCACACTTGAGACAACATTCTCAGCAAGAGAAGATCAGGGACTCAGAGATGGAGCTGGGAATGATAGCAAAGGTGAGAGGAATTGTTCAGTTGTTTCTGAATTCCAGAAATAAGTTAGATCTGTCATCAGTGAGGAAGAAAAGATGATCAGCATTACCTAGCTGGCAAGTTCCCGTATTCTGGAGCAGGAGTTTTAGGAGTCCCTGCAATGAAGTGCTCAAGTTTCATCCCTAAACTTGGCCATACTATAAATCTTTCAGAAATCACATTGGTGGCTTAGGTCCCCAGAAAGTCTGTCCTTTTCAGGGAGATCAAAATGGTGTGGGACATCCAAGGCCAGGTGACTGCAGTATGGAAGTGTGAAGACTGGCAAAGTGCAAAGGAGAAGGAACAAATGGGGTGGGTGACAAGTCAGGGCTTGGGCACCAGTGCTGACAAATGCCACTACTGCTTCTGACTGTTCAGCCAAGTGGTCACAAGCTAAATACTGTTGAGGTGGAGAGGCACTGAATTAAAGGTAAAAAATTTAGGTATCCATCTTCACAGGGTTGCATTGAGACAGCAAGTATCTATCATCAGTTAAGAAGAGAGAAACAGACTCCTGCTAGGTGCTTTCCACCAGCCCCTCCAGGGCCCAGGTGGCGCCAACCTGAGGGCCCTCCTGTAAAAAAATGTGGTCTACAGAAGTCTGTAGCTCTGCCTTCTTGGTGGTGCGACTTTGGGCAAGATGTGTGGAGCAAATGACCTGCTTATTCTTTTGCTGTTAAAAAAGACTGATGTATGCTTTTTCTGTTGTTTTCTTCATTTTTATTTAATCTGTGACAATAAGGAATAAACTGGCCAAAGGGCAGATAGCTCAGCTTATTGGTTGAGGGCCTTTTGTGGCTGAGGCTGCCTTGTTTTTGAAGAGGTGGATGAGTTTCCATGTCACACACTTAAATTGTGACGTCCATCTTGTTCCTTTCCACTTGGGCAATAAGTGACAATATACCCTGAAATCACCAGGAGTGTTGAGACTAAGCATTGGTGTTAGATATTTGTAATTTTTGCAGTGAAGAAAGGCTTCAGAAGAGGCCGAGTATTTTATTGCAGTCACTGACAGTTATTTCAATTCCTTCCTTACAGCATATAGCAGGCCCCTAGTCCGTAACAGCTGACCATGTTACCCACAACTGCACCACTACTGTCACTTACTTTAAGGGAAGTATTTAACTCTCCTGATCTGATTTTCCTGAGGTGGTGATTTTCCTGCTTGAAGTGTAACTGAGTGAATGGTTGTGGAGTTTGCTGCCTTGTTGCTACTACTGGCATAGATCTTTCTGATGCACAGTATTTTCCAATACGATGCACAATAAGAACTTAGTTTTCTTAACTATGATTTATAAACTTATGTCTAGCACTAAATGAGCTAGTTCAGGGGTATTCTTTATTGGGTCATTAATGCAGTGTTTAGTGATGGAAAGTAAAGGCTGTCTGCCACATAGTTATACCATGCCTCTGATTATACCCCATTAGAGCATACTTTGTAATCTCTTATTTTTAAACTTTACAGATCCCTTTAGTTTGGGAATAAGTGGATATAAATTGAATTTTTGTGGCTCTTGGAACCACAAACCAGTTATCTTCTCATCCAACATCTGGTACCTATGAGGTTAAGAGGTCAGATTAATATGTTTTGATCTTATTTCACTTTAAAAATTAAGGTCTCAATAACAGTGTGTTTAAAGTAACTATACAATTTAGTTGTGCATATTTTATGCTTTTGGCGTATAGGCTGCTTTTCTAAAACTTAAGAACAGTTTACTGAATTTACAGTAAACAGGCTACTGAATTTACTATAATGCCAGTCTGTCATGTCCCAGAGCAGAGCAGGAAACTGAATGCCAGAGCAGGTAGTAAGGCACTGGGCTGCTCCAGGGAATATCTCCTCTTAAACAGAGGCCATCCTCAAAACTTTGGGTTATGCTTCTTTTTCATGCTCTTGTGCCATGAAACAGTTGTCAAGTGCCTGCATTGCAGGCATGTGGAGTGCTGGTGTATTTTTTGGGACTAGGGAGGGCATAAGATGGGGCTGAATGAATGTTATGCTAAGACAGTAGGATCTGAAAAAATGAGGGTTCACTCTTGTCCTAAGGGGTGCTCTGCAAGGTGCTTTCTTTGTACCATGCTTCTTCCCATGTTAGGCTCTGATTTCCAAGTCTTCTTATTGTCTGTTTGCCCCATGGAGAAGGCAGTCAGGATTTAGTCAGCTTGAAATACAGATTGTCTTAAGGTCTAAAGATGATATGTTTGAGTAGAAATGCTGAAGAAGATGTTCCATTATTGTTATAAGACTCTGGTTTGGTTTCAGATATCCTTTTTCTCTCCAACTTCTGGAATTGTTGAAATAAGCACCTGGAGCTGACAGCAACCCAGCCCTCAACTTGACTTTAATGCACTACTCAAGGCATGTCTGTTTGATATCTTTTAAGGAGGCTACTAATTCCTCTCTCTGCTGTCAATGTGAGATGATGGCACTTGATTGCTGAAAGACAGAGTGACAAATTTCATGTCTGATGGCTTTTTTTAGAAAGAGAGCTCCATTTAAAGTGCTGCTACTCAGCAGTGCTAATTTATAGAATTTTTTTTTCTCTTAGATTGATGTAACTGTTGTAGTGTGTTTGGGGGTCAGCTGTTGCTGATGTCGTGGAAGAGTTTGCAGTTCCCAGACAGAAACTAGGGAGTGAAGCAACTCATTTGGAGGATCTGTACATGTACTGTGGTCCCCAAAGAGCCTGATACCAGTCTCAGGAAATAATCTGTTGTATATCACAGTAGTAACATGAAATAAAAGTGTTAAGGAATATGTCATCACCTGCAGCCTTTTGCTTTATTATTCTTTATTTCACCCTGAACAAAATGAGTTTCTGAGCCAAAGAGACTACTGACACAGTAAGGGAAGAATAAAGCAAGGCTGAAACTGGACTTAAACAAAATTCTGTACTTCAAAGAAGTCCATGCTCTTTAGAAATAATATGTTTGGTTTTGCCATCTCTAGTATATTATGGCTAAAAATAAGCAATATTTGAAAGATTTGTCATTTATCCCCTGGCTACACAGTGCTCTGTCACTTGCTGTTCTTGATTTCTAATTCAATCTTGTAACATGCCATAGCCAGTGATACTGAAATGCTCTATAAATATTAATTAAACGTTCCTGATTGTTCAAAATATTTACAATGTTTTTATTGTGTCTGTTGCAACATGTCTTATAGAGTCATGGGTACACTATGGTATGAAATCTTAACCATAAGAAAACTAGATACCTTTATGCTAAGTAGTTGAGGTTTTTTTCATCAGCATCAAAATGCTTTATAGAAGCTCCATTATGTTCAATGAGGAATTTAAAGATATAATATATCTCTATTTATATTGAGTATAGAAATGCCAACATGAGATGTCTAAATCTTGATGCAGTGATAGTAAATGTTTTCAACATGCAATACTCATGGTATTATAAGACTTAAATTTAAGACTGTCAGTCTGAATTATTGAGAACAGCATCAGGGTTGTGCCCTGATAGAGCTACAATATGTTCTCCCACATCCAATGAATTTAAGTTTGTTTTGTTTTGTGTTTTTTTTTTTTTTTCTTTAGTGTTGCAAAATTTTGGAGACTTATTTGATACAAAAATGCTATAATGGTATTTGGAGTTCATGGTGAGACTTGATCACATTTCAAGACTGTGTTTATACAGTGTCTATATTGATGTCATAATTGAAATTTGGGGTTTATATTTCTTGCATCTGTATCTCACTCTGAGTAAGTGACTGCCTCAGATCTATCTATTTAGAAAATTTGGCTCCTAGTTATGGGGTGTAATAGCAAAGAAATTCTCAAAAAGAAATCTCCCAGATCTTCCTTTCTAAAATTGCCCCTTCAAAGAAACTCAATTTTTAGTTTTTAGGTTTGTAACACTTCTCATTTCTAACAATTAGAGTAAATCTATCCTAAAACTTCTTTAAGTCTTCTCATTTCATGATATGTTGGAGCCATAATATCAGGTACACCTGGTCATTACGTTTACCTTCTTCCTTAGCATTATAAAGCAGGGATTTTAGTATTTTTACTGAAAATCCTTATGTGCATTTATGATGTCAGAATAAGAATGATTATTGCATATATAGAACTGTAGTCATTTTTTTAACCTTAAAGGTTTTACAAATGCTTGCAATATAAAATTATATTTTTATATGGATGCCTTCATAACAGCACTTAGTCATCACACCAAAAGGAACAGCATGATGGCAGAGAAGAAATTATTTAGTTTTTGTACATGATAGGTTTTGCTGCATGCTGAAGAATCACCTTTGCTGAGAAGAACTTTGGTGTCATAAAGTCAATAAATATACCTATCACATTGACCTTAACAGTATCCAGCAATATCATGTGACTACTATTAAAAAAAGCAAGATGTTAAATTTTTAAATATCAGAGAACTGTCTTTGTGAACCAGATAACAAGACAGAAAATGACAAAAATGCCAGGAGGGCAATCTGAACTGAGAAGGCTGGTTAGAAACTGGATTGTAATTTGGCAATAAACCCTGTTTATGATAGTCTCCCAGTCATTAATTGTCTCTCTTGCCAGAGGAAACTGGGACTATTAACTTCCTTTGACTGAATCAGAGGGAGAAAGCAATAATTTCTTTTACAAGCAGAAGGAAAGGTTATGCTCAATAAAGAGCAATTAAAAATTCCCTATAAAAAAGAATGCTTAAGAGAGTTCATGCCACTGTCAATGTGGCCATCAAAAGCTTTCCTTTGTCTTTTTGAAGGATACTCCATGTTATTTGTGTATTTATTACATCTCTGCAATTACAAACTTGACTGGAGACAAATTTTTCTGGGGTGAATAGTTCCACTGGATGACTAATGTTGTAATAAATTTCTTTCTTGTCCCAAGGAGGTAATCTTTGATATGTTTTTAGAGATGATGACTAAAGAGGTATTCTTGCATACTAATCTTGCTTTGCATAGCTTGAGATGACTTTTTAATTATTCAGATAATTCTCTCTTTCTACCTCCTTACTGAATTTTGATTTTTTTTTCTCAGTAAGATATTTGTTGGATTGCTATCTTGGATCAGTGATCTGTTCAGGAAATTAGACTGTATCATTATGCACTGTATAAGGAAATGTTTCCTTTCAATCTCCTTATGTTACAAAAATATTTTTGTTCTATAATTTCTGTTAGAAGATTAAAAATTAATCAATTTAAATCTTGTGATCCTTGTCTGGGTCACAGCATTCTGTGTACCACAAAAAGAAGAGAAAGAGCTGTCCTATTTGCATGGAGTTCAGGATTGGACAGCAATGAAACATGCAAAAATAGGAGACATGACTTCTAGCTGTAAGAGATGTAGCCTGGAAAGAAAATTACTTCATTTTCATAACATACTGGTATCATTTAGCTGTATGAGTAATTTTCTTTCAAGGAAAAGGGTAATAAACTATTGCCAATTACTCCTTCAATTTATCATTATCAACATATAGCAGTCATATCACTTTCGCAGTTCATAAAAATATGGTAGTTCATGGGGTTTTATTAGTATCTGGATTGCTGTACAAGACAGCTTTCAGAAGAGGGAGGCTGCATCATTATACTGCTTCCCATCTATCACCAGCTGGCTATCAAAGGGATACAGGAGTAAAGCAAAAAATGAAAGTTACTGCCCACATGCTGGTCCTCTTTCCACCATGGTGTCTGTAGTAACTGAAAGCCAGACTTGTCTAACTGCACCTGAATTCACTCGACATCTATTGCCAAACAAAGCACCAATATTGCTGCCATTTCAAAGGTAATTTTCAGTAATGTTCCTACTGGGGACAATTATTGAGTGGTTGGTTAAGTACTAAAACACTTAAGCAGAATCCTCACTGAAGGCAAAGAGAAATTAACTTTACATTTTGGCTAAGATCTACCTTTTGGGCTAAGAACGTTCTACATTGGATTAGAAAAGGTATGTGACAAGTGTGGGAGTTCTTTCTCATCCCACAGGCAAATCATCAGTATCTGTCTTCTTGTGATCTACCTAGCATTCAACCCCCTCAGGGTGGGTTACAAATCCTACTCACACATTATTGTGGTTGCGTTTGCCGTCTGAAAATGGAGAAGGAGAAGAGGAAGAAGAAGAAGGAGAAGGTGGAAAGCAAAGACTTAGGGAGACATAAAATACTCAAATGCAGTTTGCCACACAAGAGAAGTGCTGAAAAGGCTGTGAACAGGCTTTAATGCCTTTCTCTTTACCTAGGTAGGAAAATATTAGTGAAAAATACTTCAATTTGCTCTGTATCCCCCTATTGGATGGACTTTCAAAGCCATAAAGCTAACAACAGTAGTTCATTTATCCTTGAAATAGGAGTGGTGATAACATACCAGGGTGATGGGTTACAACTTCAGTCAGAGAGCTGTGTGCCATTCTCCTGAAGTCAATGGAGGTTTTAGAAAACTCAGATCACAGGCTGCTGAATAAGATAGAATTCCAGTGACTGAAAGCATGGAATAGTTTGAAAACTGCTAATATTTTCTTTCAGCGTAACTGAGAGTTAGAAACAGAATAAAAATTTTGACCCCTCCTTTGGGTCAAAAACATAAGCATGAGGTAACATTGAAGAGTAAAATCCCCAAAAGTTTTGTAATGATTTAATGTCTTCCAAGTAACTCACAGTAATAGTAAGAGTGTGTAAATTGTTGTAGATATTACTGGCTATGTTATGTCAAATTATTTGCAGAATGGTGGCTAAAATAAAAGATTCTCTACCTAAAGTTCTTTTTGTTCACTTCCTACTTATTTTACCAAACCAAAGCAAGAATTGTCTGGGAGATTCTTATTACCTTTTGAAAAGGCAGGAAATGAGAAAAGAAATGATAGCAAATATATCCAAACTCTACAAAGGGGCTACAAATGACACTATTTTAATTTTAAAAGGGATGTTTTAATGCTTTAAACACAGCTAGGATTGGATTATCTACCTCAGTTTATTGAAAGAAATCTACCAGGCTGGACTTTGAGGTGTGTGTAGCTAAAGCATGTAAGAATAAAGAATTGTGCCTTTCACCTTTGGAAAAGGAACAGATAGCTAGGAACAAGGAGAAATGGGAAACTCCAAGCCATTGTTGATGGAACAGGGTCACAGCAAGTAAGAGACATATAGTTTAACAGGTGAAGTGCTGTGGGTTTATTCCA
>VXAU01005618.1:12709-24041 GCA_013399695.1 Formicarius rufipectus
TTTTTTTTTTTTCCCTAAATATTTTTACTCCAAATAAATGGTCAGTAGCTGTGATGCTATGCCTTCCAAAGAATGTGACTTGATTTGGAAATTTGTTCCCTTACAGCAGAAGAGAAAGTCTATGCTCTACAGATTCCCTTAAAAAAGAGGAACACATTTGGCCCTAGAAAACTTAAAAACATAGCAGCAATCCAGATACTAGTAATTTCACAAAGACAATTGTCTTGGCTGTTGCGAATAGAAAAAAGGAAGTAAAAAAGGGAAATAAAGGGAAAAGGGTCTTTCCCAAGTACCATATATTTCTTTTAAAGCATTCTCATGTCACTTAATGAGCTGAAGTATAGATGCGTACATGCATCAAAAATTTATGATATAGCCACCTAAGCTCCATATATTCCCTTTGGAAATAAAACTAAGTGACTTTACTAAGATATTGCAGAATTTAATAACTGATTATTTTAAGATTTAATGGTATTTTTCATTTATGCATTAATCATTTCTCCCTCTTCTGGGGTTTATGTTTTTGAAAGCTATTGCTTGATGAGATCATGTAAATTCAGCAGTCTGGCAGTTCAAAGAAAGGTTTAGAGGTCTTGGATAAGTTTTTGCAAAATGGTATATTGCAGGTTACCAAGAAATCTCAGATGCAGTATTTTAGCAGGGGGAAAAAAATCAATCATAAAACACAAAGGTACTGCACTGAGTTTGTTCAGCCTACTTTGCAATTTTTTTTGTGAGCTGCTTTTGTCAGTGAACTACTCTTTATTTTGGAAGTATTCACTTTTTTTGAGAAATATTAATATTGTTTTCCACATGACCTGAGGGGGGGAAAAAGAAAAAAAAAAAACAAAATGAAAAAGGGAGTTTAAAGCAGTCCCTGTAAATATTTGAAAGAGATCATCATTCACATTTCTCTCAAATTCATGTTAACTACAGGCAGTGAACACAGGAGGGAGACAAAGACGTGGTTATCACGACAGACACAGAAAACTGTTCAGAAACTAAGTTTCAGGAATGAAATGTGTAGAACAAATACAGACGGTGCTTTACAAGTATTATATTTGATTGAAAATAATATTATTATCATATGCCATATTGCTTTCCAAACTGTCCCTTAGCATTATTCAGTGAGAAACAGTTGCTGCTAATGCAATAATTTGTTAGCCTATTTCTGAAAGTCATATCACAGTCTTCCCTTGCCTTTGCCTGTAGCAGGTATTGAGGTATTTTTACCAATAGAAAAAATTACATCCAATCAGATGAAAGTTACATTCTCTCTGCAGATTGTGTAGCTAATATTTGAAGTAAGATGTACTTATTCTTAGTTCTGTTGTTTTTCAAATGTAGCACCATTTGTCATGTGCGTGTAGTGTTTAGCAGTGCATTCTTTCATTTAAGAACTCTTAGCAAACAGACATGATAGAGAAAGATTTTTATAACTATTTTCTCCCAAAATTTTTTGGTATAAAATATTAGCAAACCATGACTGCACCATCTTTACAGTCTTTTCCAGTTTGCAGCAGAAACGGAACTGAGAAAACTTGCTGTCTGTCTAAAAGCTGATACTGAAGCCTTCTTTCTCTACAGCAGAAGTACAACAATATGCCTGGCCTTGCCAATGTAAGTTAACCATACCTCTGAAGAAGCTTCTCCAGAATTCATTTTCCTTGTACTCTTGGGGTCTGTCTGCTGAGACTGTGAGTCAGCTCATTTTTCTGATTGCTGAGAGGTGAGCTGGGACTGCTTACACTGTCCATCAAAGAGTCAGAGGATGGACTTTGCATTACAACAATATAGTAAAGAAAATAAAATTGTCTAGAAATGAATCCTATCAACTGACATAGAGATGGTGGAAAAGACCTGGGTATGATAAGACAACTAAGTGGTATTGTGAGCAGTAGAAGTAGTTGGCCATATGGATTTTACCAAGTTGGTTACCCTGTCATTGCAATGATGATTTTGTATTTTATATTTGCTTACAATATTTTAAAATGAAAACACCAATTAGTCCTTATGCTTTGGTATCTTAAAAATGTGCAGGATTAATTCCAAGGAATTAATACTTTAAGGCATGTTTAGGTTCAGGGAGAGATGAGTTGAGTAAATTGGTCAGTACTACCCTATATTCTAGATAACAATTCAGTTCTGGATAATTTTATATCCTTTTCTCAGACCCTTAATCATACAGCCTTCTTCGTGTTGTTATGAATTGTAGCTAGATAAACAACACTTCTAAATCACATCAAAGAGCTGTCTTACTTCCACGCATGTTTTTTTTCATATTTAGGTTTTATGTTCTTAGGTTCCGCATGATGTACCTTAAGCAGGATGGAAGGTGTTTCTTTTTCCATCTGGAAAAAGAATTCTGCTGCAAACTAATGTCAATATTTTCTAAAACCTGGTTAAGTACATTCATTTGCAATTTATTTATTTATTTTTTTTTCCCAGTGGGGAGGCTGAGAATAGAGTGCAGCAGCTTATTCACTGATAGTAACTCTAAGTCATGTCTGAAAAACTTGGCATCAATATTATATTTGTGCTCTTAGTCTGAGATAGTGTTCTTCAGACATGAAGTTACTAGCCTGGTTTATTACAACTTCTTGTGGAGGAACTGTGTCTAAGCCTGGTCGGGGTTCGCATGGCAATGATGTGGTAGTGGAGGGGCTACGATGGTGGCCTCTGTCAGAAACTGCCAGAACCTTCTCCCATGTCCAACAGACAATGCCAAATGACTCCAAGACTGACTTGCCACTGGACATCAACAACGTCCTAGCTACCGAAGCAAAGCACAGTACTGTGAGGAGTGTTATGGGAAAACGAACTCCATTTCAGTTAGACCAAATACAGTGACATAGTTCATCATCTTTGGAAACTGTCAAGAATGGCTTCAGAATCTTTCTATTTGTTCTTTAAGCAGTTATGAAGACAGTCATGGGGATTCCAATTGCATAAGTCTCTAAAGATTTCATCCTATTTCCATATTCAAGAAAATTAATAGTATTCAAAGGCTGAGATGGCAGAAGTGCAAGTATTAACTGAAGACTAGTGCTGTTGGATGAGATGGTGGGATTAGATGGCTCAAATGATGGGCTAAGAGGATGCAGAGCCTTTTATTCTGGGCTATTAGTCCAGCGCCTTCTAGTTAACATCCACTGCTTTCTTATGCTCTTTCCTGGGCAGAAGTGCTGTTCCACAGGAGTCAGGATAGAATCTGCTCACAAAAGACAACTGTATGACTCACAGGGACCTGGCCAGAGACAGATGAAATTTCTCTTACTAGATGTGATGATGACTCTGAGCGGTAGCTGAGACAACACCTGAGAAATGTTAAAGAAAATCACTTTGGATAATCTTAGCACTTCAGTTTACAGTGCTCTCTACTGATGCTTAAGTCTCCACTTCTCATTCATACCAATATCTTCTGGTGCCTTCTGGAGGCATAGTGGCTCTGTGCTGGTGGGCTATCCTGCATGTCTGCAGTTTGTTGGGGTGACTGATGATTCAGCTGAGTGCTGGCAGTATCCACCTGGACTGGGTTATTGCCTCATAAAAAGTGGAATGAAAGGAAGTTTGTGCATGGATTTCACACTGAGGATGAGTGTTACTGATTGTCAAAATCACTGTCACAATTCACAGTGAATTAAACTTTTGTTTTAGGGCATCCCAACTAATCATATAGTGTGAAGAGAGGATTAAAGATACAGCATCATAGCAGACATACTTCATAATAATTAGCAGAGAGACATCAAGGCTGTCAAATCAATATCAATGATTCTATCATGCAAACTCTGTCAGCAATATTGCATTATTTAGAAATACATAATGCTCAACACAGAGACTGCACACTAAGTATACTTCAGAAATAAAGAAGAGGAGCAGATCACATGTATTAGCATTGATTCAGTAATTTTTAGATTTCAGCTCCCTGAGAAATGAAAAAAAATTTACTGGGGTAAAACTTCAGACATACTGAGACTTAAAGAGAAAAGACATGTGAAGACCACATATTTCAAGAAGAAATGAAAACAGGGACTGTTCTGTAGAAAGGAGTAAAAAGACTAAGGCTTATTTATAGTGTCTAGCTGGCAAACTTATGTGGCCACGGGTCTACTTGTTCATTTGAGCCTGATCTCATTTACACTTATGATAAAAGTTGAACTTCTGTGTACTTAATGGAGCTGCTCACAGGCCTTTATTCTGGAATATTTGGTGGGCAAAACAATGTAAATGATGACAGAAATGTCACTCTGAAGGTTAGGAATATCCATGTCAGATAGTTCTTCCTGCAGTTCAAGTGCTGAGGGAGGTACTGTCATTCATTTACTTTATTTTGTTAATATATTGGTAATTTTCTTTGTGTCACCTTCTCCACATGTTTTCATGTTTCATGTCAATAGGTGAGGGAAGGCAAAAATTAAATGAAGATAAGACAGCTATGCACCTACTTGTTTAAAGGAACTTTGTGTGCTTGTGCACAGAGAGAGAAGCAGTTTCACAAGTACTGAGTGTTACCTGTTATTCCTCAGAAGTACTCATGTTCCCCTACAAGTGGCAGAGTTACAGTCACCCCATTTTAACAGACAGACACATCTCTAACACAACAGAGTAGAAATTTATTAAAAACTTGAAGTTACTGATTACTGATGTATTAGAATTATCCATATGACTTTTATTACACTTTTACAGATATAGCTTTAACAATATTTATAATTAAAATACTTTGAAATATTAAGTTTCTGTATGAATTATGATTATTATTTCATAAGCTTACTGGCCATTTTTTTTAATTTCAACTTTTTATACCATGTATTTCCTTTAGACTGAAAATGTCTGAAATAAAGAGATAGCATGCAAGAAAAATAGACTCAGTAGGGCTGGTTTGAATGAGATAAAAAGGGAAAAAGGAATTCTGCAATTACAATTGACAAGTTGGTTTAATATTCAGTGATAGAATAATGCAATTCAAGAGCACCTGGAATAATTAAGTAGTATGGCAAAACAAACTGTGGGTTATTATCATTTTCAGTATGCCTCAGGACTTTGGGAGGCCTAAGGGCTCAGAGTTCAACTTCTCAGAAAAAATGTTAATATCTACAATGAACTTGGGTTTCAAGGTATAAAAAGTATCTTTTATATAAGATACATAGTTTAAACATATATACATAAGTATATACTAAACACATCTTATACAAAATACAAAGAATGTATATTTTACCTCATATGTATCTTATTATGTTAATGTCTCATATTTCTCTGTATATGCTGCATATATAGATATATGGATTGCAGTGATTATGGAACACAGGCTAAAAGAGTCAGGGAAAATTCCACTGTCTAATACAACTGGAAATAAAACAGTCTGAGGAAAGAAACTGGTAAGTGGTCTTGAGAAAGTGCGTGAAATAAAGGATGTAACCCAGTTCACTTTTTACTGAAAATCTACTGTTGCCCGAAGCATTATAAAAATCAATCAGACAGGTGAAAATAGAAAATGAATGACCACTGCATGATTTAACAAATTTATAAAGGTTTCATAGAAAACCTGGAAATCCTGAAAATGATTCTGTGTAGATTCACTCACAAACTGCAAAATGACACATAGGTCACATCCTAGAAAATTACACCTGTGTAAGTTATCCTTATAAATTAGTACACTGACAGACTGTTATAAAAATCTCCTGCAGCCCTGGATGTGCAGAATAGGAGTTCTCACTGACGTGCACTGTGAAGAATGGTACAAAAGATACAATACCTTGATATTCTGTAGAAGTTGGAATTGTCATTGTGGAAATTAGGTATAGCAAATCTTTCATTACAGGGCCAAATTTCTTCTCTGATTAGAGGCAGAAAAAATGGTTGGTCTTGCTTGATCTGAATGACTGATGTGGAAGACCAGTGGATTGGCTTTAATTTCTATTGACTGATGACTGGGAAAACCAGAAGGGTCAGAAAGTGCCTGACAGAGGTTTGAGAAGGATGCAGCTGTTCACGTGATAGGAATTTTGCTGGTGAGTGTCCAGGAAGTGCTCACACTGCAGAAGTCTTGAGGCAAACCTACAGGCAATGTTTGCCTCTGAGTACAGAGCTGGGCACAAGTGACCATTTTGTTCTTCCTGTTTGGGCTCGGAACTACTCAATATTGCCTTTCAATGGACAATAAACTGTGGATCAACTTGGACTTCAGATGGATTTGGGAGCTGGTGGGTCACAAGTACTCAGATAAGGCCTGACTGCCAAAGGAGAGGGAATGGAGAAAGAAGGCCAGTCCCTAGAGCATTGGAAATAAACTCCTTGACAGAAACTGTAAAGGTGAGGACAAAGAGGAGCTGTGGCAAGGTAAATTCAGATAAAATGATAAGTGATAGTGAAAAAAATCTTTATCAAAATGTAGACAAAAGTGATCAGAGACCAGAATTTGAACAACTGACTTCTTGTTGTTGTTGTTGGCTAGACTTTGCGAACAAAGATTTTGGGATAAGGCTGCGCAATGGATTTTTTAGGTGAGGCACAGTGTGTGCGGAACTGGCCCCACCCCCTTTACTCCTGAGGTTCATTTTGCCACAGCCGAGCACGCTCGGACGGTGACAGTGAGTTCCTCGGGATTCGAACCAGCGTCCTCGGAGGAGGAGCCGGCTCCACAGGTGGCGACTTATACCCCTCGGCCAACACCCGCCGCTGACTTCTTGTAAGACCAGGCTAAAAGCAGCCCTGTAAATAAAATAAAATAAAAATAATAATTAAAAAAAAAATCTGAACAACATTAAATAAGGTCTAGTAGCATTCACAGATGTGAGCAAAACTGGCAAAATCATGTGTTTCCTTTCTGAACATTAAAAACCAAACTTACTAGTGGTTACTAGTAGAGATAGGAATCTGTAGGAAATGTTGACATTCATGAAATATTCTGCAATAGAAAATGGACTTAGCTTGACAAGTATCATGTTCCATGAAAGCATATGAAATTAGTAGGGACACAAAGACAGTTCTTGTATTTGGAGAAAAAAAGGTGTGCTGAACAGTTAAGAATGTCATAAGTCAATGTGATCAAGGAAAATCAGAGCACACAGTATCAGATTAAACTTTGAAGCCAGTGAGTAAATACCAGCTAAAATTAGAAACAGGGTTATTATGGAAACCAAAATACTGATTCTGCTGGTACATATGACTTAAATTAGAAAGATTTTTTTTCCATGCATTAGTGAAAGTTGTTGCTCACTGCCTTAGTAGGCCAAGCTAATGTAATTTTATGGTAAGTGACTACACTGGGTCCAGTCCTGTTGTCATGAGAATTAGTGGCAAAGCTGTAAGAGGTTATTTAGAGATAAGTTTGAATTTCTGAAAGGAAGCACTAAACCTCAGAGAGTAACCCCAGCCTGGACTCTGCCCCAGGTAATAAAGAAACAAAAAAATGTGTCTGAAGGTGAGGCAAATATAAACAATTGTCCAGTCTTTACACTGTAATAGGGAAATACAAAAAAAGTGTATCTGTACTGCATGATAGTGATTGTGTTCTTTATGAATTGTGTTCTTTATAATACAGATACATTTAGTATTCAATCCTAGCTTGATATATATCATCATTCATCACACATGAAGAAGCACTTGCATATTCAAGGTGAAGAATGCATTGCAAATTCTGTTCTGAAATTTAAAACTCAGAACTCTATGTACTTGCACAATTTAAGCATTTTATGCTTTTAATTCAACTCAGAATAAATGTGCCTATATATGCAGAGTAGAAAAAGATGATAGTGCAACTTTTTTTTTTTTTAATTATAAAAATGACAAATGTTCACATATGTGGGCACAATACTTGATTATACTGATGTTCATGAATAAAAAACAATTTAACATAATATTTGGGGCAGGATCTCTTGAATAAGAGTGAGATAGCCATTTCACAAATCAACAATTCCAGTACTGCTGTCTTCACTGTCTAGTCTCAATTAAGGAAGTGTTGCTGAACACACACTCTTCCCTAAGAGAGACTGTGAAGATAGCACTGCCACCCTCTTTTTTCAAGCAGCCTGAGAGCCCTGCATGGTTGCAACCTTGTCAGGGATGAATGAATATCAAGGGTATTACATGAATGTCTGTCTTTGGCTACTGCAAAGACATTAAATTGTACTAAATTGATAATTACCAATATGAACAGCAACAGTAAGAATGTGCATGGGTTTTCTTATTTAAAATAGACACGTATACTGTGATCTCTAGCTTCTGTATGGTGCCATCATGTATGAAAAGTTATTTGCCTCATGAAATATTTTGTCTTGATCTGCTTAATACTCTGCTAATAGTATTCAATATTTATTGTCTAAATAGACCTCACCAGGAAATTACTTTCACATATATTTGTAAAAGTATAACCAATGACCAGAAAATGAGAATATCTTACTATGTGTGTGGTTTAAACATCCTGTCAGATTGTAGGTAGTACCCAGACCAAGACCACTCTAGATAGAATTCAGAACTGTTCAACAATTCATACTCTGTACATATGCCCTATATAGGTGTTTAGTTACAATATTATGTTTATCTTGTTCTAGCCCAGAACAAGCTCTCAGATTCGTCATATTCCTCTATTTAGGTATTTCTGAAAATTAGAAGTGAAAACCTGATGAAGCATTATAAAACTGTAGGATGCATTGACATGGAGGAATTTCACGAATAACTCCATTTACTGTTAATGGATGGCTGCTTCAAAGTCAGCACAATTTCAGAACTGGCACTAGAAAGCAGTCAAATGTCACAAAGCATACAATATAGGACAAACAGTGGGTTGGATTATTTGCATCTGTCCCATATTTTCCAGTGAAGGTTTCAGGAGTTTATGCCATTAATACACACATAGAATGTGTGTACAATAGTTTATACACTTATTTCTGGTTTGCCATAAGACTTACAGACATAGAAAATCTAAGGTGTTGTTTGCATATCACTGTTTTTTAAAGTCAACAATGCTATCGAAGATTTCTCAAGTCAAATCAGCAGCCATCCAATATCTCAGTAATGAACAAAGAGATATTTAGCTTTCATGTTATTTTTGGTATTGAGAAGTTTATGAAGGGCTTCATAATCCAGATCTCTACAAGCACCCTATAAACAACAAAAATGATATCTGTGTCAATATGATCATCAGCAACAAACACATCACCAAATACAAGCTGTTTCTGAAACACCAGGTTTGTCAAAAATTAAAATTAAAATAATAAGATTTGGTAGTGTTATGTTCTACTTGGCTGTCATTTTTCTTACCTTGAAGATTGTTAGACTGGTAAAAAAAGTTGTCCTTTGCCTGAAAAGGTGGGAATAGAGACAAAGTATACCCATTGGGCCAAATTCTCTGTACACTTGAGATAATATGACCAGATAAAAGCTAAATAAACTGAAGTAATTAGAAACCTATGCTGTTGCTTTAATACTGCTTTATGATATACAGCCTTAAGATCTTAGATCTCCAGCTGCTTGTCACAGGCACAGTCACAGAAATAACAGAAACAGCTTGCATTTTCTACCATTCCTGCTTCTTCTAAATGTGGAAATCTGGCAGCTCTGAGCATCCAGGACGTTTATCCTAGTACTTTTTTNAGATGGCTGGGGAAGAACTAGTGTTTTGGGATTTTGAGATTTGTTCTCCCTACACCTGGAGATAGGGTTCTAGTTTGTTGACCTGTAGGTGACAGTTAAGCTCGTCAGGTCTTAAGCTCTCAGCAGTAGAAGAAGCAGTGACTGTTATGTGTGTGTGGGTAGAGACCAAGTTTAAATGTTCAACCAATATGTTTGGGTAACAATTTGGATTACAAAACCTTTGGCAGAAGTTCTGATTATGGCAGATGAGTAGAAGATGATCTGTGTTACTGACTGCATGAGTACATATTGGACTTCTTTAGTAGCAGTATACAAACTGTTGTATGCTTACTAATCTGTTCAAGAACGTTTTCATGTTGTCATAAGGCCCAGGGAAAAATTCACTGCTTTCCAAAACTCAAATGTGATATCAGTAAAGGTTGATATTCTTTGCTTTTATTAAACAAGTTAATACATTATCTACATTAAAAGCCCTGCCTCTCCACGGGAAAACACCTGTATTAAAGATTTTGTTCAAAGGATTTAATAAAGTTGTTTTAGTAGGTATGTTTTTAGGGAGGAGGTAAAAATTTATGCTGGGTGAAAGAAAACCTTTGTGATAAGAAAATTCTATCAGATACTTTATTAATAACTAAGGCTTTCAGAAATTTCAGCAGGGGATGGGAGGTCAATCTGTACAGGAAAGAAGTTCCTTTCCAACACAGTACCTCATATTTACACATTTACCCAGCTCAATATTCTTCCTTCATTTTCCATCACAAACCAAATTTTGAACAAGGATGTTTAAAGCCACTCTTAAAGTAAGCTGTATTAAATTATTCAGACTTTTCTAAATGTCTTTAAGAAATAGGATACACCACAATTTCTGGCCATCACTCCCCAGTCCTCTCATTAGAGAGGATAAGCAATTATGTGGGGAGAAATGTGCTAAAAGTGTCAGAAAAATCTGCATGCAAATACTGGTCTCCAATAATTAGCAAGCAATAGGAAAGAAATCATCATGTATGTACAAATGGCAAGCCGAGTCATGCTTCAGCAATATGCTTCTTTGTGATTGAGCATGCCAGTTCATTTTCAAAGCAGAAATTCGAATGGTGTAAAGGGAGACCTATTTGTTTGCTTCCACCCTCCCCACCAAAACACAGAGCATTAGTTAAAAAAACTAAATGACAAAAAATTCCCCAAAGAACCTTAGCAAGGAACAAGAAAAAACATCTATTATAAACAGCGGGTGGGTCTTCTGACAGGCTTTGTTTGCAAATGATTACAATTACAGGTAATTTTTCATTTCAATTGCAAGAACAGGCATTAAAAAAAAAGGAGAGCAAGAGAAACAGAGAGTGAGTGAGATTTCCCAAGTGTCTTATTCTCTCCCAGGTCTACAACCTAACAGGAGTGTAGAGAGCTCGGTAGTTTCTTCTCATTCCATTAAGTGAGATCTAATTGTGTCTCTTCTGTCTGTTGGCAGATGTGGTTTCTACATAACAACAGCTCAGAGACAGAGCTGCCTGATTAATGTCTCCAGCTGTCATATGCCCCATTATCTGTGCATTTGCATAACTTAATGGTTTAGGACAGGGGAGAGAGGATGCTTAATTTAATGTTTAGCAGGCCCTTGATAGCTGAATAATTTAAGAACTGTCAAGGGAGGTCAGTCCTACAGCGATTCAACAAGACAGACGTGACTTCTGAATATCATTAAAATCCTTGCTTAGGATAATTCCAAAAAAAAAAAAAAAAA
>VXAU01005618.1:24061-53338 GCA_013399695.1 Formicarius rufipectus
AAGGCACGGAAGAACAACAGTGCCTGAAAGGAGGCCCTGCTTTTCTGTTAACTGTTCCTTCCCTGAGGATTAGGAGAAAGACTTGTGGAAAAAGACTGCAATTCATAACATGACCAAGAGAGAAAGGGGTTAACTGTATCTCAACTCTGTCTCTCTCTCTTTCTTTCTCTCTCTCTCTCTCCCATCCCCTAGCCTTCTCATAACTGTAGGGTAGAAATGCAGAATTTTCCTAAAGTCAACTAATAGCCCAACACACTTTGAACATGAAGCACTCTCGGTTTCACTAGATGCTAATAAACATTATTAAGCTAATCTGCCATTTGTTTTCTAATTATGTGACAGAAAGCACTGCAGCAGCAGCTGAGACAACTACCAGGGTGCGTTTATTTGTCTTCCAATCCTATGTCTATTGACCACCTATAATATAGCTATTTGGATTCCATGAAAAAAGATTTTTAAAAAAATGATTTTTTCGTGGGTTGATTACTGTTCTTTTCCAAGTTCATCAACTTCTGCATGACATTTGACTCTATTTTAAGAATTGATAAAATGAAGCTATGCCCTACGAGGCATTCTGCTGTTATACAAAAATAAATGAAAGAAGTAGCCTATGGCTGGACTGATTCATTGTATTGGCTCTGGCTGAGATGAAGCTAATTTTCCCCACAACAGCTCTCTCAGTACTGTGCTATGTATTGGTAGCTAGAAAGGTGCTGATAACACAGCAGTGTTTTGGCTACTGCTGAGCAGTGCTCCCACAGCATCACTGCAGTCTCTCCAAGACTCTCCCCCTCACTGGTGGGAGTGGGCAGGATGTTGGGAAGGGACATAGCTAAGACAGCTGCCCCAAACTGACCAAAGGGATATCCTGTACTATATGGCATCTATAAGCATGTATTGCTTAGCAATACAACCTCAGGGAAAGGGGGAATGGGCATTTGTTATTAAAACATTTGTCTTTTGGTACAACAGCTATGCATCCTGAAGCCCTGCTTCCTGGGAAGTCACTGGACATTGTCTGCTGATGGGAAGTAGAGAAAAAAATCTTTTCATTTGCTTCTATACACAACATTTCCTTTTGCTTTATTAAACTGCCTTTATCTTGCCACACAAAGGTTTCTCTATTTTATTTTCTCATCCCTGTCCTGCTGAGGAGAGGAGTGATTGAGAAGTTTGTGGGCAACTGGCATCCATCCCTCCACCTGTCCCACCATGCCCTATCCATTTGGTAGCCAAATCAAGGGCTTGCTCAATGACTCAGAGAATCTTAAGATCATAGAATGGTTTGGGTTGGAAGGGACCTTAAAGATCATGTTAAGGGACCCCCTTAACATGGGCAGGGACACCTTCCTCTAGACCAGGTTACTCAGAACTCAATCTGGCCTTGAACACTTCCAGGTATCCACAACTTCTCTTGGAAACCTGTTCCAGTGCCTAGTCATTCTCACAATAAAGAAATTTTTCCAGTATCTGATCCAAGCATACCCTCTTTCAGTTTGAAACCCTTACCCATTGTCCTGTCACTACATACCCTTGTAAAAAGACCCTCTACATCCTTCTTGTTGGCATGCTTCAGGTACTAGAAGGCTGCAAGTAGTTCACTGCTAAGCCTGGTCTTTTTCAGACTGAACAATCCCAATTTTTTAGCCTTTCCTCATAGGAAGGGTGCTCCATTCCTCTTAATTATTTTGTTGACCTCCTCTGGACTTGTTCCAACACGTCCACATCCTTACTGTGCTGAGGATCCCAGAGCTGGATGCAGCACTCCAGGTGGGGTCTCACCAGACCAGAGCAAAGGGTCGGAATCACCTCCCTCAACCTGCTAGCACACTGCTTTTGATGCACCCCAGGATACAATGTTCTTTCTAGGCTGCTTACTTGACAGTTCATGTCGAGCTTCTCATCCACGAACACCTTCAAGGCCTTCTAGGCAGGGCTGCTCTTGATTCACTCTCCAGCCTGTATTGGTACTGGAGGTTACTCTGATCCAGGTGCTTGGTCTTAAACTTCATGGGGCTCCTATGTGCTCACTTCTTGAGCTTTTCCAGGTCCTCTGGATGCTATCTTCAAGTGTGTCAGTCATACCACTCAGGTTGGTGTCATCTGCAAATTTGCTGAGGGTGCACTCGATCCCTCTGTTTATGTCACTGATGAAGATACTAAATGACACTGGTCCCAACATGGACCCCTGAGGGAGGCCCTTGTTACTGATGTCCGCGGGGGTTCCAAGCCATTGATAACCATCTTCTGGTGATCATTGTCTAATGAATTTCTTATCCATCTGACAGTCCACACATTGAATATATCTCTCTGATTTGGAGAGATGTAGCCCTTCCCTTGTCCACTGATGTAGTCACTCTATCACAGAAAGCCACTAGGTTGGTCAGGTAGGACTTGCACTTGGTGAAGCTGTGCTGGCTGTCCCGAATTACCTCCCTGTTCCCCATGTGCCTTAACATAGCTTCTTAGAGGATCACTTTCATGATTTTCTCAGGCACAGAGGGGACACTGATAGGTCAGAATTCCATGGGTCCTCCTTTCCACCCTTTTTAAAGAGGGGTACAATCCAGTCCTCTGGGACTTCCCCTGACCTCTATGACTTTTCAAATATAATGGAAAATGACTTGGCAACTACCTTATCCAATTTCCTCAGGACTCTGGGGTGCAGCTCATCAGGTCCTGTGGACATACACATTCAGGTTCCTCAGCTGGTCATGAACCTTATATTTACTTACAATGGGAGGGACTCCATGGCAGTGGTGCTCTCCTAATTCTGTTGAGTACATTGCATTTGTCCAATCCTGTCCTTCACTCTCCCAAAACAGAGCTCCATGCTTCCTGAGGTCTGGCACTTTGAAGACCACAGAGTTAATATTCATACTTCAAAACACAACTGCTTAATGATTCTGCTAAGAGCAGTAATTGGTAGGCTCAGTGCTAATCACTGGAATGATATTATTCACAGTTACTGGATGAGCGAAGTCTTCTTCCTTACTTATGGTAACCAAACAGACTTTCTAGCCAGCGTTTTGCCCCTAAATTCTTCTTCTTGCATATATTCCTGGGCAACTAGTTATTTTAGCCTCATTCTGTAATTTGTCCAGCTCAGTTCACCTGGTTCTAACATAAATCTCTGTGACTTTCCTTCAGTTCATTGTGTGGATTCTCCCTGAAACTGGATTTTGGCAGAATGTGTCCTACTTTACCTATCTAGTTCTATAAAATATCTGATCAACTTCTTTATTTTCTGATTCAATTTCTGTTGTGTATGGGCAATTGTCAAATGTGCTGATGATAAAGAAAGAATCTGTGAAAGTACCAGAACCTGATGTCAGTGAGTTAGTACACACAGTCCATATGCACCTGTACACACAAAGGTATGTACACACAACTGGGTGAGTTACCTCCATTTTTTATTTCCCATACTCTTAGATCAACAGCTTAGAACACCATATGACATTGGATCACCTAGTTTTTCTTGGAGACTCAGAAAAAAGTGTAGGAAAAATTGAATTGAAGGATTGCACCAAGTAGAAGCAGAGCAATTGCTATGGCTGGCTGGCAGTTTCCCAAGATTTTATAAGATAGTGATTGGGTCCTCTCTTTGTGCTGTTGAAATATCCTTCTAGGCCATTTTTTGATTGACATCTTATAAAAACAGAAAAACATCTGTTGTCAGCTGAATTAATTATTCAACTGGTTTATTCTGTAGATAGCAACCTATATCTTCACCATGCAGTTCTTACACTTGACAATGACATTTGGTAATGTGAGGTAGCTACAGCTGTAACAGCGTGGAATGGAAAAAGAAATCTTCTTCTCTGTTACTGGGCTGTTTTGTCCTTTTTACGATCTTTCACAAACTGTGAAATACTCCCCAGAACAGGAGGAGTGGCATGTTTGTTGGGTTTTATGTGGTGACTTTTATACACTGATCCATGGTAGCAAAGTCATGGATAGCTCTGATTTGTACTCCTGAGAGAATGAGAGATGATGCTGGCTTTTTTTGTTTAGCTACATTGCTGTTTCTTGCTTCCAGAAAGCAAGATTTTTTCTTAATGGCTGATGTTTACTTGATTTTCTTTCCAGTTGCTTTATTTTAAAATGGAAAATTGAGAAACAAACCTGCATTGTCAGGCTCAGTTTCTGAGAGATAATTTTCCATAAAGTTCATTTTTGGCCATTGCCTTTTTGTAGCTTCCTAGAAGGAAATTTATTAGAAGCAGTGTGAAGCCAAAGTAGAAACGGAGATCTTTTATTTGGTGGAAACATGTAGCTCCAGGTTAGAGACCTCTCTTTTAAGCATGTAGTCCTGCACTATTTACCTTATAATAATGTTATTCAATTTTTTTTTGAGAAAAAGTCAGTATTAATGCTGGAAGCTTGTAATGACAAGGTTGTCCATTCCTAGGCTTATGCTAACAGAACAAGAAAAAGAATAAAAGAGAAGGGGAAAAAATCCTTCTGCTTGCTAACATATATCATCACAGTTGTTCCAATCAGGACATATGGTACGGTAACATTGCCCATTGCTTTGAGACCCTCTAATGAAAGGCCATATGGGCTGCTGCTGCATCAAAACACAATAGGCCTGTGTTTAGGACTCCGCAGTGACCTGGATTCAGAACTTCCTTATTTTTATTGGTTTGTGTGTCTGCATGAACATTTGTTCTTCCAACATAGTAGGTTTTTCCTTTTTTTTTNTTTTTTTTTTTTCTGATTCCTTTGTTTAGTGACAGATTCCAATGGATAGAGGAAGCCAAATGTGCTCCTGTGGTTTTTATATTCATGTGATTGCCTTTGTATGTTTTAGGATATTCTAGATTTCAGAAATAGTAAGAGAATATTACAACTGGGTGACTTCATTGGAATAAATTCATATAGAGAAAAAAAGATATCCTTTTTTTTCCTTCTACATCTTTTTTGAATGACAGAAACTAGTTTGGAATCATGGTAATTAGGGTGTAATCCTGAGAATTTCCAACAGTTCACAGTCACTGCCTTGTAAAAGTCTCTCTGTCCTATGACTATGCAGAAGGAGCTGCAACACAAAACATTGCTAAATTTGTGGTATTATGGTGTTATAAATTTATTTACCTAAAGACTTATAAACCAGTATTAAGTGGGCACAAAAAAATTCCCCTGGAACAAAACATCTCATCAAGCTTATACTTGATAATAAGGGTATTTACTGCAGGAAGAACATAATTTCTTGCTTTTCCCACATTCACTAATCACTAAAAATAATCTGTAACAACCTCTATTTCCCACCATCTCAACCCCTCCACTCTCCCTCCAGCCAGGGAAAACATGCAAATCCTCCATGGATCCCACACTTTTTTTCCTTCAGCCAGGGAAAACATGCAAATCCTCCATGGATCCCACACTTTTTTTCCTTCAAAAGATTCTTTTTATCTTCAGTCATGTGTTTTGACTATGTTATTGTACCCTTTAGCTGACTTCAGGGCCTCTGAAATCCATTTGATTTACAGCCCTTCAGCCAGCTACAGGTCTTTAGCTCAGTCCTCAGGCAGAGAAGGGTAGGCGAGATCCTCTGTTTCCTGCTCACTTCTTGAAACAGAATAGCTGTTGATGGCTGGCCTCTCCTGGACAGTACTGTGGTGTGCAGGTGATTGGTGTCTTTGTAAAATGATGCTCTTCCTTCTTCTTTCAAATTATCTGTTATGCATGGATCAAGGCTAATTTTCTTGATCTAATCAGCTTTTTCAAAGCATGATAAAAGTATAGTCAACAAGGGCTATGCATTCACCAAGGCCCTTTCAAGACCAGTATAAGGCAGAAGACAGCAGATGGATATGGAGGACAGATGGGGACATGATTATTAACACAATGATAAAGAGTGGTTGGCTGGAGAATGGTTCTTTTTCCAAAGTGGACAGGTTTTCTCTGGCAGCTGGAGCTAGCTGGTGGGAATGAGAACAGTCAAAGGAGGGCAGATGTCTTCACATTGGTGAGCAGGGAAATAGGGCATAAAGCTGCCTTCAAGTGATAGCTCTTCTGCATCCAGGGTGGGTTTAATTGATTTTGCAGACAGTGGTTTTGGGAAATACAAGATTCAGATGGCAGTGGGCATATGTGGAAACATAAAAGGCTGAAATGAATTGTGTAAGGGCTCAGATCATGGCAGATGCATGGGTCCACTGAGGCACAAAAGTCATGTATTACTTGTTAACAGTATAAGCATATTGCTGTCAATTTTTTATAGCCAGTATTGCTGAGCAAGAGTTTATCAATCTAGCTAAGCAATAATATTATCATCATTCCAATGTCAGGTAACTGTTTGTTTTGTAACTGCTTTTCAGTCATTGATACTACATTATTGGTCATGCTGTATGAATTTGAATTGAATTGTATTACTTGAAATTTCCTTACAGTACAGTAAGTATCAAGTTAAGCAGTCAGCATAGCCCTTCTCTCTTGGTTATATTTAGGCAAAGAAAAGACAGGGATGAGTAGTTTTGGTACATAAATTCATTTACCTCTGTTATTTCGCCTATTCAACTTCTTTTCACCAAAACTTTCATTTTAAGAATTCTTTCTTCAGTGCTCTGCCACACCTATCAAGTTCCCTTACTCAGATCTGGTTTTTAAGCTTTGGACCAATCCAGATGAGCCTCATAACTATGTGAAATTCTTCATTCTGAAACATGGGCCAGAATGTTCTGTGAAAGCTGGAAAAATGCAATGTAATTGGTAATATAGACCTCTTCAGGAACAAAAGAGAACAGGAAGTCTACTTGTTTCTTTGCTCCTTCTGAAGTAGGTGGATTTCCTCCAAATCCCTAAATTTAGGTCTGGTTTTAGTGGAATGTTCCAGTCAGCACTTGCTCTTCTAAATCAATTTCAAAATGTAAGTCCTGTGATAAATGCTTAATCTCCTGCATATAAAACCAAAACCAACTTTTTGATTCTATCTTTTTCTGTCACACAAAAAAACATAAGAAGTCTCACATTCATGTTCTCCTATACAC
Organism: Formicarius rufipectus; assembly: GCA_013399695.1. Taxonomy (NCBI): domain Eukaryota; kingdom Metazoa; phylum Chordata; class Aves; order Passeriformes; family Formicariidae; genus Formicarius; species Formicarius rufipectus. The sequence goes on from VXAU01005618.1 coordinate 31,054, forward strand.
ACATGTAGCGGAAAACAATGCAATTGTTCTGCTGCACTAGTTGTTACTTACATGAAAATTTAAAAATCAAATACTCTCTTGCTTCTGTTTCCAGATGCAATTAGAATGACAAGTTAATCAAGACTTTATCTCAACATTTTTGACTCATCATAGCATATCTCTTCTAATGTAGCTGTCTAGTCCATTCAAAGCAGACATTTTAAAAGAACTGGATGTGTTGCAGATTCACTTCCCTGAAAAATCTCTTAGCCTTTTTCTTAACTAGCCACATAAGAATTAAAACCCAGAAAGACTGCAGGTGTCCCAGAGAGGTGGCTATTAGGAGGGTAGCTGAAATGACCTCAGAGCTCTGAACTGAAACTTAAGGATACCCAGTGAGAGTTCTTGGCAGAATGTCATGCTTCCCCATGACCTGGGGAAATCACTTATGCTCCCTTCTGCTCAAGGATCCTCATTTGCAAAATAAGAAGAATTTCTCTTTGCTTTAAGGGTCCTGCACCACTAATGACAGTGAGTGCTCAGCTTCTGAGCTGATGAGTCAGATATATACTGGTAGTCTTTAACCTTCTTTGTGACTTTTGGGATGAAATATGTAAAGAATACAATTTTTCTCTACCACCTACCATGGTACACATAATTTACAAGACCTAAATAAGTATCTGGGGAATCATATTTTGTGATAGGGCTGACAGTCACAAAGAACAGTGGCAGCTAAAAATAGTCTTTCAAGAGATAGAACAATTGGGTTCAAAGCTCTGGGTATTTGAAAGCTTTCCATAAATTCAGAAGAGAGCTAGCTGCAATCTCCTGCTGCCTCAGCTGTATCTCTGGCTGCCCTTCAGTATGAATGTGGGAAGGGAATGGTATTTTTTGTGTATTCAACTGTTGTTTTTCTTTTCTTAGCAACTTCTGTAGCTAGCATATAATGAAAGGACATCTATTTAAAAGCGTTATGTTTCCCTTCCGAGGTTTTCATGATAAATGCACAGATTAGAGCAAATTTTCTTCTCTCTGTAATATGACATTTTACTTCTAAATGGACTTCAAAGTTAATAAAATCTTTATAAACCCAGGCAGTGCAACAATAGTAATAAAGTTTGTCTTTTTGCTCAGCCATCAAATTAAAGGTAATGTGTCCAAAATAATTTTGTCTGAGAAGCTCTAGCAGAAATATCGTAAAAATGTTACACCAAATGGATACTGTAAAATCTTGGCTAAGGTAAGTGCTGTGTAGCTCAGCCTGAGGTGGAAGTCACCCTGGTCAAGTCACTGTTTCTCTGTCTTTAGTTTTATGGATCATCAGGAATACAATTCTGTATTCAATCTTCTGATCTGTGTCATGAGTAAATAGATTTTCAGTTCCCAAGAGATCAAAATAATTGAATATACTCAAATTTAATTCAGCATTTAATACCTATTTTTATTACTGATTTTGAAGTTTCTTTTGAGTAGCATATGTGGAAATCTAAGGGAATGGAAAAGGAAACCAAAATTCCGTGCATGGATTAAAGGTCCAGCCTGTGAAGTGATTTGATTTCGCTCTTCTAGTCAACAGCCTATGAGAAGAGGTCTTAAAAGAAAAAAATTCTGAGCTTTCATCTTTACACAAACACATACTTGATGAAAGTCTGAGAGTTGTGAAGGATCCAAATAACTGTTTTTACTGACCATGTACAAAACTAACTACATATGTGCATTCTTATGCTGGCAGCTTGTTAAACTTTACTAAAGGTGCAAATGTTTTCTTCTGCAATATCTATTTGGGCAATATTTCATTTGATACCTATGTGAAATAAGACAGCAGATATGAGGCAGTTCTGCTCCTCACAATAATGACTGTGCCAGAAAAGTTTGTGACATGAGCATGGGATCAACAGAACAGGCAATATGTGGATAAGCATGGAGTCTGAATATTAGTTTGACCCTAGAGCTGGGCCCCTAAGCTGAAGTAGGGGGGGCTGATAGGTAGTTTGGAGAAGGCTGTGTTCTTGTTTTGTTTTGTTTCTTGTCAAGGAAGAGGTTAAAAAATGCTATAGATTCTTGACCCATGTCAAGCCAGCAATTTCCACCAGCACTGCTAGGCACTACAGAAAAACTAGTGCTGAATGCTACTTATAATATTTCAGTTGTATCCTGGGAAGATAGGTGCTAATTGTCCTGGAAACATGGTGATCTGTTTTTCACTGTGAGTGTTAGCTTATAATTTGTGCCCTTACAGAATTTTTGAGATGTTGTTCAATAAAAAATCAAATTGTTGCCTGGCCAGCTCCGTGAACACAACACTCTGTCCACTATTGAAGATCAGCCTAGGGTCTCACTTTGAATACATTGAAAAGCATTAGTGCAGACAGAGCTATTGTGTTCAGCTGATGAAAATACCCTTCTCTATACCTGCTCTCAAAATCAGGATGGTGAACACACTTCGGATAGAGGGTGGAAGAATTTTTGGCTTATGCTAACAATTTTGAAAGACAAGTGCTGGAGTTAAGGAATCCAGTGCAGCAATTAAGGTCTTGCAAGTAATTGTACAATATCAAACCAAGAGTAAAGCCAAATTCTTAAATTACAGGGATTCATTGCAGTTTCCATCTGATATGTAGCTTTCCAAAACACCTGCAATAAAATACATAGCAATTTTGCTTTATTTGCAGATTAAGAGGGTCTTGGGTGATCTATGTGTACTTCTAGCTATTAGAAAAGGGTCGGACTGCAAATGGTCTCAGCAGAAGGAAATATACTGCTTTATGCTTTCCTAAATTGTGTTGCTAATTCCTAATTGTATTTGTCCATCCGATTAAAAACCTGTTTCAAGTGAAGGTATGTAGTGATCAAGGCATATGTGGTAGAACAGGACATAGGGACATGTCCTTTTTTCAATCCTCCCTAGCTGTATGTTTACAGTCATAACTGGGAACAGGACAGTGGGCCAGATAGGCCCTTGATTTAAACCAGTGTTCACTTCTTTGCTACATGCATACATATCTACTAAAATGGTGAAAATACTCACTGAGAATACTGAATATATTCAGCATTTCATTTAAATTTTTCTGTGGCATTCATGCCAACTACTAATTAACACTAATTAGTATTAACTTCCTTCAATCTCCTTCTAACAAGGCAATGTGCATGCACCAGCTCTGCTTCTTTTTTGCAAATAACTTGTCTGAAAAAAAGCAATTTGAAATCTCCCCCTGGCTTTTGTCAATAGAAGAGATATGTGATCTTATTCACTTTATTAACCTGTAGAGCAATGTTGTTTCCTAACCTGACCCAAAGTCCATGGAAAAACTCTGACTGGGTTGAATGTGTCTTAGATCAAGCTCTTAGCAATGGCAGCACTTTAATATGCCACAAGATCTGTGACAGTCTGCATACCTTTTTGTTTCTCAATTGCCTGCTAGCTTCGGGGTTTTCTTTGTCTTTTTAAGGATTTTATTCTATTCAAGTAAGTCGGACTTACATTCTGTACAGCCCCACTGAACTTAAATAGAATTTTAGACTGCGAGTCAGAACTGACTCATTCTCTGATGTTGTCTTTTTCTAATCCAAGGTTCACTGTCATTCTAACTTGTCCCTTCCTCCTATCTGCTTTCAAAATTTCATTTTACTTTTATTTCTGTGTTTCCAGATCTCTGGCCCCACCGGTTAGCTGCTAAATCTGTCTATTGAGCTGCCTTCTTCCACTCAACTGCCAGGTATTTGTTTGCTCCCAGCAATCTTCTTTCCATCCTGAAGTGCCATGATGCCGTTTAATGACTTTCTAAAGATGGGGAATCTCACGCTCTCATTCTGTCTCCCAGCATTTTTGAATGGAGAGCATGATAAACATAAGCCAAACCAGTATTTTCTGCTGAGGAATCTTAAACTCTTACTAGGTATGCCTTTCAAATTGTCCAAAATAGATAGGGCCACATCCTCTGACAGTAACTTGGCAAAACTCCATTGACTTCAGCAGCATTACTTTAATTTAATGTGATGGAAGACTAACACCTTAGTATAAATGGAACTTGTGTTTCACATAAATCACTAAAAGCTGGTTATACATGGCAAATTAAATTAAATACCTGGTGTCAGATTAATGCAAGTTCCTGAATTAGTGCTGATTAATATAAAATCTTAAATTTGTGTCTGAACTTAAATTAAAATTACCATTATCTAATGGAAAGAGCTCTATACTGTATCTTTAGTGACAGTCTTGAGTATAGTAAACAAACAAACCACTGGATGTCTCTACTGGGCCATACCAGTCCAGCAAAAAAAATATATATCAGGCACAAAAACCTACTTAAAAAAGAAGGCAATTTGAACATAGAAGTATTCTAAATGATGGGACAGAGTTTTGAGAGGGATCTCTCACTGGATATGCCATGAAATGCAGATGTTACCTATATGGTACAGTCAAATTCAATTAATTATTACAAATAAGGAAGTTCCTTTTCCTTTTATCATTTAGGTGGTAGCTGTTATTCACAGGTATAGGAAGCTACTAATCTCTAGTAGAGGGATATTTGATTGCTTTTATTTATTTAACTCAGATGAACGGCATTCAGATTCAAATTTTAGTCTTCATGCCTCACACACACTTCTAATGCCTTGTTCCCTTACTGTCCCTCTCCACGGACCAGGGATGATGGAAATAGTGCCCTGGAAACTCTAAATGTTAATTTAGTAACAAAAAGCTACATGAGGACAAAGGCAATTTAGAACATGAAGGATAAAATAATAAAGACAAGAATACCAAAGGGTGTCAAATGTATTACATGAACAATGTGCTTATATATGTAGGGGAAAGGTGATGAACCTTCCGATAGATACTGACTGGATTTAGTCACCATGGCTACACAAGATTTGTTCTGACTGTCCCCTTCAAGCTGTTTTTCCACTGAGGATTACAGGGCTATGAGATTTCTGTGGGGCAGGCATCACATCACTTCTGAGACCAGTTGGCAGCAACACATCCAGGCACCTGATGAGAAGGCTATAGGCATTTCTTCATTCAGGTACCTCACAGGATACAGGAGAGGCTGTCGTTGAAAGTGAGGCTTTCTTGAAAGTGGCATCCTGTGCCACTGCCCTCTCTTTTGGGGACTGCTTTTATTACCTATCAGTGTGCTTTAGCTTGCTAAAGGATTCCAAAAGCGCTTTGTGACTTGCATTTTGCAGAGTGGGTGATCTGAACACCAAATTAAATAGTGACTATATGACCCAAGCTGTCCCTTCCAGTCTTGTTTTAAAGTTAAAAAATGAAAAGCAAAATTAATAATAAACACCACCACAGAATTTTTTTTTTTTCACAAAACTACCCATCCATCAGAGTAGTTATAAGTCATTACCAGAATAAGTGCTTTTGCTTATTTGCAGTTGTTCGCACAGTCACTTCCACTTCTGAAGATGAATCAGGATGGAAAAATGTGGGCCTGGTTTGATAATTGGGACTTATGACTCAGCTAAATGCTTCTTTTTTATGCCAGTACTGACGATGCAGAGACATCTCTCTACAGTTGTTGGGTATTCATGTGGAAGAGATGCCATGTGTGATGGTAGAAAGCAGTGGTGGCAAGTTATTGTGTTAGGTTATCTATGTGGGAATTTACAGAGTGTCGTTAAATACTCATGAATTACTCTTACAAGGGAAAAGGTAATAAATAGGGACTAGATACTCTTACCTCAGTCTTAATAACTATGACTGTAGTTGGTACTTGGATTACTTTTCTTTTTTTTTTAATTTTTTAACCCATAAATATATTGAAACAGAAAAAGCAATTACCTACAATGAAAGTGGATTCAGTTTTACTTCATGCAAAACCTTTGGTCTGAGAAGCGCAGTTGAGTTTTAAAAATATCTCCCCTACTATATCTGTAATAAATTCCTGTCTAGCAAAGTCTCAATATGCAGCTTCAGGGAACAACAGAAACCATTAAAAGGTAGATACATCAACAACTTTTGTTCAAAGCAACCTTTTCACCTATTCAGTAGCATGAATCTTGCAAGAAAAGAACAATATTTTGAATTTTATCATACCTTTCATCAAAAACACTTTGCAAAAGAAAAAAAAATTAGTTTCCCCTCATGGTAGACTGTTTTCAAATGTTGATAATCGAGTTTGAAGGGGGAGTAGTTCAAGACAAAATGAGGAGCATTTTGTTTCTTGAAAGTTTGAGGTAGGTAACCTGTACTAAGGGTCAGGAACAGGACCTGAATTGTAATAAAAGTCCTATTTATTGGTTTTGTGAAAACAAATAATTCAGAGGACAAATCTATAAAGAACACAGTCTACTGGTCATGGTAGAGGATGAAAAATCACCAGCTGTCTGCAGGTGTTTGAATAAAGGTTTAGAATAAAGTAAAAGCCAACAGATGTTACCTCTAATGGCAAGCATATTCCTCTGCTCATGGCTTGAGCTAGGTCAGGTCTGTCACTATAAGTGTTGCAATGCCTGATCTCATTTATCTTTCAGTCTGTGTGTCAGTTTGAGATGCATAGAATGGTAATAAATGTGTCCTCTTACCTTGAAGAATCCTTCCAAGGATGACTATATGGATGTTAATGGATTTTGTGTGCTTAGTTGAATCTTCAACAGTAAGCATTGCATGTGTTTTGTAAGAGTATCTTCCTTACTTGGTCCTGGTCCCCATGTATCTTGACTCGTATTGTGCATATCAGACACAAAAACATATTCCTTTCTCCCACTGGTGGCATTTCTCTAAGGTACATTTTCTATTCTTACATTTATACAAATTTTACTTTTTCAGAATAATGAAGTGTTCAGTTCTCTTGGGTAGCATATTGTCTATTCCATTAAATTTTCTGATACTCAATTTCTCGTCTTCTTGACTCTATATCCACACATAACTTTATATCTTATGCATTGCTCCAAATAACTCCACTCATTGCCTGTATTTTTCTAGCTTTAAAATATTTGACATCTCCTATTATGTCTCCCCACTATGCAATGTGTTGTCACTTAGCCAAGCTATCATGTAGAATTAGTCCTTATAATCATGTCTCTTTATTCACCTGTTGATCCTTTGTTTTTTTGGGCTCTAGTGTAAACTATCCACCTGTTTGTCACTATCTTTTGGAGTGTGGACTGAATACAGCACACCAAGTGTGGATATATGAGAATTCTACAAGTCAAGGACAAGTCCATTTCAGTTTCCTCAAGTGACACTGAAATCCAAGCACTTACTTCGTTTTACTGCTTTGTAACTTTATGAACTCTGCATTACTACACCATACTTCTTTTCCATCCTGCACAATGACCTTAGAGTATTTCTGCCTGGAGGGTGTATCTCCTGCCGTTCTAGTGAAAGCTTATTTCTCTTCAATAGCATTCACCAAACTCACTGAACTGTGTCTAGTGAATTACTAAAGGTGACTTATTTCTCACCACCCTCTGATTCCTGAGCAGTTGTCCAGCCTGAAAAACTTGAAACAGCTGCTTCAGACCATCCATCCACCACCTTTTTTGTTTGCATTTGTTGTGTTGAGTTTGTAATGACTTATCCTCGTATTGCATCTATGGAAGTATCTTCCCTACATGCCCATAAGCTCTCAATCCATCAGTCTTGGCCTGTCTAAAAATCTGAGCTCAGTTTATCAGGATGTCCAGCTGTGGTGGCATTTGCTTCTGCTGTCCTCAGATCTCTGCTGAGAACCCACAGCATGAATATGGTGAAAGTGCAGAGTGAATTGCAAGCTGCAACTCTTCCCTCAATGCCAAGGATGCTTTGGGCAAAAACTTGGTAGACCTCATGCCTCCTGCATTTTCAGGCTTTAAGGCATGGCCCTGATGTGCTGTGCAGCTCTCCTGAGCAGATTGGATAGAGGACAGGATGCTTTCTCTTAGGTTTCTCAAAGGCACTGATGATCATGAGAGTGTAATTGCATTCAAAGCGGACTAGTGATATGACCAGTGGTTTGCAAGGAGGGGGAGAAGGAGCAGATCTGCCTTTGAGAAAGGAGGCTGCAGGAGAGCTGTGATTTCTTCTGAGAGGTTTTTAAGGGTCAGTTTCATGGTCTCATTAAGTAAGCAATGTTAGAGCTTGAAAAAGAGCCCTTTGCAATTCTTGTGCTGGGCTGGTTATGTACGTCACAACATACATCTATAGCACAGCAAAGGAGTGCAGAACTGTGCTGTATCGTTGGGCCCAAAGAAAAGAACTAGAACATTTCTTCTTTCACCCTCTAGTCTGAATCCTTGCAATAATTAGTCAAAGTAAAATGAATATTAGCTTATGCTTAACTGCCTTTCCAGCATGTTACTCTGCATTGACCCAGTAGTCCTAAACCAATTATTTTTTGAACTTTATGGCTTTAAATAATCCTCTGCTCTAAAACTCCCTATACCCCTCAGCTACTTAACCACAAGCCCGACTGCCCTAAATCCTTTTCTTATACTTTGTAGCTTTTTAAGCAAGCCCCCTCTTTAAGTAGACATAATCCCTTCTCTGTAGAAAACATGAAAGACCTTGAACAAATCAAGATTTCTCCTTGGAGAATTCAGCTAATCCTCTGCTTAGCTCCTAACAAGGAAATCCATCTCGCCACCAAGCACCCCATTACTAGAACTAATGCCTGACTTGAATAAAAAGCACATTATTGTGCTTTAATTGTAGCACTGCTCTGTCACATGGAGAAGTCAGAGAGGAACGTGACTTGGCTTCTCCAGGAAAGACAGGTCACGCCTTTTTGTTGCTGTTCACGTTCCTGTGATTTAAAAGCAGACTAAGTTAACTGTTAATATGAACTGCACATGCTTCAGATTAAATGAAACAGCTGTACTGTAGCTCGCTAGTATACTCTATTATAAAACAAGTGTTGTTACACTGGATTGCTATTCTCCTTTACATTGTCTTTTGACTGTTGTGAAGTTTGCATGCTGGAACTTGCAGGGTTATAATTGTGCCTTAGGGGAGATGGAGGCATCAGACATTTGGCCACAGAAAATTATGTTAGTGTTAAGTCGGAGTAAAAGCAAACTAATCCACAACATAGATGCATGGTCAGCACATTTTCCCAGAAAGGCTCTCTGCAGCATGAGCTGGCTATGACTGCAATTGTACAAGGGAGAAAAAGCATTTTGTGGGAAAACAACTGTACGTATAGAAAGGAGATAGAAGGTGTTGCTCTGAATCTAGGGTAGTGGTGGTAGCTATGCACTGGGTGCCACCACAAAATAGAAACAGGAAGAGGACACATGGCACAAATCCTGGGTACGATCTTGGGCCTGACCTCACAGGCCACTGGCAACGGGATAGTCACTGTGATTACTCTGTGGGTCCTCACAGTCACAGCTGCAGCTAAATCAGAAATGAAGAGTACAGTGGGAAGCAGACTGTGTGCCCCTCACCATGTGTGCTTCACAAGCACCGTTGAGGGACACATGGCTTTCTCCTCAGCTTGAAGAAGTGGGGAGAAGTGTCCATTGCATTTCATCAGAGTCGGAGATGGCATATACAGAGCCAGGGTCTTAGGAGTGACCCCTGAACAGGAAATGCACCTCCTGACTGGTGTAAGGTTCATATAAAGCCACACTACCTCTGATTAGCCTACTAATGAGCGACAAGATATGGAATTAGTGTGCTTCTTCTGATGATTTGGTGAGTTTTGTGAAGTTCCTTAGGATGGCCTCATGTAACATGGGACTACAGGTGATTCCCCATCTTTTTCTGGATTAGGAAGAACAAATTAATTTGGAAAATGTCTGTGGGCACTCCTGAATTAAGGAAGGAGAGATATTTGATGCTGTTTTGCAGAGCTGACAGATATTAACTGTGACAACTGTAACTCATTTCTATGCCTGATAAAAGCATATGTGTGTTACTGCACAAGAGTGATTGCACAGACAAGAGGAAATGCTGTCTGTTTCACTGGTGAAATAAAAAAGGTGAAATACCTTTTTTATTCAGGTATGGTGTTTTGTCCTATGTGTAGAGCACAGGTTGCATGTTTATTTTCTTGGTTTATAATGTCCTTTTCTAAGTAGGATTTTTGTCCCTCTGTATAATGAAGCTTAGCTGTGGTTGCTGCTGCAGTCATGTCTCTAGATTCTGAAATATAACACCAAGGGATGGGTGGAATGGAGAAGATAAGCAGCATTATATGGATTTAATGCAACAGTAGGCAAATATTGAGAAAGATTTTAATTACAGTGGTTATGGCAAATTTTTCTGCTCTGGAAAATGTCAAAAATCCTCTTATATTTAGTAATATGACCACAAGAACCTCATTGCCTGCTCTTCCTAACTCAGGCTGGATGTAAAATGCACACTAAGAGAGTTAATGGGTTGTAGTTTAAGTGTATTTCCACTAGATGATAGTATAAATCTTCATAATGAGAAAATCAAACTGGTGTAGCTTTAGCAGGAGTCCAGGAAAAGCAAAATGCCACACAACCAGAGGCAGCAACGGCCTCTAATCTTCCCCCTGCTGCATTACAGTGAGGTTCTGATAATTGCATCAGTTGCATGAACACCAGCAACGTCCAGCAGCATCACAGTGGGCTGTGGCACCATGCAGGCAAACTGAATGGAAGGGTAAATTTATTTGATTTAAAATCAAGTAATAATTTGCTTAATTTATTTTGCAAATTAGACTAGCTTAACATCAATTTATTTTAAAATGATACTATAAATGAGAATAATTGTATAATTAGCAGCAAGTTAATTACAGAGCAGAAGATCCATTTACATGAATTCGAAATAGAAAAATCAAAGCAGGCTTTTACGTTCCCTCAGCTGACAGATGTCAGGATGTTATTGGGCCACAAGTCTCAGCCTGTCTACCTCAGGAGGAGAAAAGAAACAACTCTTTGTACAGCTAGGTAACATCTTCTGTAGCTCACTTGGATTGGCACTAGAGGCCTCAAATGGGAGCTTCATGGAGACCTTCTCAGGCATGAGGAATATTCCCTGCTGAGCAATTAATTAGGAGAAAGGGCGTACGGAGAAGACAATGTAATGAAGAATATCTGCTGGGTAGAACAGCTTTTGAAATGTATCAGCAATGGAGAAACACTTATCTTGTCTCTGGGGAGTGTACAAAAGAATATGCCAGAATACTACAGAGATTCTCCAGTTTTGCCTAAGGGCTAGTGCAGTTCTCCTAGAATATGACTGCTCAGTGCAGGCTGAGGAATGAAAAACCCAGGTTCCACTTCTCATTGCACTAATTCTGGCTAGGATGGCATTCATTTTCTTCAGAGCATCCTGGAAAGTGCTGCATTTCAAATTTGTACTGAAAACAGTCCTGATGACACAGCAACCAAGGCTTCAGCTACTGGGAAATAGTGCTTGTGCAGTACCAAGGTTTTCTCTTACCTTCCCTGTGCCCTTCAAGTGGGCAGGTTGGGGGTGGACAAATGGCTGGGAGGGTACACAAGTGGCATAGTTGACCCCAGCTGAAGAAGGAGATGTCCCATACCATATGACATGGTGTTCAGCAAGGACAGTTGCAGGCCAGCAGGAGGTGCAGAAGGTGAGGAGTACGGCGTTTTGTGTTCCCAAGTCAATGTTAGGTGTGCTGAGGCTCTGCTTCCCAGGGAGTGGCTGGACATCAGTTTGCCCTTGAAAAGTGGGGAACTGAATTCCTTGTTTTCTTTACCTGCCTGCACAGTTTTCAGTTCACCTGTTAAACTATCTTCGTCTTCATTCATTAGTCTTCTGGCCTTTGTATTTTGCTCCCAGCTGGCAGGAGAGGGGAGTGATGAAGTGGCTGGAGGGGTGCTTAGCTGCTGGTTGGTCTTAACCCATCATATTCATTACACCGTAGTTAGTTAGGAGGATTTATGACCTCATAGTTAATTAACTGCTAATTGACCTAGTACTTTTAATTTTAATATTAATAAACCCTACAAAACCAAAACCACAGAGATGACAAAGCATAAATTAGTGATGAAATAGGAAACACAGCTCAAGAATACCGATCCTGGTCTAACCAATGTGAAGAAGATTCTCTATGTTCTTGTGATAGCTCTGCTTTGTAAATCAGTGTATTTCAAAAAGGTGAGAAATGCAGAATCTTGAATGCTAGGAGCTGAAGTACCTCCTGCCATACCAATATCTACTTACAAGGTCTTATCAGTTGAAAGGTAGAACAAAGAATTATATACTCATCAGGTGAGTGCTGAAAACATGACAGTATAACAGATTTTGGGTTTGTGATGTCAAGGCAAAATATTGAAAACCAGAACAGATTTTATGTAGACAGCTCTTGTACAAGCTTTTGTCAGAAGAGTGGGAATAAAAAGACCATAGTTAGGAGATGTTTGAGTCTGTGCCACAGACTGTCTTCTTAGCCTTTCATTTCAGCTCTAGGTCCTTTTGAAAATGGTGACCTTGATAATTCTTTTTACTCACATATCTTTATAAAATTGTCTTGTTACACCCAGCGGGCTGTAACTTCTAAGAACCAAGAGTCAGCCAGAATCAGCTTTTATTGTATGTGGAGCTGCTTGTTGTACAGTGCTGATTGGGTATAAATTGGACATTGAGTGCACAGACCTCTATAAGGCGTCTAAGTAATTATGGAGTAATTTGCATCCTTTCACAGATCTGCTCAGGAAAGCTGTGAATCTGTAGTTCCAGCTTGATATGCAGAGGTGCATGCAGAGGCTGTGCAAGGGCATGAGCAAAATGAAATGGTATGTTTGGGCTCCTCCTCTCTGGCAGCAGATTCAAAGCCTCTAAGATGTCATGGCACTCCCATGCTTTGTGCGTATGAAAAAGATCAGCTGTTGTAGAGGACCTGGTTTTCCAGATGGAATGGGGCTGAATCATAGTAGTTGTACTGATGCAGTGTTGGACCTTGCCTACCTAGCAGAAGCAACTTGGCTGATTCTGCAGCAAACCTGTACTTGTGGGAACAATGGGAAAGAGTCAGCACTTGGACCCTTCTCCTCTTTCTCCTTTCCCTGTGTAGCAAGTGATGACCTTTGCCTGTAGCCAGACTTCAGCTTTAAAAGTGTCACTATGAACCTGGGGTCCCGAACAACCACTCTGACTGATCCTCTTGGAAACAAGCTGTCTCAACCACTTTGTTCTCATTAGGGCAAGGCTGGATTCTTTCACACACTGATCTACTGATTGCTCCTTACTGTTACTTATTGAACTTATCAGTTGCACACTTGTCACTGTGCTTTATATAATTAAGCCCCAAATCAGCAAAAGAAGTGCTGGTTGCCCCGTGCTTAGTGTCAGAACCTTGTGCTGCCAGATGGCTGCCAGACTGAGCAGCAGCCAAAAGTGACATGAGGGCGCGTGCTAGCACTTCTGTCAGTATCAGAGTGTGTGGGATGAAATGTCTGCTGGCTGTAGGAAGGCAGACAAAGGTATATCTCTTGTAAAATGTACATGCTTGGTAATAACCCATCAGAAAACTGTGGACAAATTTGAAGCAGTGGGTGAGTTTGCATTTGTTGGTTACCTTGCAAATTATGGCTGCAATATTTCTGATGTGCTGCTAACCAGACCTCTTCTATTGTCAAACCATGACCTGTGCAAAGGGAGGATTTTTAATTTGACCTCAGAAACATAAAAACAGATCTAAAAGCTTTTAACACATCTTTTACCAACTAATGGATCTTCATTTCCCCATCCCCCAACAAAAATAATCCTTCTAATATTTCCACAGAGGATGCATTATAGTAATTTCTGTGGGTTTTCTTCCCTCATTTACTGTAGGTTTGCAAAATTAGTGCCAGGAGTTCACTGTGTTTGAAGTTTTAATGATTAATAGTTCATAGATTTTTACAAGCACAGTCTAAAGATAAGAGAGTGTGAATCTCATGTCTTGACATCTGAAGTATTCCCAGATTTCAAAGAAGTTTCAGCTGGCCAAGCAGCCTCATTTCCATAACTCAGAAGAAAGGTATTAGGAAATATGAGAGTGGTTGAGTGTCCAGCAGGGACAGAGCAATAGAGAGCACGAAAGAAAAGAAATCCCTTGGGGTGGAACTGGACAAGAAATGTCAAGGAGATGGAGTCCTAAAGGGGCCAATAAGAACTTCAGACTGAAGTGTATACAGGATGTCCAGGATGTCTTTGACCTCATCCAAATCTGAAATAATAAAACAACAGTCAGGCTTGGGAGAGAAGAAGGAATAATCTTTGAAGATGTTGAGAATGTTGCTGATGTATTTTATTTTTATTTTTTTAATCTATAGCTGTCTATGTATCTAATCTATCTATCTATCTATCTATCTATCTATCTATCTATCTATCATCTATCTATCTATCTATCTATCTATCTATCTATCTATCTATCTATCTATCTATCTATCTATCTATCTATCTATCTATCTATCTATCTATCTATCTATCTATCTATCTATCTATGTGGGTGGGGATACAGTCATTCATTGATTGCAAGTCATCCGAGAGAAGAAGGTTTAATTGTGTCTGCTTCATAAGAACACAGCAACTGCCCTCTGAGAGGAAACAAAATATGTCTGAATGTTTTGTTCCACAGGGAATCAGACAACTCGACACTATCCACATGGGTTTGGCAGAACTGCTAGCGGCAGCTTGACTTATCCTCTTCCTCCTGGGGATGACTGCCTTCCAGCACACACGCTGCCAGGGCAAAGAGTGATGGAGAAGAGTGGTAAATGATAGCTGTTCCTCCCTGTTGGAGAGCAAGTGAGGTGTGTTTCTGTGTATCAGAGAGAGGTGTGGCTGAATTCTCTCTTTCAAACTCTCCTGCTTAATGAAAATACATAATGCATTATGGTTGTGCACTGCGCAGTTGGACTATGATGCTGCTTCCTCTCTCCTGCTAGAGATACTCTATGAAACCTCTTAAAAAACCCATTGTATTCTCAATTCCTGCTGAAAACAGGTTACCTGTACACCATTAAACTTTTTCCCTAGAGAGGGACTCTACAGAAAACCTTAGTATGGAACCCTTCCCTAAAAAGAAGCAATGATCTGAAAAAAGTGAGTGATTGTGGAAGGCTCCTGGCTGTGGCTCTGATACTGTTAGTCATGATAAGCAAGAGAAAGCTGGTTAAACCACCTGCTAGGTATATGAAAAACTGAAGACTGCCAAGAAAACTGGAAGTAAAAAGTGGCAACCACAGCTTCGCTATTTTATGGTGCAACAGAAACGGTGGTGGCATGCAGGAGCCTGAGAGCAGTGGATTACCTCTCTGTTGCAAATTACTTTCAGGTTTGGGGTTGTTTCTGTGCAGGTGTCTTTCCCCGGTGCTACTGCAGCCAACCTTTGTATACTAATTAAAGTTACAGCTGCCTTCCCACATACTTGCTCAGTAGCTTCAGGTCATCTAGGAATTAGGGCCTCTAGATTTGTAAAGATATTTGTAAAGCAACACGTTGTGTATTAGGGGGTTAAGATACCAAACCTCGGAAGCAATCAAGCACTTTGAAATGACATGTAGCTTTTAGATTTACATGAATTTCTCTCCAGTAAAAACTGAGTGACTTATTTGCATTATATTTATAGCATTTAGTACAGCTACAGATTGCTTTATTTCTTTGCATAAATAACAAATGTCTCTTGTATGTTTCTTTTTTTCTTTTTTTAAGCTGTTAGAGTTGCAGAAGATTCACAATTTCTGGGTAGATATACTTGCTATAAATATGTATTGTGTTCTGGGAATAATAAGGACTAACTTTTTATTGACCTCTCTCATTAAAAGTCACCTTCAGAAAACACTGCTGCACCTTGCTTATAATCAAATGACACCTCATAACCACTCAACCATTTTTAATATCCCCTAGACTATACTGTATTATGCCAAGGCTCAGACACTGTCTAGGTAGTCAAGGAAAAGAGTATGCCATCATATTTAAAAGCAGTTATTGGGACAGGTTTTACAGGCAGTGGGCTAAGGCAATTCAGAAACAATTGCTTATGTGATAGTTTGAGGATTTGTCCCTGTCAAACAGTTAATATTGCTTTAATACATGAAGTAGGCTGTATAAGACAGCAATAATGAAAAATGTCAGGAAAGACAATATCAATTGTTATTCAACATCCACATCAAAGATTACTTTTTTGTCAGTAGCTTTCAGAAAATGTATTTTCTATCAGATCTGATTGCGTTCCTCTTTGAAGTGCTCCATCCTCCCGGCAGATTTAATGTGACATCTAGGCACTTTTTAGTCCCTGGGCCTCTGAGGCGATTCAAAGAGGCACAACAAGCCATCACAGGTTTATCCTCAAAGGCCAACACTGTCTGTCTGATTTATTGTAACTTTAAGAATCATCTCCAGCAAAGCATGAGCCTTTCTACCCATCCGCAGCCTCAGACTTTTATCAATTCATTTGTATGCAGCCTGTACATTCTGGAACTGAGAGCCCTATAGCCACTCATGGAAAATGCATTACCTGCTACTAATCCTTTTTATCTTTAAAGTCTGTATTTTTTATGTATAAGTCATTTTGGGTTATCATAAAATATACATAATTCTCGCCCCAAAAAAGACAAAATGAAAAGAGAATATATAATAAGTTATGAGCTTGCCGTGTCCTTATCACCAAGGATTCTAAATAAACATCTCTCTCTATGTAAATACTGCAGGATATAAAACTGTGATTACTTTCAATAGGGAATAGGAATGCTTCCATTTTTGTTCCTTGTCTCAAAGGGAAAGAGTGAGATGAATAATTTTAAATGTGTTTGGGAGCACTTTCATTTTCTGCTTCATTGCTCTGGAGGTCTGACACTTGTAGGGGTTGCCTGGAAAACTTCTGTCATATGCTACAGACATCCAGAAGCACTTTCAACATTTTACTTCGAATTCATGGTCAATCATAAGTTAATGACAGCTGTTTCCTTTTTTTTTTTTNTGTAGATGATGTAGGATGTATTCAAAGCACCTGCAATACCTCATGGCATACTATGAAAAGTGGTGAACAGGCTGGAAGGATAGTAGACTTTTGGGAGTAGGGATTTCTTTACATGCATTGAGTCAGCTCATTGGAAGTTCAGTGGGCTATTTTCTTAAAATATCCTACTCTCTGAATAGTCCTGCAGGAACTAGAAATCTGTATGTTTTTGCGGGTATGGTCCTATGTGTCCATAGGGTCTTACTGTTTCGATGAGTCTGGTCTCTTGTTCAGACTCATTCAGTACCTCTGAAGAAAAATTAATGTTTAACACGATGCACATACTATCAGATATTAATTAGCTGAGACATCAAATAGATGAGTTACACCAAGATAAAATGTAATGGAGAATAGACCTAGATCCATTTACTAGAAATACACAAGAAACCAACACACAGAGGATGTAAATTCAGATTTATTTTCAGATTTGAATATAATACTTATAGACACTTCTATTAAATATTTTCCCAATCTAATGGACTACATACTAATTTATTAAAGCAGTGAATAAACGCAGTGTGATGATTTAAAAGTAAACCAGCAGGAGAAATGAACCTGACTGAAGAGAGATTACAAGTCAGAGTAAAAATTTCCTAAAAAGATTACAATAAATGCAATAATACAATAAATACAGTAAATACAATAAACCACTAGTTTTAACCCACAAAACCAGATGTATAATCCAGCATCCTGGGAGATGAACAGAATGGTGTTAGCTAGCCCCTGTGCTGAGCACCACGTGGCCCTGCTGAATGCAGAGTAAAAGGAAAGGCAAATCTATTTATGAGGATGATGAGTGCAGTCTTGTTAAGAGTGGCAGTCTCAGTCCTCTTGAGGTTCTGGTCCTCCTCTGGATCTGACAAGTGGTAACAGAAATCCAAAAACCCCAAAACTATATGCGCTCAGGTTCAGGTGGGAATGTGCAGTACCTCCCCCAAGATGGGGAGTTTCACAATGACTTATTAAACTCTGTGAGTCATGGGATATTTTGGGAATCTTTGATGGTCTAGATCATCGCAACTGCCTGTTGTGTCAGTCCCTAATGTCCTATTAGCAGCCATGACTCCTCAGGCTGGGTGTGAAGGTGCTGATGCCTCCCCAGAGGGGAGTCATCACAACTGAGTTATTGAAGATAAACACATTCCTGTGCCTCACAGAGTTCTCTAATACCCAGCTTGTAGCCTGAGGTGTTAGGTGTGCCCTGGGCAGCGGCTGCAAATGTCCCATTACCAACAGTTCATCAGAAATTATGTAGAGAGGATAGAACACTCAGTCTTTGTTATACGCACACAGTGATAAACTGGTCCCAGCCTCTGTAACTAGGACAGACAGTTGTACAGCAGTGACAAAATACTGCTGCAAGCAAAGTGACTGTGCATATAACTAGAAAGGATGTTTGGTGAGAGACTACCTGTTTTTCTTATAAGATTACATGGCTAATGCCCACAAAACTCAAGACAAAATATGAAAAGTAAACAATACTATCTAAGGCACTAGTGTGAAGGACTTAATGGTGCATATATACTTTAACTGAGCCCATTGACTTCATGGGGCTGTTCCCAGCCTACATGAGGTAGTTTATCCCTTTGCATGTTTAGCATTGAATTTTGCTTGAAAGCTGTTGAACCAGCAAAAAGCAAGTCAGAATTTCAGGAACTCACTGATTTACTGGCCAGTTCGTAATAGGAAAAGTTGGGTCAAGTCCTGCTTTTCTTTTCCAAGGAGTCTCTGCAGAACATAGTTCCCCATTAAACAGTTACTCTTTGCCAGCATCAGAACTTGATTTCTAAACTTTTATCACAGTATGGTATTTGTTGAGAAAGGATATAATCCTGAGACTTTTTTTTTCCCTTAAATGTATGCTACACAATAGAAATATAGATTAGGAAAAGGATATTACTACTTTTCTTTTATTTTTTTTTTAATTTAATTTTTTTTTCCCAGAAGGTATCCTTGTAGAAGTTTGTTAAATATGATAAATCCTATGTACTGTCAGATGCCATTTATTTCTCAAAATCTAGTTTGTTCTCTGTACTTGATTGCGCTTTTTAATAAATTGATTACTGATTTTTCCTGCCCAGACTGATAAGTGGAACTTTTGTGCAATTAATAATTCCCTCTTGTTAGAAAATGATAAGTTATAGTTACTCAACTAAAGTAAGAACGTTCATCACTCAAAACTGGGCTTCCAGAATTTATCATCACTCTTTTGATGGGATAATTTTCTGACCTATTTTTTTTAACTGTAGTACTTTTTTAATTGTGTGCTTACCTATGTTGTGTCCAGACACTAAAGGTACACAGTGACAGTAGACAGAAAAATGTACTTTGCTCTGCAGAGTTTTATCATGGGGGAACACAAATTGTGGTGATTTACTATAGTGGGAATTCTAGGGCACAGAGAAGTAGGAGGTATTCCTATTACTCATCAGCCTCAAGTGTTTTCTTTGCCATAGAAAGATAATTGAAATTCTGGTCTGCCTACCACTGAGATGAATGGAAAGACTTCTGCCTTCACTGGAAACTGGATTGAGCCATGATACAGCAAATATAGATTCAGCTAGAGAGTGCATACCTAACTGAAAAATGTTTCTCTTTTTTTAAACACCTCCCAGATGCAAAAGCGCCAGTGTGTTTATGGTAATGACAATAAAGGATCTTCTAGAAGCACACTAGGAGGTAGCAGCAATAGTAGATGGTGAATCTACAACCTCTCTGGGAACTAGTACAGCCAAAGCCAAACACTGTTCCCTGTGCAAGTTAATTGTGGGCAGAATAACTTCTTGTGTTGGGTTTGCTTGGCTCCCCGACAAACAGTTGTGAGCCAGTCAGCTCTTCCAGCCCCTGCTCAATAAAGGAAAAGAATTAGCAAAAGGAAAAAAATTAGTAAAGGAATATTAGCTATTAGTAAATATCTGTATTTATAGATATTTCACGTATATACAACTAAATACTATGTACATATAATACAAGGATTCCAAACAATCTGAAACACTCCCCCTCAAAAGGGAAAAGAGGAAAAGGGAGGATGAAAAGGACCGAAAAGGGTAAAACCAAAACAATCTCACACAATCAAATCCCAGGAATTAATTCAGTAGAACAATTAACAAAATAAGATCTCACCAACTTCCCTTAGAAGTGAGTGCCTTCCCTCCTCTATCGACTAAGAGGAAACAGCTCTCAGCTGGGCCTTAGCTCATATAGATAAGCCGAGGCCTAAACACACAGAGCTGCTGGCTCTGTGCTCACTCAAGAGGGGAGAGAAGAGGAAAGAGCTCAAGAGGAACCTCCCTCTTGTCTATTATACACCTGATTATGTAAGGGAATGATATGGAATACTTCTTAGTTTTGCCCCCAATTTCTAGGGAAGGCCTACAGACAAACTACCACATTCTCCACCCCTTATTCTATATCATTTCCTTACGTAAGATCTATATCTCAAGTATCAATATATATATATACAGAGACAGAGTCTTTATTTTGTTTTTAAGGCTGTTGTCTGTCGTCGAAGATCAACACCAATGTCAGTCTCTCTTGGATTCTTTGGCTCTTTGGTCACAGTCACAGTTCTGATTTTATGGCTGGTTCACTGGTCTGGGTCATCATTGGATACCAGCCTCAGCTTGTTCAGGTCTTTCTCATCTGGTAACTGGTGGTTCTGTAAAACATTATGCTGCAAGATATAACTCAGAAACATGAATTAGTTTTTTCCCAAGGTTAAATTTTCTTGAGGCACACACTGAATTTCTCCATCCTTCCTCATTACCCACCAAGTGTATCATGGCCCTTGAGCAAAGACAACCCCACAAATGGGTTTGTCTTGGCCTGAGACAGGGTTAACTCAAACAGCTTTACCTAACGTACCTCTCAAGTGGATTGCTGGAACTCTGTCTCCATCTACAGTGTGGAGGGATTCTGCTTAGGCAGGGCCAGCTCAATTGACAGAGTCTCTAGTGTTAACTAGCCAGGTGGCTTTCACTAGGTGTTGATCCCAATTCTTGAAAGTTCCCCCACCTAATGCTTTCAGGGTGGTTTTTATCAGTCCATTACAACGTTCAACCTTCCCAGCAGCTGGTGCATGATATGGAATGTGATATACCCACTCAATACCATGCTCCCTTGCCCACGTGGTAACTAAATTGTTCTTGAAATGAGTTCCATTGTCTGACTCTATTCGCTCTGGAGTGCCATGTTGCCACAGTACTTGTTTCTCAAGACCCAGGATGGTATTTTGGCAGTGGCATGAGACACTGGGTATGTCTCTAACCATCCAGTGGTTGTCTCTGCCATGGTGAGCATGTAGCGTTTGCCTTGGCAGGTCTGTGGTAATGTGATGTAATCAACCTGCCATGCATGACGATATCTATATTTGTCCCAAAGTCCACCATACCGTAGAGACTTCAGTTGTTTTGCCTGTTTAATGGCAGCACAAGTTTCATAGTCATGAATAACCTGGGAAATAGTGTCCATGGTTAAATCCACCCCTCGGTCTCATGCCCACCTATAGGTAGCACCTCGGCCCTGATGACCCGAAGCATCATGGGCCCATTGAGCCAGGAACAGTTCTCCCTTTTCCTGCCAGTCTAGGTCTACTTGTGACGCCTTGACTTGTGCAGCTCGATCTGCCTGTCTGTTGTTATCATGTTCCTCGTTAACTCGATTCTTGGGTACATGGGCATCCACATGGCGGACTCACATTCAGTTTCTTCACCCTAGCAGTGATGCCTTGCCACAGATCAGCAGCCCAGATGGGCTTTCCTCTGTGCCTCCAGTTCATCTTCTTCCACTTATCCAGCCATCCCAAGAGGGCATTGCCTATCATCCATGAGTTGGTGTAAAGGTAGAGCCTTGGCCATCTTCCTTGCTCTGCAATATCTAGGGCCAGCTGGACTGCTTTGAGTTCTGCAAACTGACTGGATTCACCTTTACCTTCAGTAACTTCGGCCACTCATCGAGTGGGACTCCAGACAGCTGCTCTCCACACCTGGTTCCTTCCTACAATGCAGCAGGAACCATCAGTGAAAAGGACAAAATGCTTCTCTTCTTCTGACAGTTGTTTATATGGTGGAGCTTCTTCAGCTTGATTCACTGGTTCTTCTTCTTCCTCATATGCCAAACTGAAGTTCCCACCTTTGGGTCAATTTGTTATAAACTCTAAAATTCCGGGGCGATTTGAACTTCCCATTCAGACATGCTGTGTAATCAAAGCAATCCACTTGCTCCATGTAGCATCGGTGCCATGATGTGTAGCAGGTACTTTTCCCTTGAACATTCAACTCAGCACTGGGAGTTGAGGTGCCAAGAAGAGCTGTGCTTCTGTGCCAGTCACTTCTGAGGTTGCTTGTATGCCTTCATATGCGGCTAGCATTTCTTTTTCCATAGAGGTATAGTTAGATGTTGTGGGTAGTGAGCAGGAGATAACACCTCAGGAA
>VXAU01005619.1:0-17544 GCA_013399695.1 Formicarius rufipectus
GGGTGTTTCTGCCAATCTCTCCTAGTCAAGCTCACTTCAGCATCTATCACTGTCAACTCTTGAGAATCCTCTGTCACCCCACTGAAAAAAATATTTTCTGAACCCACATGTCCTGATGACATTAACGTGTATTGAGCACCAGTGTCAACCAAAGCTTCAAATTCTTGTGGTTCTGATGTGCCAGGCCACCGAATCCACACAGTCCAGGAGACACAGTTGTCCCATGCCTCTACCTGGCTAGAGGCAGGGCCCCTCTAGCACTGGTCTTGGTTATAGTGACCAGAGTTTCTTCTCCTTCTTTGGGAGGTACCTTCTAGTGGGTCAGGTTCTTGCCCATTGGAAATTGGCACTGCACTCACTCTCGCTGATCTTCTTCTTTCACTCTCCTTCAATTCTTGAACTTGGACTGCTAGTACACGGGGAGGTTTCCTGTCCCATCATCTCATGTCTTCTCCATGATCAGCCAGGAAGTACCACAGCTTGGTCAGTGCGGCCTGTCCACCTTCCCTGGCTGGGGGGCATCTGGCTCAGACTCGCACTGGTGCCACTTGAGAGCCTTGCTTAATCTCCTTTACCTTTGTGACTATTGCTTTGAGACTCTCAACCTTAGTCTCTATAGCAGAGATAAGGGCGTGTAACGGGCCCTGGACCATTCCATCATGTACCTTGAGTCTACTCACTACAGAGCCCACTGTTTCTTGATTTCCTTCTGAATACACGGATGACAGGTAATTGATGTATACATCTGGGCACGTGTGTGCAAGTTTCCACCACATTTGTCGTGTGCATTTGATCTTGTCTGGATAGCCACTGGGTTTCTCCTCTCTTCTGAAAATCATTTCCAATACCGCCATTTCCCTCAGATGCCGGATTCCTTCTTCCATAGTCTTCCAAGGCGTCTTAAGGTGATGTTCCTGTAGGAGGTCTCTATAAAGAAAATTTTCTCTTACACTTGTTAGAGGTTGTGTCCAGAGTGAAAGGGGTTTTGGGTCCCTCACAAACACCTGTTCGACACCCACATCCTGGGCCAGAGACCCCAAAAAAGCCCCAAAAACCTGGCATCAGCACTGTCAGCTTGTAAGCTGTCACCCATAAGGTCCCAGACTCGGATCAACCAAGTCAGGATGGGCTCGCCCAGTTGCCAAGTAATGCCCTGCTGCAGAGCGCAGAGATTGTCGAATGACAGCGATTCAGTGATGATCTCTGGCTCTGGGTCTGTTGCCTGTGAAGGTCCTGCTTCCCCCTCATCATCCCCTGGGTGGATGGATTTGGTCTTATATTTCCTTTTTTAGATAGGGGCAACATCCATTGGTTCAGACTGTTCCCTCGGTTTAGCCACATCCTGAGTCACTTTGACACTAGGCATCTTACACTCTTCCCTCTGGGGGTGCTGCACAGCACCGAGATTTCCCACCCCAGTGGTATCAGGCATTTTACTCTCTTCCTTTTCCCCCTGGGGATGCTGAACCACACCGAGGTTTCCCACTCCAGTGACATTAGTCTTTTTACTGTATTCTCTTTCTCCCTGGGAATGCTGCACCACACTGAGGGGTTCCACCCCAGTGACATTAGGCGTTTCACTCTTTTCTTTTTCCTCCTGGGGATCCTGCATTCTCACACGCTTTCTTGCCTGACCGCCACACCGGTTCCCGCAGACAGCCACTTGAGTGGAGAGGAGTCCAGGAGTGAGGGCCTGCGCCTTGATCCCCCTTTTCCCCCTCTCTTTGGCTGCGTTTTTGAAAAACCCTGGCTCTACCTTCAAACATAAGGTAGACCATAATGATACAAACTTGTAGGCAAAGCAGACAGAGCATGATATCTCGGGCATCGAGAGAGAATTTAAGCTTCCCAAAAACTGATGCAGCAGACTTGAGAGAGGAATGTGTGAAAGACTGAGAGAAAGTACTCCCCTGTGTTCCTCCCCAAAAATAGGTACCATTATCACTAAAGCCCCAGAGGTAGCACTGTAGATCAGAACATGAATACAACCTTGAAACCACATTTAAAATGAGACCCACAGACGTTGAAGTCATAACACCATAAAACCGAATTAAGAACTCTATTAGAATCACAGCTACCTGAGTTTTACTCAAAGATCGGTTAAGAAGGCTTACACCTCTCGGTATAAGTGTGTACCAACAAAACCCAAATATATGGTGTATTATGGTCCATACGAGCAATAAACTCAATGAACAGATGATGACACAAGAACTGCTATCCTTCTTTGCCAAAACTCCACGTTGGGTGCCTAATAATGTCTCAGTTTAGAGGAAATTAAGAAATTTGTTGGACTAGAAACCAAAGAAGGAGACAAGCCCCCTTTAAATTGAAAACAAAATTTAATTAAGATATGATAATAGAAAGGATAACAGTTCTTAGCTACTATATGCATATATACATATATATATATATATATATTCAAGAGAAACAAAGCAACTAAAACTAAACTGCTCCCATTTGCTGTAGTAATACTTATGGACAGCAGGTGGCAATGTTGCTCCTCAGCCGGCGCGGGGCTGCCCCCCAGGGTGCAGAGGTTCAGTGTGTCGCTCTGGGATAGGCAGTGTGGAGTCAATGAGGCACTGCTACGTAGAGAAGGATGAACTGGAACCTTATGTGTAGACAAAACTCTCTCCTAGTCCTTGGCTGGAGGAGGGACTGTTTGCTGGGCTGAGCCACCAGGGATGGAGCAGGGGCCCCCTGCCACCCCCTGGATGGCAGCCATCGGTTCTCTCAGAAAGCCTGCAGCAAAAGGCCCCAGGCTGCAAATGGCTCTGTCTCTCTCTCTCTCTCTGAAGTACCAGGAACTCAAAAATCCAGGGGGTTAGAAAATGGGAGAGGAGGGAAAGACTGCAATCCTACAGGTGTAGAGGCTCTCTCCCAGGAGACATCTCTCTCCCTCCCACTGCAGTTCTCCTCCTCGGCCAGCCGAAAAACCAAGTGTGCCTTCCCCTCCACCACACCCATGACAATGATAAAGTCACTAGGCAACCCACCTTCACCCATCATTTCCTCCTTTCTTATCTAGTCATGGGGGAAAGATAGGGCCATTTACTCCAAATTCATTGGTAGGAGAAAGAAAAATTCCACCAGATTCTAAAACTATAACAGTATTCCAAAAGTAATTTCTATTTGACATACCATATTCCTGTAGTTCACAGATTGTGAAACTGAAGGAGTGCAGCTTCAAATTTGAATGCAGCTTTGCCCATTTGGGATCACCAAAGTAGCAAAGTATGACTGAGTAAGAGTTCTCTCTCGGTACTGCATTTGAGTATCAGGTCTGGGCAGTAGGATAAAATAAGGGGGGAAAAGTGAAAAAAGATGCATTATTATGAAAAACAGTACTTTGCTCCAACCTGTCTTGGTAAGTGTGTATATATGTGTGTGCATGCATGCTCTACCTATGTAGCAAACACAAAGTAATCAGTGTTCAGAGTGCAATGAAAAGAGGATTAAACTAACTTGGATTACCTTGCTCTTACTTGGATTAAACAGTTCACTTGGACAACTATTGTGGATCAGCTGTGTCTAAAATCTTAGCTTTTTCTTGAGTTGATCTTCTGTTGTATGTGTCCCAATGAAATATTAATTGCCCCAGAGAGAGAGAGAAAGGGTTCTTATTATCCAGTTATTAAACATTGATATGAGAGGGGTTATCTGAGTTTAAATGGATATGTGCTAGAACAACTTCATGAGAATTTTACCTGTTACGAACTTTACCTGTTAGTCTGATGGTTAAGGTACTTGATAGAGTTTGAGAGTTCAAATAGTCTCATTTTAAATATTTGTCTAACCACTAAGAAAACAAAAAAAAAGTAGCAGCATTCTCAGCATTCTTTCTCTTGTTCACTTCTTATTGCACATGCCCTAAATTAACTTTTGATACATCTTGTGTGAACAGAAATTAGTGGATTTTTTGGGTGAGAGTTACATATTTTAATTTGGGAGTTATCTAGCTGGATGCTTGTTATTAATTTCATTCTTAATTTTTGATTAATGTCACTGAATTGAAAAATTAATTACTCAGAAAAGAATTCGATGAGATCTTGTAACGAACATGCAAGTGCTCGTGGGACATCATTTCTGTTTTAATGCCCAGAGGTTGGAAGAGTTCTGTTCCAAACAAAGGTAAAATCCTGGTCCCTCTGGTAAAATCCCACTAATTCCTTGAGACTGACTGCTGAATTCCAGGATTAGTACCCCTATCTTCCTAAAACTTCTATCAGACTGTCAGGTGAGTAGTATCTATATACTATCCCCAATATACTAATTTTAACATTTTATGTGCCTGTATGTGTATGTACACTCCAGAGGGCAGATGTAACCAGAAATTATCTTAAATCAAGCATATGCCACAAAAGATTACCTAGAGAATTAATAAAATTCAAAGATCCCAGGAGCACAATTATGGTTGCTGTACAAATTTCAGGGGTTTTTAATAATGTAATTTCTATGATCACTAGAAGAATATCACTCCACTGTGTCAAAAAAAAAAAAAAAACAAAATTATTTTTTGCTTCTGATCAGCCTATGAAATACACAAGTTGTGGCTATTTGCACAGTCACCTCCAGAAATCAGTTTAGATGCATGCTTGCAGATGATAGGTAAAAATCTGGGTTCCTGTAATGTCAGTGGAGAGAAAAACTCAGAAACTGCTGAGAAGGTGGTTCAAATTTCAGAAGAGAAATGCCTGAAATAGGAATAGCCCATAGAGCATGCAAGCAACACAGATTTGACAGATGGCAGACCCATTAAGGTTGGATATGAATATAAAAGACAGAGCCTGCATCTCTTTATAGTCCCAGAACACCAGTAAAAATACACAGGTATGAATCCAAGGCTCTTGTGACAGTAGTTGCATACTGGAGTAACCCCTGATAAATAAAACAAAAGTCAGATAGTATCTGTAACTGCAGACAAAGCCACACAATCTCAGCTAATCACTTAACCAGTGATCAATGTCATTTCATATAAAATAAGCAAAGGTGAAAATGAAACACTGACTTTGTGAACGCTTGATTGAATCTGGAGCCAATTAGGCTGGCACAGTTTAAGTTAAGAGTACAGGTGGCAAATCATCTCACTCTTAGGTCAAGTCAAAGAAGAGATACAATTAGAAAGACAAGTAGACTGCAGCCAAGAAGATTCAGAGAGGGGAAATTTAAATGCTTGTTAGTAAAGCTCTGCTAAGCATTAGGAATACGGTATTAAATAACTGTTAATTTGGATTAAAAGTGTTCTGTACAAACACAATGAGGTAACAGAGTTACAACTAAAACAAAGAAGTTGTAGTTGTTCCCCACTGTTTCTAGAGTTATAATTTTTGTTTACAAGAGATTTCATTAATAGGGACTGATTCTTGTAATTTTTTCTAATACTCAAGTTTTCCTTCCATACCCATATATACAGACTGTGCTACTGCTTCTTCTTTCACAGTATTTCAGTGCGCTTTACTCTTGCTGTATATTTTATTCCACATAAATCTTCATTGCTATAGGATCTGGCTTCTTTCCACTACCACATTATGTATTAATTAATATGCTTTAGTACCATATCAAAAAGAACTTTAGTCAAGTGCAAATTACTCAGCTTGGTGCAAAAGTAACTCTTGTTGTACAAGAGATTGAGTAGTCTCATAGGTCTGTTTTGTCCTTAAGATCTGTGATTATATTTGAAATATGGGATGTAAGGAGTGCTTGAAGGTCAATGGAGGAGTGTTTGACATTCACCAAGGTTCTTCTTATCCCCAGTTCACATCCCAGGCTTTCCTCTCATAAGAAATGAACAATTGTAGAATCATTCATGTTTGAAAAGACTTCCAAGATCAAGTCCAACCTCTGATTGATCACCACCTGGTCTAGCAAACCTTAGCACTAAGTGCTATGTCCAGTCATTTCTTGAACAGTTCCATGGATGGTGATTCCACCACTTCCCTGGAAGTTCATTCCAAAGTTTAACTACCCTTCTAGTGAAGAAATTCTTCATGCAGTTTAACCTGACCCTTCCCTGGCAGTGTGAGGCCATGTCCTCCTATCCTGCCACTAGTTGCCTGGAAATAGAGGCCGACCCCTATGTGGTTACAACATCCTTTCAGGTAGTTGTGGAGAGTGATAAGGTCTCCACTGGTCCTCCTTCGGGTTGAAAAACACCAGCTCTCTCACCCACTCCTCATGTGACTTACTCATGAGATCCCTCACCAATTTCATTTCCCTTCTCTAGATATGCTCCAGCCCCTCCAATATCTTTCTTTAAACGAGGGGCCCAGAACTGGACACATTACTCAAGTACAGTATCATAAGGACTTTAATGAGATTCTTATTTGAAATAATTTGGGAATGAGAATTTTGACAGTTTAATATCTAATGTCATATGCAACCTCTAAAACTATGTCTGCATTGTAGCTACTTCTGATTAACTGTCCCAAAAAGGTGTTAAGAAAATTTTTCCTTCTCAAAGAGGGCCTGACAATGTTTAAAAATAAGAACTGAATCTTTCATTTTATTCTGGAGCAATAATTTTTTCACATCTCTTGAGCTCTGACAACTGATAACTTAAATAGGACTGAAATCAACAGGTATGACATTGTGAACTTTCATAGGGACACCTTGAGTCAGCAAAGAATGGAGAGTTTGCTTATGGGATCCTTGCTGATGATGGCACTAACTTCAGAGTTGCTATCAGTTAAACTTTTCAGAGACTGATAGTTTTGTACTGATTTTTACTCCTACTGCATGACACTTTTTTCTACACTTTTTATCATTTGTCTTGTGTTTGGTTTTCCTACTAACTTTGGCTCTCAACAAATTAATTTTCATCACACTTTTACATTTGCAAATGGTGTACTCAGGTTTAATTAGAGGCCAGAACGTACTCTAGTAAAATGGCTAACAGCATCCCAATATTATCCAATTATGTTCAGTTTGAAATAACTATTTGTAATATCTGAATTCACAATTCACTGTCCTGAATTTGGAATATATTCAGATGAACTGAAGAGATGATTTATTGTTAACTGTAGAACTACTGACCAAATGCTTCTATTTAGAATTAAAGTTGGGTTTGTATACTACTTCCAGTGTAGTGTGATGCAAATAGGTTGTACAATTTAGATGGGCCTATTGGAAAATCCTAGTCTGCATATTTAGCTTTCCAATTCTCTTTGCTTTTCCAAATAACATACACAAAGTTTTAACAGCCTTTCCAATGTAAAGCAATTGCTTTCCATGTCAAACAAAAGCCCTTATTAGCGTGAGGTAATGTGTTAGCTACTAAGAAGATTCCTGTATGCTAGCAAACTAATAAATATTCATAAATAAACTTGAACTAGACAATGCACAGAATCTCTGAAGAACGTGCTATAGTCTTAATCAAGAGAGTGTTGTAGTAATTAGGAGATAAAAAAGGAGGTTCATTAAATGAATATGCAGTGTCATGAAATCAGAGCTTTGCATTGATCAGTGGTAACTTAAAGATTGTTCCTTAGCTAAAATATTTTGACAACCCATTTATCACTAGGTCTATTTTTAGATTTTTAATTAGCAGATCACCAGGCCTTACCTCATTAACTTAGCTTCTGCAAAAACATTATTTCTAGAGATAATAGCTGGGTTAGAAAAATCACCACTCCCAATTTCTTGAGTTGTAAGGAAGGACAGGACTTTCGTTTCTATGACATGAAAATATATTTTATACCAGGCAAATCTGACCTTGACTCAAGGGCATGTGTCTTATTTTCTGAACAATTTTTCTTCATTTTATTTTCCTAAATACATTACCCTTGAAATATGCACCATTTCAAAGACAACAGAAACATTTTCCTAATTTACATTAAATGTTTATTTCTAGCCCTCTGTTTGCAAAAATGTTTTGGGATACAGTTCAGCAGAAAACTGTACCTTGATATGTGTTTAACACAGTTTACTGTATATTTGTATAAGATAGGTTTTTAAACAGTTTGCCTTTATAGACATTTTTATGAGAGAAAATAACATCAGAAGTCAAAATGAACCAAATAAAGACATATTTACACTGATGTTTGTTAAGTATAAAGGCTTAAGAAACTAATAAAAGGCAGACAATTTACAAATCAATGAAGTATGTCTTGTGCAGATATATCCTTCAATTTGAAGTGCCTATTTTATTGCTTATACCATGGGAAGGCATGTTCCACCACTGGTGATGGATAGGAGTATACATCATGCCATGTTTTTCTTTCTATACTGTTTCAGGACTATATAATTATCTCTGCGACATGCATGTTATGTTTTCAACATGCTGCTTAAGGCTTAAGGTTTTCCTGTTGTAAGACCCACAATTAAATCATCTTAATGTCTTTTTGCTCTAATATATGTAGCAACAATGAAAACATTAGGCTAGCCTCAATTATATGGCCAATGGATTAGGTAGCTTAATAGTATTTTCACCCCTGGCCATTGTATCCAATTAAAATTCCTATCAAATGGAAAAATTGATTAGTTTCTTCCAGCAGAGAGGTTTGCATCCTGTAAGCAGACTAAATAATTTAGATTAGAGGCTTCAACACATTTCAAATGCTGTCATCTCTGTCTGGTGAAAGAGTTTATAGCATCCTAAGACTTGTGTTCATTACATTCACTGATTTTGCAATCAATAGCAAGCCAGAAGTTCAGAACACAATCTAAGAAGGTCATAGTGCTGCCACTGAAAATAGTCTGGGGAAAGGTCACCTAATTATTTTGTGTTTTATGACGTTTATAGCTATGCTCTGATATGTAACCATGTGGATCCAATCTCATTAAGCACTAATGCTAGCTTTGTAATGAAAACAATCCAACTTTAAACTTAAGAACTAATTTTCTCATTTGCAACATCTTTGATGTAAAAATTCTAGAGCACAGGACTTTTCCAAGATGAGTACACAAATCTGAACCTTATCATTACATTATTAAATGAATGTAATAGATGACAAATTAATTTGCAGGGAAAATATCATTTGCTATATGAACTCACCACCAGCTGCTGTGAGAGAGGAGCCCCAAAGAGAAGATATAAGGACTCCCTGAAAAAACACCTCAGCCTTGGCCACCATCAGTGGTCCACTCTGGCCTCCAGTCAGGAGACGTGGAGACACAATCTATTACCCTGCTGTCTCCTTTGAAACCGCATGCAGAATCAGTCTGGAGGAGAAAAGACAACACAGAAAGAACAGTACCAAGACAGCACCTTGACAGTACCACCTATGGAGACTTTCTGCTGTGCCTTTTGCAACCAGACTTGCCTATCTTGCATTGGCCTTATCAGCCATCAGCGCGCTTGCAAGAAGGGTGGGTAAAACCCTCCCAAATCTTTGTTCATGAAGTCTAGCCATGATGATGATGATGGAGTGTTTCAGTTTAGGCAATCACACATATACTTGGAAAGATTCATTCAAGTTCTTTTTCAGTGAATCATGCAAAGCTGGAGAATGTGGTAACCTATCATAAAAAGTTTGCAACAAGCAGGATCTTATAAAATTTTGACAAAATTTTTCCAGAACACTGGTAACTTCGTCAAGAGTTAAGTGGCCTAATTCCACTGGTAGACCTCAGGAACTGTAGAATTTTTTAATGCATGTGGAGTATCTAGAGGGTATCTGAGACAAGCAGAGAGACTTTCACAAAATATATAATTTTTATTTTTACTTAGGTCTTTGTTCACCTGGACCATCTGAGTTGGATGTTGTGAGAGACTGAAATATTAATGGTTCATTACTCAATTAATCAACCATTTGGAAAAGCAGCAGGGTGCTTTGCTCAGGCCAGGTTTGCACCTCCCAGCCAAAGGGAAGGTGTGTGATGGTGAAACCTCTTATCTGCATAAGACAGAGGTGGTGCATAGCCACCATCAGAGGTTACAAGCCAGATAAGGGAGAAGGCCAATAAGAAGTAGAGCCTGCAGAGGTTGAATAGTGCTTTTTAGGATGCCAATGGCCTCTCTTACACAACTGGTTCAGTTGTAAAACTCCGCCCTCCTCCCTATGGGACATTTGCACACAGATCTAAATGTATTCATCTGATGAATGCACCCCCTGCTGATGGGGCATAACTAGACTAACTATGCTGATGTGAGAGGCAGCTGCCATGTCTTAGAATGTGTCATAAACCTTCAAAGACCCTCAAAGTGCCTCCAAACTCATTTCTGGGGCCTTCCACCAGAGAACTGTGCATGGTCCACAGTGTTGCATCAGACAGTGCAAAACTACCTCTCGGGGGAGTTAGCTGTGCATTCCACCCAAACCTGAACATATATTAACTCATTGAATGCTTTTCTTCATGGCCTTTCCCCACCCCTGCGGATCAAGACTGTAACCATCACTTTGACCAATGGACATCAAAATTGCAGTTATCAAGTCTTGTCTCTGGATCCACAGGTACTGATATCTTTCTACTTTATCCTGTCTTTCTCTTTCTTTCCTTTCCTTATTCATTTACTTAAGTGTTATTTTTATGGGTTTTGTATTACTATATTTCTACAGATAAAAACCAAAACAGCTACATAACTCCTTTCCATTGCAATCAGATTATTCTAAAATGAACCCTACTTATAAATATTTATATAGAAACACCAGTCATTCAGGGTCATTTCACTCTAATCTGCCCAAGGGATCCATTAACAAGAACCTCAGTTACACTCATCTTCAGGGGTGGGTCGTAATAGATGTAACAATGAGAAATTACTGCCTTTGTATGAGAGTAACTTCGCGTAAGTCATGAAATTTTCAGATTCCATAAAAAATACTGCAGTTCAGAACACAAAAAAATTCAAAACTTTTCAGATTTTCACTGTATTTTCTTTTATGCAGATGTCAGCTCCTATTCAACTCTCCTTGGACCCAAAAATGCAGAGATAGGGTGTTGCCAAAATCCTTTGCTGATCCAGAGCAGATTGGTTATTCAGTAGTAAAGTCAGACAAATTTCCTTTAAAATGTTAACCATATATACTAACTGGATTTCCACACACCCATGAAGAATTTGCCTCAAAACTGGCAGTTCAGATGAATCTCCTGAGCAAATCTCTGAGATTCTTGACCCTTGCCCTATCTTCTGATGTAATTAATGCTTTAGTTTTTTGAGTTTTGGTGTCATTTTTGGTTTTGTTCTTGTTTTTAATTTTAATGCAGTAAGGTAGTTCCTTCTCTTCATCCCTGCCTTTGCACATGCTTGTGGGTAGCAAGGAAAGAAGGTCAGTTTGCTACAATCTGAAGAGAGTGAGAGAAACTCGGTAATTGTCCTAGGTGTGTGCTAGTGCATCTTTGTGTTCTAAAAGCAATGTGTCCTGCTCCATTCACTAAACCCAACAATACTTTTGTCATTACCCCATAACTGCTGGTCTGGATCCCAAGTAGGCGTATACATCATGACTCCATCACAAGGCAGATGCCTTTGTCCCAGGAGAACAGCAGGCACAGGTGAACTACAAGAAGGAGGACAGAGGGCCTCTATTCCCCACACCAACATTATCTAACTTGGCACATACATTCACACATGCTGGGACAGCACATTTGTGCAGTGGCCCTGAAAGGACATTATAGCAAATGTTTTTAATGCCAATGCATACCAAAAAATGTGCATTTGAAATGAACCTTTTACAATAACTGTAGCAACACAGCAATCCTAGCACCTATAGAGCAACATCTAACACCAACAGCACAGCACCTAACATCATGGCAACACAGCAAAGGAAACTCAGGTTAAAAGGGGAGCTCAAAGTGTCATTACTAGTGTCCCTCAGCAGCTATTCAGAAAAGCTAACGAGGCACTACATTACAGGAGGCATACGAGGTAAATATATAAATAGCATTATATTGTCTTTCTATAAATCAGGGGGTGCTGTAGTCTCGTCCTGGCTATTGTACTGGTCACCTTGTCTTAGAAAACATATTGTGGGGACAGAGGCAGAGACAGCTTGCAGAGGAGTGATGAATCATCAAGGGCATCTCAGGGATTAAGAGAGATTGAGAAGATCAGGACTATACTTTGGAAATAAGAAGAGAGGACATGAACAAAAGCATCAGAAGTACTCCATGACATGTCTAAAAGACAGAGCGGTGTGATTGGAAATTATTCTTTACTATGTCTCATGACCCAAGACAAGAGTTCACTCAATTCAATTAAAATGAGGAGGAATTAAAACAGACTCGTAGGGATCTGAGGGGACTAATAGGCCCTCGTGGCCCTGCCTAGTTTCCCAGGTGACTACCACACTCTTTCCACAGCCCAGGACTCTATTTCAGCTGAGCCTAGAGACATCAGTCCCTGCTGCAGACACATCTCCAGTGTTCAGGTCACTATATCATTGCTTGTATCTCCTTGGCTGACAGAAACCTACTGTCTTAGTCTCCCTGTTGCTCATGGGGTCAGTGAGGCCCATAACTATTGCCACCCTATTCTGTGGGGTGACCCCTCACTGAGCCACAGCTCCTGGTCTTGTCCCTGGGGGAGCTGCCTGACTGCAGCCAGCTCAGGCTACCTAGAGCTGGGGCCAAGCTCACGGGACCTGACCTGCAGACTGCCTCAAGGCAGCCCCACAAAGCCCCCCTGTAGCCATCAAGCCCCAGGGTTTGGTCAGCATGTAAAGGCAGAGCACAGCCCTGATGAATGTCTGCTCCTGGCTGGCCTCTGCATCTTGCCTACAGAGGTTTCAAACTGAACTGCCCCTGGCTGGGAAGTACAGCCATCCCTGTGAGTGTGGGTGTTTTCACCACTGAAGCTCTCATCGTCCTCCCCCAGGAGATGCCTACAGTGCCACAGACTGCCCAACTCTTTTGCAAGAGGTTGTGATGTCATGGCCCTCCTCATAGCTTCATTACTGAGCAGTGACTTGGTTCACAGCCAGACCCTGGAAGGATCTCAGGGGCCTCTCCCAGAGACCAACCCGTCTCTCCATCACCTTGCCAGCATGACAGCCTCCTTTGGCTCCATGGCCCCCTTTCCACAACCATGCTCTGGCTGCTCCCTGGCAAAGTAAAAAAAGAGAAACCCCTAGTGCCAAAATGCTCTATTAATTTGTAGAACTCACTGCCAAATGAAAATGCTGAAGTGAAGAATTCAGCAGGTCTCAAAAATAGAATAGGTATTAATCTGGATATCCACACTTCATTACTTTAACAAAACATTAAGTTTTATGAAATAAGCATTAGACCTTTAGGCTTCAACCAACTCCAATTACATGTTGATGGGAAGTTAAATCTCTTGGAGAGAGGAAGTTGTCTTGCAGCTTGCTGAAACACAGCAAGTCACATCAGAATATGAGAAAAAACTTCTTTACTCTGAGGGTGACAGAGCACCAGAAC
Source organism: Formicarius rufipectus (assembly GCA_013399695.1). Classification (NCBI taxonomy): domain Eukaryota; kingdom Metazoa; phylum Chordata; class Aves; order Passeriformes; family Formicariidae; genus Formicarius; species Formicarius rufipectus. The sequence goes on from VXAU01005619.1 coordinate 13,315, forward strand.
AGTCTGCCCAGAGAGGTTGTGGAGTCTCATTCTCTGGAGATATTCAAAAATCTGCCTGGACACAATCCTGCATAGTCTGCTGTAGGTGAACCTGCTTTAGCAGCATGATCTCCAGAGGCACCTCCCAATGCCATTTGTGATTCTGTGGAGACAAACTTATTCCTCTGAAATTTCCAGTACTGCCAAATATGTTATAGAAAATACCAACTAGTAGACGTGTCAGCAATTGTGTTCATAAATACAGAACCATAAATTGGATAAAATGTATAAAATAATTCACCTTCAAGTGGTCCATGGTGACCACATCTCATATTTTCAATTAATGAACTACTTGCAGTGCACTGCGGTATTGCAAGGACATAGATTTCTGCTGGGAATTCCACTTTGATTTTTTTAACCTAGGGTCAGGCATTCTTCAGTTCAAATGCTGTGGCTGTGTAGCTCGAAATATATCATGCAATGGCAATGTGAAATGAAGATGAAAATTATCTAAATTCCCTTAGGGTTGCTTGTTCCCTCCACCAGTCTTTACCTATACTATCCTGTAAATCTAGGACCAGAAATGATCATGTGTTATTAGATCTCATGTTGAACTATTTAATGCATGACTAGTAAACTAAAGATATTGGAAATTATTTAGCAAAACCAAAGCTTTGATTTGAGAAACTCAGATTAGTCACTGGAAATTACATAAGAGCCCATGTCTCAGATGTACCAATTGTCATGGTTGAACTTGACTCTGGATATCCAAGTTAACTTAGAAGGATTTCAGGTAATCCTACTACTTTTTCATATGACACCATACTGCTTATTGATATGACCTCTAGTGTTCCTCATCCATCCTGTGATTCTATGATACATTGAAAAATAGCAGTTTAAAAATTGAATCCTTTATAGATCAGCAATTTATGAAAATTCATCAATCTCTTCCTTTGCAGAATAAGGAGTGGGCACTACTTTTACTCCATCTCTGTCTAAGGCCTTTCGTAGGACTTCCCTGTTCTTAAAAAATCAGGCCTAGGTTAGTGTTTCCCAAAAGCAGAAAGCTGGAAAAGCTAGAAAGAGTGTGAGTTTCCTCTATTAAAATGCATTGCTTCTGCCCTGTAGGACCTGAGATGCCCTGAAGGACCTTCATAAATTGGAGTATTTTATATTTGCACTTCAAGTTTCCAGTTAATTGTTAGCTGTGCTCACTTAAGACTAAGCTCCAGTTTTCTTTTGCCAGTTTTTGATTCTATGTACATAACTTCAGTGGTTAAAGTCAAATTTATAGTATAAGTTATTCCAATTGTGAATTGCATTGTTTTCATCCTTATAAAGATGGACTCATTTTTAAATTAAAAGGGAACTTTATTTGTGCTGTATATCTGGAAAAGCAGTTTGGATATTTGATCCTTTAAATATGACTGTCACAAACGCAGTTGATTATTCTATCAGATCTTAATCAAGGTTCATTTGCATGGTTTCTTCAGGTACATGTCTGTTTTATTCAGTGTTATAAAATAGGAAGACAGCAGTATGAAGACCTCCATAGGTTTGTGTGTATTATGTTACATAGGAATGAATTCTACCAGAGTAGAAAAACCACATGGTACCTGTTTTTCCAGAGCAACATCAGCCTCTCTGAAAAGTGACAAAGAATGATGTAATGGAGATAAGGAATGAGATCTACTTGTATCCTTCCTTGCATTAATAAATACTAGAGGTATGAGGGGAGATAAGAATCACAGTGGTCCAGGAAATATTTGGCTTCACTAGCTTACCGTGCTTTATCAGGAAGAGGATGCATGTGTTGAACTTAACCTAGAATGTGGAAATTAAAATAAAATAAAACATTTTCTTAAGTTGAAGATGTATAACTAATATACCTTATATGATATTCAGCATTTCCCAGATCAGAATGCTAACATATAGATAGGCTTTGGGAGCTCAGCTTTGCTTTTGCTCATAGATAACAAACTTCTCTATTTATTACTAAAACCTAAACAAGTGTCCATTAAATGATAGTGAGAAAAAGTTCTGAAAATCAGGAACAAATCTTGACAATTTTTTTGCTGCATCTTTGCCGAAGTAATTCTCTTGCTTTGAAAATTTTGCTTAAAATAGTCACAATGAATACAAGACTCAAACTGGATCTCTAAAAGAACAAATAAAAATAGTCACTTAACAGTTTTTATCAAAGGATTCGTGCAATCAAAACTAGAATATTTTTATTTCCTTGATTGTTTTTTCCATGACCATGATGAAAAAATTAATTCTTTGGGCCTCAGTAAGTATACATAGTAAGTTAGTTATTCTATTATTCTCAGTATGACAGGTTATCAAGTATCAAAGCATAACAATACCTAATATTCTATAATGTCAAGATTTCTCCACTACAATGGAACTTGTGAGATACAAGGATTCCACCAAGCTATGCAGGGTCTTCTATAAGAAGATTTTTTGTGTGTGTGCTTGAATAATAGAGACCTGGAATTTGAGTGACAAGCCCTTTCATAAATAATATCTATCAATTGAAAATCTCTCTTTGTTTGCATTCATTTTTATCTGAGTGCAGGTCACAAAGAAGAAAAAAAAAATAAAGAAGGCAAAGAAAAAAAAAAAAAACAAAGAAGAGAGAAAGGAGATAGAGATGGAGCAGAAGTTTTCTGTGAGATTTTTCTGATTCTATATAATTGTTTTTCAGTTGCACTCAAATAACCTCTCCGCAAGCTGCTTCAAAGAGCAGAAATGTTTTTCCTGTATTCATGTTTGATTCCTAATGTTGACTGTAATGTAAAATGCTACATATAGGAGAAGGGGCCAAGAATAAGTGTGATAAAGGATATTATCATGGCAAGAAAAATTACAGTTAACTTTCCAAGAGTATCATGGTCTTCAGGGTTTGTTTAGACACTATCTAGAAACCAGGAAAGGATTGTTCCAATAAATGAATTTTTAATTTTAATTACTGATTTGGAGTATTTTGATTGTATCTATTTCAAATGTAGACAATTGGTAGTTATTCAAGACCTTTAATTTCACAGGAGCAACACATAACAGAGTAAATGCTTTTTTTTCTTCATTACCTTCTTTCACTGTACAACTATCTAATAGATCCAGTATAAATCTGCAAATTCTCAAGCAAAAAAATGAGATCATGTTTAGCTTCCCTGCACTTCACAGCCTTATTAAAGATGATAGTTTCTTGTGGTGTTAAAAGTTATTCAGCAGGAGTCAGTTTCTATTAAATATGGCCCCCCTAAAAGTCTTATTTGATAAGGAACTGAGTATGGTTTTAGAGATGTTACCTCAAGGAAAGTTCAGCACTTCAAATTAACAATTTAATCTTTGAAATATTACCACTACAAATATTAAATTGTTTAAGAGAAGCAATTATATAGTGAGTATTATAAATAACAACATATGGCATCACTGTGAGTATGACACTGAATTAATTCCTGAGGCTCTGATGCCATTCATAAAGCTCTTACATTTTATGACTGCAGCTGAGTTCCTGAGTGAAATACAGCCTTGTGTTTACTCCAGGGCTATCTATTAAGCTCCATGTTACTCAAATGTATTCTACTGTTGATCCTCATGCTTTGCCTCTGAATTGTTTCCCCCAATTAATTATCACAAGCTTGTGACTTTTTCCCTTAATATGAGTTCTCAATTTTTTTTGCAAGAGAAAGAACACTTCTGAACAGAGATATTGTCTTATTGATGCCACAAATCACATAGTCCACCAGTTCACATCCTATCAATATTCATGGCTGGAGTAAAGGGAGCAATTTTACAAGGAAAGGAAGATTTAGGGACATTTAATTCAGTTTTTCATCTGGATAAGAGAAATCAATTCTAGTTTCATTGATTCATGAAATCTAAATAATGTTATTATACCAAAATTACTTTCTTGAAATTAATCTAAACAAAAACCTCCTGGAAACAAGGTCCACCAGCTTAGCAGAAACAGCACAAAATGTTCCTGATATGGAAACCTCTTACAGACACTCAGGAATTCATACTGCCCTGACAGTTATAAAAATCAGAGCATTAACAGAGTAGTAGGAAAAGATATTGTAATGGATTATGTTGCACCACTATAAAGCTGGTAAGAACTGGAATATCCTTTTGGAAAGTTTTGGAGTGTGTTCTGAGAACTGTGTTAAGGATGAATGTGGCTTTATAGAGGCAATATCTCTCCTGCTTTGTACCTCTTTCAGAAACACTGTAGGAGGCTTACGGTAA
>VXAU01005619.1:23124-148289 GCA_013399695.1 Formicarius rufipectus
ACATATATATATATATATATATATGTGTGTATATATATATATACACACACACTTGTTCAATATACAAGTTTTGAAGCTGTTTTTCTTTCCTTGAGACAATGGTCTTGGGTGTTTAATTACTATGAGAAAAGGATATGTCTAAGGAATACACTCTGACATACTTGTAAGAGCCACTGGAATAGGTGAGACTATGGTATTTTAGCATTTCTATTTCTATTCTCCAAAAGTTTGAAATCAAAATGATTGTGAAACATATTCACTTAACTGTTTCAAGATTGGAAACCTTTGGTTCGAATTTAAAGAGACCTGTTTCCTTTTTTTTTTTTTCCTAATACTTGATCTTTTTCTCCCATCAACACTTTGTCCATTTTTCCTGTCTATTTGCATCTGTCATGTTAATTTAAACTTCTGGCCTATTTCAACACTGAATAGAACTTTCTTAATTCAGAGTTCAAAGAGCATGAAGCCAAAAAATATTAAAGTAACTTTACATACAATATTTATGACTAATTATAACCTATTCTCTTCCCAATATCATGCTATGAAGAATGTGAACTTTTCTCACAGAGGTTGCTACAGAGACATTAGTTTGGGGTTTTTATTTTTTTGCTGTCTCTTGAACAGAGATAGAGTTCAGCATGTAACATCAGTGCAAATCAAAGGCAAGTTCAGTAGTAGATGCTATTCAGGAGATTTCTCTAGAGTATCTGAACTCTTACTATAAGTGAAATGCTGTGATTAGGTCATAAACATTACACAACAGAGATGCTACATTTTGACTTGGACACAAACCATAAGCAGGAACAAACAAGTCACTTAAGGCCATTATCTGTGCCATGGTGCAGTTTCACTTGGACAATGAAGGAAGCAATCTCCGTAACTCCCACAGCACTTTCCTGATGCTTTGTCTCAGCATTAGATTGAAGCAACATGCAGATACCATCACAGTTTGCACTGACATCAGTTTTTAATTTCTGTTAGTTCCTAAGGAAGTGTGGAGGTTCAGAGAGTAACACGTGCTGCCACCTCCTTCTGGATCACCAGAACTACAACATGCATCAGCTGGCGGGTTAGCTTAGGATAACATGATGAGAGAGTCCATTTATTTATAACATTATAAAAGAAAGAGCGAAGTGATAAAGCATCCCTGATTTGTTCTCTTCCTTTGATGAACCTCTAGATCAAAAGCAATGTCAATGTACTTCAAGTTTCTAGGCTATATAGACAGTAAGTGACAGATTCTGCTGCCAGTTACTATTCACTTTGAGTTGTAACTTTTATCTTAGAGGATGCTATTGATGCCAGAATGGTATTTGAGATACTTAAGGATAACAGAATCCTGTATTAAAGCAACACTGTTCCAGATTCAATCTGATTGCTTCTGTTAGTCACTGTGCATGTAATATTTATGTATCTTGTGTAAGCAATAGTAGGCAACTATAAGGCATTAAAATCTGATTTCAGTTACTCCATATCTGCAGGATAATCTGTAAAATTTGCAAAGAACAACTTGTTTCCCTTAGGGCCTCACCGAGGCTAGCCAGGCTAATCTAAAAAGGTGTATCCTTTATATTTTAAGGTGGAGAAGTCTGAGAGGTGAAAGTCCCTGAGTGCATACTCTCAATGTGTCTGGCAGGCAAAGCATCATCAGAGTTGAAGGAGAATTAACAAGGCCAGCGTGCTCTAGGTAGCTGAGACCAGGAAGACCTACCTTGAAGCAGTCTTTAGAGTGAAGGGAGAGCTGTAGAAAACCTAGCACCTTTGTTATCAATAAATACTAAAATTGTAAATTTCCCTGCATCTTGGTATTGTCTGTGTGTATTTAAAAATTATTACTCTAGAAAAGGAAACTAGATGTGAGGAAAAAATTATATAATTAAAATAAATCTTTAATAATCTTGTTTAATTGCTTAGTTGTTGGGTTTGTAATTCGTTTTTTGTTGTTGTTGTTTGTTTATTTGTTTTCCTGTTTGGGTTGTTTTGGGGTTTTTGTTTTTGTTTTTTTGTGGGTTTTGTTTGTTTGTTTTGGTTGGTTGGGTTGTTTTGTTTTGTTTTTTAATCTTAGTTGATACCTGTAATAGAAGGAAACTTGCTTAGTCTTCTGAGGAGAGACTTGAGAAATGGTGTTCAATAGTAACTTAGATCTTCCTAAGCAGTAATCAATAATGATTTGCGGCTTATGAAACTGCAACCTGTCTAAAATGTCTTTATATCTAATGGAAACCTTTCAAGCCCTGCTGCCTATGTGTAGCTACCTATATGCAGCAAAAAGCTAGAGGAAGGAATGATTAGCAAATAAAGCAGTCAAATAAGTAAGTTTATTTCCTTTTCCATAAAGATCTTGATGCAAAGTATGTCACATTGAATTTTATCACTTGCATAGTGTTTGTTGTATTGACATATAAGAAAATTTACATTATATAATACATGCCATTATAACTTCTAAAAGATGTTTTATTCCATTTGGGAATGAAGCACAAAATCTTTGATGATGGAGACAGATTTAGAGATCCTTTAGACAATGTGAAAGTACATATCACATGCTTTTAAAATCAGTGACCAACACTGAAAATTTCAAATTGCATTTAAAATTTTGAAATAAAAGTGAGGCCGCATGAGGTACTCTCTAGTATTAGATGAAAAGAAATTCTTATAACAGCAATAACTTGGGTACACAAATTAGCATTTAGAAAGTACATTTTCCTGAACAGGAAAAGCAAATTCTTTCTTGTTTTTTTTTTTTTTTTTTTTCCTTTTTTTTTTTTTAGTTTATTATGTGGGAGTTCTTTTCTGTTATTGATGGTATTGGTAAATCCTCATTCAAAACCCAGTAACATCACCTACACATGTCAAAAGCTGACATTGATATACTTCAGATCAAACAATTTTGAAATTCAGATTTTAACAGTAATTTGTATTCAGTACTTCATGTTTTCCTTATAATTTCTTTTTTTTTTTTCTATTTCCTTTTCCACTTCTTTTTTTATAGAGAACTCCATTCTAACATATTAAAATTCCAGGCCTGCCAGGATATATTGCTGCCTAAACCTGGAAGAAATAGTTTCTTTATCTCCATCTGTAAATGGTAGATTGGAGTGTACATGTTTTGAAGAGGTGTTTAGTTTTCCACATTTCATTATGCGAATGCTTATGTGCTGGCTTAATAGTAAACAGGCAGGAGAAGTGAACCCAACTCAAGAGAGATTACAAGTCAGAGTTATAATTTACTAAAAAGATTGCAATAAATACAATGACACAGAGAAAACTGGTTTTAATCCACAAAGAGAGATGTATAACCCAGAACCCTGGGACAGGTGGCATGAGGCACAGGGTGTGTCTCCAGTCATCCAGTGGTGGCCTCTACCATGGTCAGCATGTAACGCTTGCCTTGGTGGGCTTGGGAAAGTGTAATGTAATCAACTTGCCGGGCTTACCCATACCTGTATTTCAACCACCGTCTACCATACCATAGAGGCTTCCCTCGCTGGTTTGCTTGATGGCAGCACATCTCAAAGTCAAGGATAGCCTGTGAGACACTGTCTCTGGTTAGATCCACACCTTGGTCACGAGCACATCTGTAGGTTGCATCTCTTCCCTGATGACTGGAGGCATAATGGGCCCATCGAGCTAGAAATAATTCTTCTTTGTGCTGCCAATCAAGATCCACCCAAGACACATTAATCCTGGCAGTTCAATCTACCTACTTTCATTGTTATGATGCTCTTCATTAGCCCAGCTCCTGGGTACATGAGTATCTATGTGGTGGACCTCCATGCTCAGCTTCTCTACCTGAGCAGTGATATTTTGCCACATCTCATCTGCCCAGGGTTTCACTCTGCTTTGCCAGTTGGCCTTTCTCCATCACCCTAGCCATCCCCACAGAGCACTGACCATTATCTATGAGTCAGTGTAGAGGTAGAGTCTTGGCCACTTCTCTCATTCCACGATATCCAAAGCCAGCTGAAGGGCTTTAAGCTTTGCAACCTGACTTGATCCAACTTGTCTTTTGGTCACTTCTGCAACTTGCTCTGTGGATTCTTTATGGCTGCTTTCTATTTCAAATTTGTCTCTACAATGCGACAAGAACCATCTGTGAAGTGAGCATATCACTTTTCATCTTCTGGTAGCTGGCTCTATGGTGGAGCCTCCTTGGCCCATGTCACCCGCTCCTCTTCTTCAGAGGATAGTCCAAAACTCTCACCGTCAGGCCAGTTGGTGACGATTTCCAAAATCCCAGGGCAATTAGGATTTGCTATCCAGGCTCACTGTGTGACCAGAGTAATGCACTTTCTACATTTTTTCTTTCAAAGAACATATGAATGTAAAAAGGATACTTCTACTGCTGACTAGTATATATTTATCAAGATGATTTCATCATGATGATGATTCTTAAAATTTTTAAAAGTTAATTTGATTTGACTTGACATTTGCATGTAGTACTTGGGTGGTGTTTCTAGCTGCCATCTGAAGTTTCCTGGCTCTTTCCAACAATTATAAAGTCAATAGAAACAAAAAGCTATAAAAAATACCTAATTATACAAAATGTACTTCTCCTGTGGAGCTTCCTTGTTCTTTAGGCAATAAGGTTTGCCCAGAGTGATCCACAGTGCACACTTAATGCCACTGTGTACAGATATTTGAAGATGTGGACCACATTATGTGATATCAAGGTTTTAAACACTGTTGTAATTGCTGTTGTTGGCTTAAATAATGATCACATGGCCAAAAGAAAGCCATGGTAGCATTACTTTTACCAATGTACAGTTTTTAGAGTCAATTTTTGTATCTGCAAAGAACCATCAAACTGAACTTACGGCAGCATAGTAGAAAACTTTACACTACTATTCCACTTACCTCCACAAAACAGAGGGAGATAGACAGGCACAGACAGGCTCAGAAAGAATAAATCACATCAAATAATTTATAAAGGTAAAATACTGGGGGGTGGGGGAAAGTCACTTCTTCATGGCCTGACTACCTTTTTTTTTGTTTATTCTATAAAATCAGACAACTGCCAAAACAGTTCATGAGATCCCAACAGATGTGACTTAGATATACCAGTTTTATTCATTTTAATGGAATTTGGTTTTTTAGTGCTCAGCAATTTGCTTTTGATGTTTACTGAAATCATGGATTTAATGAGTAATCAGGGTAGGCAAAATGTACTCAAATTTCAAGAATATAAATAAGGGAGGGAATTGTAATAATTTAGAAAACGTTTTAATTTTTTTTGTTATTATCAAGCAAATAATTAGAAAAATAAATTCACTTTTGTAAACAAGCTAAAGATGATTGAAAATTATTATTCAGAACATCTGAAAAAATAATCTGAAAAACACTGTTAATATTCTGAAATCTACTGTGAAGTAGTACTCTGAAATCAGAAATACTAACAGAAGCTTTGCAATTAAACTGACTGTAAACTACTATGATAACATAATGTCTATTTGGTGATTCAGTTTAACAAACGTTCCCCAAAACACTATTTGAAAACTTCTAATGTATTTTAGTTTTACTATAATCAGGAGGGAATAGTTTCAGGAAATAATTTTAAAAGTTTCCCCTGGATAGTTTTCCTGGACAAGGATAAAGAACAGTGTAATGACTGCTTAAAACCACCAAAAAAGCTAGTTAAATCACACAAAGATAAGTAACATAGGAAGCGATAAGTTAAGAAGTGTAGGTCAAAGGTCTTGAAAACCTTCTTGACTCAAAGACAATTACTAAGCTATGGAACTTCCTCTTAGAGGAGCATTTAGGTCTCATCACTTCACAATATTAAGACAGGTGCTGTGTAAGACTTTATCAAAGTCATGAAAAAAAAGTAGTTTCTTCATAATAAACTTTTAAACATTAACCATCAAGTGTTTTCAGAGATGTGCATGTAGAATCTAAAGACAAGTTCACATTTTATGTTTGTACAACACATACATGTATTCATCTACTTTAAAGCATCAGTGAGAAAAAATGATTTATGTTGCAAGAATCTTGATGGATACAGGGCATGATGTATTAATACAGGCCTGCATGCACAAGCCAGCCTATGTAACAAGCTGCAGGAATGTAGTTACAGATAAGCAAGAAAGGAATGCTTGTTAGGCAAAATGCCACAGGCTGCAAGGTGGGAGGACCTGGGTGCCCTAAGGACCAATAGAAGCATGTGAACCCTGTTAAGCCCTATATAACCTGTGTGAGCTAAAAATAATGATGCTAAAAATAACTGTGTGCGAACCCTATATAAATTGTGTGAGTTGCTAAGGGAAGCATTGATGGTACTTCTATGAAGATTGTGCCTTTGACTTCAGAGCTCTCTTTGCATCATATTTTAATCCAATTTTCATATTATTTGAATGGAAACCATAGCAGTACTAGTACAAAAAAAGAAATTACATCTGAGAATGTGACAGCTAGAAACCTGCTAAACTATAATCAAAAATGTAATAAAATTCATATTTACATACCTATTTATCTTGCAGGGGGTTTGCTGTTTTTCTCATTTCTGGTTTGTTTATTGTTTGGGGTTTTTTTGTTTGTTTGAGTTTTTTTAAGAATACTGTTTCACTTAGTTTAGTGAAATCCTATAGGAGTTTAATGGAATAAGTATGGCTTCAGCTACTATGTAATACTAGTACAGTATAATAATATTCTCAGGTCAGTGGAAGTCACCTTTTTTCTCCTTCCTCCATGAAGACTAGAAGTTAGCTACTGCAATAAATCACCTTTTCTCAAGGTAACAAAACCAATAGGTATGAGGTCAAATGCATCACAGCAAATGCCACAGAAAAATGGCAGCTTGCTCATGAGATATGATGTATATTTTATCAGCTTCAGTCTGACTTCTCTCATTCTGTCTTTATAACAATATAAATATTTGATTAAGATCAAGAGTTGTTAATAGAAATTTTCTTTTTTTTTCACTTTCTGCTTAATATTCTCCAACGTTTACTATCAATGTATTGGAATTATTTTAAACAAACCATATGGTACATGTTGGGACTCATCCAAAGACAAAAGACAGATAACTTTTCCATTCAACATAGGAGGAGAGACACAATAACAATAGTCGATGTTCACTGGGCATAAAATCAGCCCTGGTGGCCTTAGCTGCAGTGAGGGACGTCAGACAAAAAACAACACATTTCTGACTCAATCTTATTTCAGTTGTTTTGTCTCTATGGCTTCAGAGCATCCTTATATGACATGTGTGGCTCTTGTTGGCAGTTGCAAGGACTGAAATACAAGAGACAATTCCAATTACCTAACTGAAGACACTTGGATGTAGACCAAGCTGGCTAGGCTAAGTAAAACTCATCTAGAGTGCCTGTATCTCTAGAGATACTTATGGAATCCCTACAGGTTACTGAGCAAATCTACACACCTAGCAGTTTAGCCCAATTTTTACATCTAAACTTAGACAAATGTCATCTAAACTGAGCTGTTTTATTCAAACAAAACATGAAATTTTTCTTTTTATAAAATTGAGAATTGAGGATCCAAGGATATCTTTAATTATAAAATATTCTGCTATCAGTATATAGAATCACAGAATCTCAGAATTTAAGTTGGAAAAGACCTCGAAGATCATTGAGTGCAACCTTTGACTGATCACCTATGAAAAACTAAACCACACCACTAAGTGCATGTCCAGTTGCTTTTTTGGACACCTCCAGGACAAGTGATTCCACCACCTCCCTCAACAGTCTGTTCCAATTCCTGATCACCTTTTCAATAAAGTTCTCCCTGAAGTCCAATCCAAACCTCCCCTGGTGCACCTTGAGGGTATGCCCCCTTGTCCTGTAACCAGTTTCCTGGGAGAAGAGGCTGATCTCCACCTGGCTACATCCTCCTTTCAGGTACCTACAGAGAGAGAGTGACATGGTCTCCCCTGAGCCTCCTTTTCTCCAGGCTAAACAATCCCAGCTTTCTCAGCTGCTTCTCACGTGACTTACACATATTTCTCTGTGATTAAATAGTCAAGTAGAGAAGCACTTCCTTTCTATTGTTGTATTTGATTTCAGTCAGGTTACAAATAGCTATATTCTTATAGAAGCACTTTCAAAAGGCTTAATAATTTTGTATGGGTTTTTAAAATGTAACCTTGACCTGTCTAACTGAATACAGTTTGATCTCTACAAGAGATTTTTGCAGATTTGTATCTTCTGTTTATATTTTCAGTTCACGTACAACAGGAAGGTGAATATTTCAAGTAGATCTTGTTGAAACACTTATTTTATGATAGATTATCTTGGAGTGGGGTAAAAATAACTTGAAAAGAAAACAATAAACATTTCTAGCTATCAGATTAAAGTAAACAATTATGGTCTGCAAGGTTTAAGGCATTTAAATATGGTGATCTTCTAACAGTTCCTTTTGCAGCAAGTAAGTGTGCTGTCTGAAACAGCAAGTTACATAGTTTGTAAGGGTTGCATTACACTATTTTAAAAAGCAAGCATGAAAGCATGCACACGAAAATAATCTGCTGTACACAATGAAAAATACTGCCTCTCCCTGCAAAGAAAGCCCTCTGTTTCATTTCATTGTGATAGATTTGTGATTGCTATGAGCCAGGTTAATTTGATGCAAACAGTCATCATAGAGCCATCAGTGTTCAAATATGCAACTGATAGTAATTTAATGTACCTCTTGGAAAACTGGATCTAAAATAGGAATTAAAATCTTACAAAAGCATGTGATCTCTAAAACAAAGAATAGCTCACATGTAACAACTCCTTAAAAATTAAAAAAATCTTGTTTTCTCATGGGCAACATTAGATTGGTTTTAAATTTAAAAGAAAAAAAAAAAGTGACCTCAGAGTACAATATGTTATCAAAGTAGGTTTTCCCACAGTCACCCCCAAGTTCTATACGTATTATTTTTATTTAACAAGATTTCTGCATATGTGCATGTCCTGTATCCTTGTTGAAGAATTTACCCTTAAGTTTTGTCCTCCTGCCCATATTCCTAGTTGATGATAATATAATCATGCTGCCTATATCTAAATCACATGCTGAATAAATGCCAGAGTTTGAAGAGTGCGCTCTGCAGCAGAGAGCACAAAACAGGCCTGAGGTTTATTTCTGAGAAACAAAGTATAAAAACACATGTTTAGGAAGTGCATGTGTGCAGCATGCAGTATCTAATAACAAGCATTATTCCTGAATGTTTCAAGATCTTTCAAACTTTTTGCTTTTATTTTTCATAGGAATTAGCACAGAAAAAAGCTCCTTTTTTAAAGTGCATTAATAAACAGAGAAACAGAGTTATGGTCCAATAGACAAATCAGATAATTTAATTGTCACTAAACAGATTTTTTTTTCCCCAGTGCTTTCTGGTTAAGTAATAGCAAAAACAGAACTTCATTTGGGCACTATAGCAAAAATGGGAATGAGGTCAAGAGAAACCATAAATAAGTAGTATCTTTGGGCCGACAGCATGTTGCTGGGTATTGATCTAATTTGTGTGGTCTGCCATTAAATATACCTCAGGAAGTGAACCTGAATGCAATTTAATAGAGTCCAAATAGTTTTTATTCATGTAAACTATAAAAATAAATAACTCATTTGTGAAGAGAATCCCATATAAAGTCATGGCCATGGTTTGCTTCCAAAGAGAGTGAGAGACAAGGTGTCTCAAATAAAATGATGCCTCAAATTAAAAACTCAGCAATGTAAACACAATTTACTGTTCTGTATGTCATTAATGTTGAGCATTCATGACATCTTGTATAGCCCTAAGTCCATACCACATGCTGCCCAGGAGTTTTGTTTGTATTTAAGATGCCCAGGTTCCCACCAAACTCCTGCAGAACCCTTAGTTCTTGAATTTGTGTAAAGGGAACACACTACATGCATTTCCCAGGAGACTTCTTTTAACTTAGCAAGAAAATAGACATTTGGGCAAGCAGTAACATACAATCAAGGAGAAGAAACATTTTAGTAAAGCACCCTGCAAACACCAGCAGCCAGTTTAGTAAAAATACAATTGGTTTTAAGTTACTCACAAGATATTAAGGAAGAGAAAATAGAGAAAGGAAGATGATAAACGAAGAAAGAGACAAGGAGTAAAGAAAGAGGTTCAAATAAGAGACTCGTATAGCCACCATCAAAGGGTCACATTATGGCAGGTTCCATGAGAGAAAACACACGAGATGGAGCCCCTATGATCCTCTATTTATATGGTCTGGTCAGCATGGCCATCCCTCCCACAAAGGACATCTAGCTCACTGACCACTCAATGCCCTTCAGGGCAGAGTGAGGGGTACTGTAGCCAGCCAGAGGCTCCAGGGGGCATGGTGTGGGTGGGCCACCAGATAGACCTTTCTGACTGACAGCCCACCCTGTGGCTTCTGTCCATTCTGTCGTGGCTGCCATAGGGCTGCAGGCCTGGCCCCTATCCCACACACACAGAGTTTGCTCTGACACAAATAATGCAGTGAGGTACAAACCTGGTCTCTCACATATCTACATGCCATTCTAGAGCTAGAACATCATTAAATACTAGGTACAAGTAAATCAGCACAAAATTCAATTTGTGTTGATTGGAAAGGCAAACATCTTGAGGATGGCCATGGTATTTTTCAAATTTAGTTTAACAGGTTTTCATGTGAACCATAACTTTTAGAAAATCTTAATTACCAATTATTTTTTTTATATTTCAGTTCTGAATTCAACTTCCACACATTTCACTTATCATAAATAACATTTTACTTCTATGTCTCTAATAGATCATGTATCTAGAGTATTAGACTAGTACTTGACTTTGTTGTCCAGTTACAGTATTTTTTAGCAGTTTATTTGAACATTGCACTGACATTATCATCTCCAGAAATCTGAAGCAACTGAATACTATTTTATTGATTGTTGTGTAATTGGGAAATAGGAAGCATTTTGTGGTCTTACATCTGGAAACAGCAAAACTATATAGGACTTAGAGCATTTAAATGTATTACAAAACAGTCGGAGAAAACACTCGGTATTTAGATCCTTCAAATTAAAAAATATGATATACCCAAAATATCAGAAATAATATGACCCACAGAACTAGGAAAGTGATTGTCTCCCTGTACTCAACTCTGGTGAGGCCACGCCTTGAATCCAGTGGTCAGTAGTGGCTCCTCACTACAAGAAAAACACTGTGGTGCTGGAGCATGTCCAAAGAGGACCAACAAAGGTCTGGAGCACAAGTCTTATGAGAAGCTGAGGAAGCTGAGATTGTTTAGTGTGAAGAAAAGGAGGCTCAGGAGATACCTTATCACTCTTTGCAACTACCTGAAAGGATCTTGTAGCCAAGTGGAGAAGTGGAGGTCAGTCTCTTCTCCCAGCATCAGGAGAAGAGGAAATGGCCTCAAACTGTGCCAGGGAAGTTTTTGATTGGATATTAGGAAAACTTTCTTTACCAACAGGTTTATTAGCATTGGAACAGGCTGCCCAGGAAATTGGTCATGTCACCATCCCTAGAGGTATTAAAAACCTGTGTAGTATGCTACTTAGAGACATGGTTTAGTGATGGGCTTGTAAATACCAGGTTAATAGTTGGACTCATTGAACTTGACAGTTCTTTCCAATTAAATGATTATATGATCCTATAATTGAAATAAACATTTTTCAAAGGATTCCTTGGTTTCCTATGGTTTGCAAATCTGAGTGGCTTACCATATATTACTTGAGCTTAGTTATTGCTAAGGAAAATGTCAAGCAGTATGACACATTCATTCTTCTTACTGTGCTTGATTCCTGCCCCAGCTTGTGTTGCAGGCGTGGCTGCAGTGCCACGTTTGTGTCATTCGGTGGCAGAGAGGATAAGGTGAGGTCTTCCCCTGGTGCTCTGACCCCCGTGGGCTCCCAGGATTGCTCAACAACCTGACATTATTGCTTTTCTGTTTGTTGTTTTTTTCTTTAATATTAATCTGAAATGGGCGGCGGGTGTTGGCCAAGCGGTCTAAGCCCCCACCTGTGGAGCCGGCTCCTCCTCTGAGGACGCCGGTTCAAATCCTGGAGGAACTTGCTGTCACTGCCCAAGCGTGCTCGGCCATGGCAGAATGACCCTCAGGAGTAAAGGGGGTGGGACCAGTTCCACGCACACTGTGCCTCACCTAAAAAATCCATTGCGCAGGCTTATCCCAAAATCTTCATTCGCAAAGTCTAGCCAACAACTGTGCTTGATGTTATTCAGGAGGTTGGAATTCCATTCATTGGTAAGATTCAGATCATTGGTAGGAGTCAGTATTTCTGTGTCTATATTTAACATTAAAGTTTTTATACTTTGAAGATCCTTCTCACAGAATGATATTTGTTTTATTTACCTAAAATATCAGACTGAAAAAACCAGAAGGAAGGGCTATCTGGTGTTTCTCTCTCTGGTTATATTTATTATTGTTTTGCACTCTAAACCTGATAATACAAAAAAGCAAGAACAAGAGTTATTTTAGTTTTAGAATATGTCAAGATGTTTGTGTAAACAATCTGAATCACTGAATGTTCTCCCTGACTTTTCTCTCATAAACTAAATTAACTTATTTTTGAGAGGTATCTTCAGCATAACATGACTAATTGTACCAAGGGCACTTGAAAACATTGACTTACACCTTTAGTTTTGGAGATCTATGTGTGAGAGAGAGAGGGAGATAGGGAGGGAGAAAGAAAACTGAATCACTACTTTTCAGATAAAACTGTTACAAAATGTTATGTTTAACAAATTACAAAATGTTGTAGATTACACCGATGATCTTTGTGATATCATTTATTAAAATGCATGCCACACTGGAGTTGGAAATTTATTTCCAGTTTCTAATTATTTAAGACCATTTGTCTATTTAAATGTGAATCATTACAATTTTTTGTGCCTCTCAGTGTGGTGCAGTTTATAAGCACTGAATTAGTACGTTCAAAATAAGAAATTTAGAAGGCAGCAACCTGTGGGTTCCATTTGTTTGTTGAATGATCAATACAGTCTTCAGTAGTCTCTTAGGTCTCTTGATAACATCTTATGAAAAATCAGTTGGGATGAATTGTAGCAAAGTTTCCATTCAATCCCTTCCAAATTCCATCTTCTATAGTTTCTTTTGTTTCCATATTTTGTTTGACTGAATGAGATCTGAATAACTTACCTTCAAATAATCAATAGTTTCATTAATCGTCCACTGGTATTCCCTGATGCTTTGAGATTTAAAAAATAGTTTTCAGGAGCAAAAAACATCAAATCTTCATGTTAAACTGCTTTAGCTTGTTATTTACTGAGAAGTGTGGGAAATTTTGGCATCTTACATAGAGTTCCTCAGGGTGCTATTACAGGTTAGTCTGGTAAATCCCTCTGTGAAAGAAGTTTGCACCTCACAAATTCAAATGCCATTATTTAATTCATTATACACATAATTTGCAAAAACTTGAAGTCACATTAGTAAAATAGAATTTCATCTATCTAAGTATCTAAAGAGTGTCTAAGATGTATCTGTATTAAAAAAAAATCAAACAGTGCATTTCAATGCAGCTGTGTATATCGTTAATTTGATAGGATGGTCTTTAGCATGTTTTTATTCTGGACCGGTTGTAATCTCCTGAACAACTCATTTGCTCTGGGATTTAACACAAGCCATAGACTATTCCAAAGTCAATCTGGATATAAGAGTCTCATCTGAACAATAAGAAAACTTGACTTTAAAGATATGACTCCTCCATGCTGGTTCTTCTCAAGTTCCAGAGAATGTCCTTAGTTCATTTAGTTTACTAGTACAGTTGTAGTTCTAGTGTCATCTGCCTCAGTCAGTGGTTAGGGATCAAGTAACATTAATCCTACTACACAAACCATCTCCAAGACCTATCTTAACACAGGAAAAAAAAAAAAAAAAAGCTTGTCTGAAAATACCTGTTTCTCTTCATTAAAAGGAACTGAGATTACTGGACAACTAGATTTGAAAAAATGCCAAGCCTGGATAAGGTTAGTTTGCTAATGTCCTTACTAATGTTCTGCAAAAATTGAATTGGGAGTTTAGGAAGAGTAGTCACAGGAAGAGCTATCTGTGTGCCTACATAAAAGACAACTTTAAAGACCTTTTAAGTTGCAATTACTATGTTGTTTCTGATTGAAGCCTTGAGTATTGAGGCTCAGGCAACCATGAGTGAGGGGAGATCTAGGGGCATCTCACAAGGATCATCAAGTCCAACTCTTGGTCCTGCATAGAACTATCCCCAAGAGTCACGTGATATTCCTGAGAGTATTGTCTAAACACTTCTTGAACTCTGTCAGGCTTGGAGCCATGACCACTTATCTGGGGAGCCTGTTCCAGTGCCCAGCCACCCTCTGGATAAGGAACCTCTTTGCAACAGCCAGCCTAAATCTCCCCTGACACAACTTTAAGCCATTGCCTTGGATCCTGTCACAGTTTACCACTGAAAAGAGTTCAGTGTCTTTGCTTCATCTTTCCCTCATGCCGAAATTGCAGACTGCAATGAGGTCTCCCCATAATCTACTTTTTTCCAGGCCCTTTGGACACTCTCTAATATCTTAAAATCTTTCTTATATTGCAGTGCCCCAAACTGCGCACAATATTCAAGGTGAGGCTGCCCCAGTGCAGAGCAGAGCAGGACAATCCCCTCCCTTGACTGGCTGGCAATACTTTGCCTGATGCTCCCCAGGACCAAGTTGGTCCTCCTGGCTGCCAGGGCAGTGCTGGCTCATATTCAACTTGCCATCGACCAAGTCTCTTTCCATGGCACTGCTTTTCAGCATGGAATTCCCCAGCTGGTACAAACATCTGGGGTTGCCCCATCCCAGGTGCAGAATCCAGCACTTCCCCTTGCTGAGCTTCCCAGTCCTCTAATGTGTCCAGGTCTCTCTGCAGGGCCTCCCTGCCTTCTAGGGAACTCCTCTCAGTTTTGTATAATCTGCAAACTTGCAGAATATCCCTTCCAGTCCTGTGTCCAAGTCATTTATGAGAATGTTGAAGAGCACAGGGCCTCAGATGGAGCCCTGTGGAACCCCACTAATGACAGGCCACCAGTCTGATGTTACCCCATTGACTGTTACCCTCTGTGCTTGGTCAGTGAGCCAATTACTCATCCACACATGGTGTGTTTAACATGCTATGCTGGACATTTTGTCCAGAAGGATCTTGTCAGAGACAGTATGGAAAGCTTTACCGAAGTCCAAAAATTTTACATCAACTGGCTTCCCTTGATAAGCTAGGTGGGTTACCTTGTCATACAAGGAAATTGGTTTTGATAAGCAGGGCTTTCATGCATCTGGGCTGGCTGTGACCAGTGACTGCATTGTCTTTCAGGTATTTTTCAATACTTCTCAGGATAATCTTCTCCATAATTTTACCAGGCATTGAAGTGAAACTGACAGGCCTGTAGTTTCCTGGGTCTTCCTTCTTGCTCTTCTTCAAGATGTTTACCAGTTTCCAGTCGACTGGGGCTTCTTTGGACTCCCAAAACTGCTCATAAATCATAAAGTTTTGTGATGACATCAGCCAGCTCTTTGATGATTCTGGGATTCATCTCATCAGGCTCCATAGATTTCTAGGGATCCAGCTGGAGCAGGAGATCCTGCACAATTTTGAAGTCAACTGATATTCTCTCAGTCATGGTCCTCCAGCTCAGAGCACTGAGACCCCCTTGGCCTGTCATCTGTATTGAAGATAGAGGCAAGGAAAGCATCAAACATCTCTGTCTTGTCTCTATATGTCCATATATGGTATAATGGAGATAATCCGTTAAAGACTTCAGCAATCAAAATGCTTGTGTTTGCTGTGATAGGAACCCATTAAAGGTACACAGACAGACCTTTCAGACATCAAGGGAGCTGATGCATTCAGCAGTATTCTGCAGAGGCATTTATTGACAGAACCATATATAGTTAAGATGAGAATAAAAAGGCAGCTGTAAAATGGTAGTGTCAGGTTCAGATTTTCAGCTGCATGTATAAATAGAAAAGTCTTTATGTTATAGACTTTATTCAGAAGGCTAGATACAGCTTTGACCTCAAATATTGATTCAGCAGGACCTCTGCTATACTTGCTATCAATATTGGCAAAGTACGAATATGAAGAATAGTAACATATAGCATTTTTCAGTTAAAAAAAAAAATTAGGTGATTGATACAGGGATTTGGACAGTCACTAAAAGTAACTTTACCTTTTTCAAGTGTGATCGCGGGAAAAACTGGTTATACTCTCTGGCATTTAGTTAATCTCCCTTTATGAATACAGAGCAATTCTTTGATGCCATGGTCTTTTTCCTGTGTTTCTTACTAACCAACTTTCATAAGGAGTGAGAAATAGCCATACAGCTGAACGTCAAAGCAGCGTGGTTCCAAGGATCATTTAAAAGCTTGTCTTCCAAGAATTAGCTCTTCCTGGCATTTTTTTCCACAATGTTATATTCCTTGTATCTTCCTGATATTTTTCAGAGATTCTTTCATGCTTTTTTCTGTACTTTTTCAGCCTGTTCACCTTCTCTATCCTTTTATTTTAAGGCTCCCATATAGTCATACTGAAATAATCCATAATGCTTGTATCAACAACATCACTATTCACATATCTGTCTGTTTACTTAACTGACCTTTTTTTTTCAACCCTTTCTCATTCATATTTAATTTACTTATTCTGGAAGTTCCTCATAATGTGCACATTTTATCCTCTTGTGCCTTATGAGCAATAGATATCGTATCTACATAGAAGTCTGTGAAAGAATAAATATTTTGCTGCAACTTTAAGTGTAACACCATCTTGATGGGTTTAAAAATAATGTTGCAGAATGAAACTGACAATCAACTTTATTCTAAATGAATCAGAGTTCTGTGTCTCTCTGCATCCTTTCCTATCTCTTTAAAAACCATCTCTCTATTTGTCCAGTGTGTGCTGGGAAGAACTGAGATGAATCACCATTTCTTTATGGAAGTGTTGTACATGAACCTTCATTTTTAGATACAAAGAAGACCTATGACACTTCTCCAGCAAAATAAATAAAATACATCTGTTACAGTTTTAGCCTGTATAAATTAAAAAGTTTTATCATCTGAGATTAAAAATGGCTCTAGTATAAAAATAAATTATGGAGTCGTGATAAAAGAAATTGTTTTTCAGAAGAAGGAGACAGGGCTTTCATAAACAGGGAAAGAGAAATGTTTCTAAACATAGGAATAGACATGGAAAAAAAAAGATCAGAGAGAACCAAGAAAAGAGCAAGGGCATGAGGGGAAAGAGTGGAGAAAAAAGATCAGAAGCAAGAAATGTGAACAGCAATTTGTAGTGAAAGAAAATCAAGTAAATCCTAACTAATGAATGTAAGACAGGGAAGAAATCACGGTACAGTAATTTTCACAGTGCAGTGACATAGTTACAAGCATATAGACCAAAAAAGGTGTAGTCAATTCAATAATATATAGGCAGCAAAGGACTTGCCTAACTTTCCTTACTTTTCACCAAGAAAGAGACTTTTCTCATATTTTTAATCTACTCTACATGTCTAGCAACAGTCTACCAACCATGGAGCTTATTCCCTCAGTATTTCAACTGCTGTCATAATATTTCTAGATACACCATATTATCTCTAGATACATCAGTACATGTAAATACAGATTCACAGTTTACAGCTATTTAATAAAGAAGTTATAGCCATATAATTTTTAAATGCTGCGTGTCAGTATCATCCACATGCAAAAAAATCTTAATTGCCTCTAATACTAATGTACACTTCTGGTGCTGATGAATGCTTCTAGTGCTAATGCAGAACATTTACAGCAGCAAAAACCTTGATGTATGTCACACAGACATACTGACAGACCCAGACAACCAAGCAGTGACCTTCAGAGTTAAAAATACAAGTCCAATCTAGTGTGAAATGGCCTAACCAAAGTATTCAAAAAATGGATATGCAGTGAAATTCTGTAAAGCATGTACATATAGAGAACCTTATGCAAAAACAGGAAAGCACAAGTGAATTCTGGATTCAATTTTTTTGATATTTGAACTATAAATCTGACATAATTTAATGAAATTTCTTTTCATTTTCATACTTTGGTGAAAATGTTGCAAAACATTCCTGTTCACAAACTGGATTTGTGCTACTGTACTCTTACTGTCTTGATACTTTTCTGCAATGATTTTTTTTTGTTGATGGAGAATCGTATTTATGCTTAGGTCAGCAATCTCTCCTCTCCTTCTCTCCCCCCCTCCAAATTACAGATGATTCATTTCCAAAGTACAAAAATTGAGAGGTCTGACAGATATGAAATATATCTCCATCCCTCATGGTCTGTAACTGTTTTTCTTTCCACTGATTTTAATTCTCAGAAGCATCAAATATTCTTTCAAAGGACAGCAAAATGCCAGAAAAAGTGTTACAAGAAAAGTGCCTCTCACTTATTTAAGAGTGAGACACTGCAAAGTGGCTGCAATCAGTGAAAGCAGCAATAAACAGCTATTGAATCAAGCAATTATGAGTTCTTATGCTCTTGCCCAGAAAAAAATCTGCAAATGCCAGTCCAGTGGGTACCATGGAGGTATATGTATTAAAAAAATGCAAAAAGATGGAAAAAAATCCAGATCTACATATCATTGTATGATGGAATTGTCAGTGTGATGCTCTATATTCAGTATGATACATCTGATTATCTGTGGTCTATGCTCAGCTGTATGTAATTACAATGTATTCACTCATCCCATCCAAATTACATCTTCTCACTATGACTGTAAAGCACTGACACCAAAAATTCACTGAAAAAAAATGAAATAAGTGTAGGAAAATTAATGGTAAAGAACTCAGTTGTGTTTTGAGTCTTCAGTTATGACATGCTATGTACCTCATTTTAGAAAGGATCTATCATTTTTCTACTGTATCAGAGATACATGAACAGGAGATATTGTCTACATATTATTAAGCTTCAAACCTGCATTTACAGTTATTTAGAAAGATTAACTAGCACTACTACTTTCAAAGTGTAATTTTTGAAAGACATGTTATTAGAGCATGCACTCCTGTGAACAAAATTGTGTACTGACAGAAAGATGAATCTGGTGGTCTCATTGGGGAAAAACCCTGTGATAACACAAGACTTGCCAGCTTTCTGAGAAACAGACGACAAGGTAGGCACAGTGGCTCATTGGCAAACTCATCCTTATGACTGCAGAGTGCTTATGAGACCTTGTCTTCTGTGGAGCAGTCTCAGGACTTTAACACTTCTTTTCACTTAGTCTAGTGTTTGTGTAAGGGGTCACAAACTTGTCAGTTTATCTCAAGATTTAACTGCTGCATGTAGGGTTAGATGGAAATGAGAAAGGTGGTTGAGCTTTAGTGTCTGCAGTAGGTCAAGATTGCAGCACTGCTGCCACTGGACTGTGACTTTATTACTCGGTCTCTGAACAGGTTTATGTCAGAGGGGAGCTGGGAATCTACAGTGGAACCAGAGCAACTTCACACAGATCCGTAAGAAAAAATAGCAGATTCCCTGTCTGAAGGTTTGAGTTTATCACTGGTTCACAAGGCTAACAAAACTGGACTTCTGCTTGCTATTGGAAACATGAGTAAGAGCTACCGCCTCATTGAGTTTTCTCTGCCTACAGAGAAATGAGAATTTATTTCTCCTAAATTCAGATCTGGTTACTGTCACTCATGTCTTCATCACTCTGACACTGCTTTTCTACAGAGCATTTCATCTGGGGCAACATTGCTTTATTTAATCAGAAGATTCAGTGAACTGCAGTGAAGGCACTTAACAGTCACTTAACATGCTGAATCTTTTCACTGCTAAATTTAAGTTCACTTTCCTCATAATCCATGTCCTAGGAATATCCAAAAGGTTTAAAAGCTCAGATATTAATACTAGCAGTTTGAAATATTAATTGCATATAGTATTTTAACATCAGAATTACAGATACGCTGGCTTGAGTTTCAAAGACATTAAGTATAAAGTTCTTAGTCATAGGCCATGACTAAATTTTGAAGCACTAATCAGCACTTTACTACCTATGTGTGAAATCTCACATGCAGATTTACAGTGCTTATTTTGCTTTACACTTATGGGAAACTGCCTTCTTTCTTACTGATGGATGGATATAGAGTAAACAGTCACCTTCACATTTCCTTGTGGATGTGCTGTATTTATAAATAATATTGCTGTATTTGTAAATATATCTATATTTCTAGTAAAAGCTTAGCTTTTTCTATAAATTTATGTGGCTTTGTCCCTAAACAGAAATTCATCAAGTTTTTCACTACTAGGCATTGTATTTTAAAAAATAGATAAATCAATTCACTGCTTATTTCATAAGATTTTGGAAGTTTCTTTTTAAGTATTGGCTTTCCTCATAATGTTTCCATTTCCAAATTTAGGTTTCAGAATTTCTACAGGAAGAACCCCACAGAACTGAGGTTTATTAACTGCATAAATAGAAAATTTAACACATTAGCCCCTTTAACACATTAGTTTAAATCAGAAAATTTAAGATAGTAGTTTAGGAAAGGACAGCAGAGTCATCAGCATACAAGTGAAATTTCTTTCTTACTGTAAGCACAGAATTTTTCATCCAAGTTTTAAAGCACTCAAAAATTTTAGTTGAAGGATGGTACTTTTAGTATGATAGTATTCTGATAGTAGTCAACTCTTCCAGGAAGAAACTATGACCAGTAAAAACACCTTTTATACTAATATAAAAACAACTCCATTGAGATTTAGCTGTTGTTTGTAGAGGCTCAATCATTCCTCATGCTGTTCTAAAATTATAGTTTAACAGATACCTCTATTAGCACACATTTCTTTAATGTAAAATATTAATGTTCCTATGGAATTTCAAATTCCATATATTTAGTTATAACTTTTTGATGGTTTGAACTTCATTCCCTGTAAATTGGGACATCCCAAAACAGCTTAATTTTCATATTGCTACTTAGTTATAGCTTACTCATAACTGCTATTTATAGAATGTGACTGCTTCTCACTATGACATAAACTCGTGTTCTTCAGAGACTAACACCAATTTTAACAATGTTTAAATAAGCTGAAAAAAAAGTATCTCTTTCTGCATAAAAGACATAGATCAAGATGGGACTCCATTGTCATTTCTAGAATTAAGACACTGTCCAAATATTTGATACCCAGGAGAAAAACTGAGCCCTCTGTGTCATCACTGCTTTCCCGTGGCTTGTCATTCAACAAGTCCAGCAGAGCAATGCCTGAGACTATGATGAGACTATGAAGATCACTTAAAAGCATGTATAGTCCTGCCATTTACGCAAAATGGTCCATTGCTTCTGAAGTGATTAACCAGTCAAGACAATTTTTTTCAGATTGGTTTTATCACCATCTTCTCCCTATTAAAAGAAGCATTAAAAATGTAGAAATCCTAGTTTGAGTTCTATCCTAAAGTTTTAGCAAGTAGCATGTATATAAATATTAACGTTGGCTGATAATTCCGACACTGAATCTTATTAGTCAGTGGAACTAACCTTGTTTATTTTTCTGCTGGCCTTGAATGTGACTTGTGTTATATGGCCTGTAGAGGACAAAACTAATTCTAAAACTTCCTCTTTAGTGAACAGAAGAGCTCTGCGTTTGCTCTTTAGTAGTCATCATATGTAGTGTTTCACAAGGTACAACTAACTAGTCTCCTTGGGTACAAAACAGATGGCTGAAACTCAATAAAAGTGATGCTATGGGGAATTCAAGAATGTCTTGTACCAAAACTAACTTTATGCTTCATTATAGGCCCCAGATGAGCAGTGATGTGAATGTGAACTCTAAGACTGCAGCCAGATTGGACTCTAATCCTTGTAAAGTAATAATGTCATTAAACTGGATTTTTGTTTTTCTTTTCCACATCTGCTGACTCGAAAATCTCCATTTTGTCCTTACTCATAGTCCCCAGAGTTAACATGATTTGTTGTGTCACTCAGTACTGTTAACTTCTGTGTTTCAGGGCTCTTGGGCAAGGCCATGAATAGACTCATCTCTTCTGAAGGAATTACGACACAGAAAATACATTACATCAATCATCTAGATTTGCTCAGGCCGGTCATTAGTTTTTAGCTTTTGTTTAATATTCTCACTCTGCAGCCTTAAGTCTCTAGTGTTTAGGCTCCAGAACAATTCAACCATTTAAGAATATCACCACTTCTAAAAAAAATGGGTTTGGATATGAAAACTCACCCTTTTAAAGACCAGTTTTGAACATGGACATGAATAACCTCTACCTTTTTGTCTCCAGGCAGTTGTCTTGTTGACTCTCTGCAGGTCGTTGGGCCAGAACTGATGTGCTAATGCAGGCAAAGATGCCAAAGATGAGTTTTGGCAGGCAGGATCCCATGTGTTGTGGTAGGCAGACTCAGACAGCACCTGAGAGAACATTTCCAGCTTCATTGTCTGCATGGACAGCAAGAAGCTTCGGGACCAATAAAGGTTGCATCCCAGAATACAGCAGAGGCACCAGCACAGACCATGCTGACTCTACTGGGAGCAGCCCATCATTTTAAGTAATTAAGAGAATTGCATCACTTCAACTACTACTGTGGAATGGTAAAGACACTAACTTGAAGGCTAATCAGAAACCAAAGACAGAATAGAAAATTAAAATTCGGATTGTCAAATTAAAGGAAAATAAGATGACATCTGCCTTAGTTCTGAGACTTCTGGGTCTTTGTGCTGTATCAACATACAGGATCCACAGTTCCTAGCTTTTTATAAAATACATTGCATTATATTCAGTTAAAAAATTATGTCCAAGCACGTAAGCCAATTGTTGGATCTGTCTTTCAGTTGATATTTATTAAATAAAAATGCACTTTTCTTTTTTAATGTTACTTTTTCTTTGTGCTGTCACTTGGCAACTCATTGTTTTAAAATTGCTCCTTTGGCAGACTTCGTTGCCAAATGTATTTTAGCTGAACTGCTTATAGTTCTTATCAGTAGGAACTCTATTGCACACAAACCAGGAAGACATGCTTACTAAGTGTCTGTCTCAACAGGAAACACTGCCCAAACTACACATTTTGGTTCACAGGCAATGTTTTGTGGTAATATTTTTGGTGAGCTGCTGTAATTGAAATGGGTGTATTTTGAATCTAGTCCTCTGAAGAATAACTCAGAAGTGTCATGTGAGCATAACTGCAGAAATTAAATATGTAATAGTGCTATAACCTTACTACCATGGAGACAAAAACATATCATGGATGGTATAAGGAAGTTCAGTCCTAAAAAGCTTTTGTGAGCACTGTCTTTGGTGAATGTTGTCTTTGGCAATGAGGTTGAGTGATGCCATTATTGTTAAGACTCCACTAGTTTTGTTTATTTTCCCTAATCTATAATAGTAATAAAAAAATAAGCCACCTCTTTTTTGAATTATCTTTTTTTTTTCTCCTTATCTGAGTTAGATATATAGCCTAAAAATAAGCAATATTTTCCTGCAACCCCTGAAAACTTTGATCTGTCAAGTAAATAAGTATCATTTCAAGTGAAAAAGAACCTTTTATATTGTTAAGAACAATTCAGCAAAAGGTCTTTTAAATGTTATATCCTGGATGGTAACACAGAATGTTTCTGTGGTAAAAACAAACCGGCCTTTTACTAAGTGGACTCATGAAAAATATATTCTATCTCCATGCCATAAGTACATGCTGCCAGCTCTAAATTGATCTCTGCATGTGGGCATTTCCTCCAGATTCCATATCTGTGCATCTGTGAACAGTCTTTGATGAGGTATTTATCAGAAATTCTACATTACAAGCACCCATTTTTGAGATCATGTAAACTTATCTGCAGGTAAAACTGGTAGCAAATGAAAATTTGGAAGGCAAGATTTTGCTTTTAACGGTGATGATTTTCCATAATTTTTTTTAATTATGTAATTCCCATGTAAATGTTTCCTAAAAACAAATAAATATTCTTAAATGGAAAAAGTAATTTTACTAGAAGTGATAAATAAACCTGGTTCAAATAAAATACATAAATAAAAATGTAGTTGTTGGATTTCCTTTTTTGTGTGTTTAAGAGAGCTTGTTTTATCATATGACAGAGCTCAGTAATTTCAATTATTATAGATCTTAAACTATTTTTTCATGTGATTCAATTTACCTAAAAATATATATATACACTTAAATATTACTATATACCTAAAATTTTATTAAAACATTTAAATCATTGACTTCAATAAACTAAGTGTAATGCAATAAAATAAAGTAGGAAATTAAAATCAAAACTAAACTGAATGCAATTTGTTCTATTCACAGTTTTGCTTAGTTCAGACTAGTTTCATAGTTAAGAAGAAAAATTATCTCTAAAAGCAGTACAAAGATTTTAAGCATATGGGAATTAAAATATTGCATGACCCTCTACAGTTTTTTTCCCATTAAATAATACATTATTTCTACTCATTCTTATTTCACTAAAGAAAAAGAACAAAATCCTGTATCCAGGCAGCAACAAACTTCAATAAATTTCTTACTTTAAACTTGTGACTCAGTTCTGCCTGTATTTAATTTAAAGCCTAGTTCACTGTACACTATATGATAAGAATAATAATGAAAAGTTGTCAGCCCTAGGAGTATCATGAAACAAGATTAATGTCACATTTAGATATTGTGGGAAGTATTTATTTCACTTAAAAGTTATACAAAAGCATTTGGGGTGCCATTGCTTTATATGTGAGATTAAAACAAAACAAATTGAAATTGTCCAAATCAATAACAACTATCAGACATAGATCTGCAATGATGCTTCTAAGCAGCCATTTTAGCTCTTGGGTTCAGAGTTCTGGGTTATCAAGAGGTGGAAAATGATAGATGGATATAAATTATGCACTGCTTCTAAGCTTTCTGCTTTCCTTTTAAAGATTTTAAAAATTTACTCAGCTCTGACTTCTGGCTGCCTACAGCCTATTATTTCCTAATCCAAACCGTGACTATGCCGCAGGAGAGCAGAATATGTTTAAAGCAGTTTCCTTTGATGAACAGTTTCTTCTTCTCCTGTCCTTATTGGCTGGGATTAAGGCTTCTGTAGGAACAAAAGCAGCAGCACAGGACTCCACTGGAGAGGAGGGTCCCCTCCAAAAGAAGGGAGAGCTGAACTTCTATGTGCTCTAGGTATCATTTGGCAAAAAAGTAGGTTGTCATACATAAAGCTGAACTGATGGTTACATAAGAGCTTTAAATTTTCAAACTTCTGGATGCCTGGATGCGTGAATCCCGCTCAGCTACATTATGCAAACTGGTGTGACCTTGCTTGGTGCAGTAGCCTATTTTCTGTGTTTGTATGTATATAGATGTATATAGAGAGAGAGACACAGGGAGATTACATGTGTACAATCTATATACTGTATACGAATTATATTTATTTACATGTATGATATATATATAATATATATATACACCTCTACATAATTTATATGTGTGTCTGTATGTCTATTGAGATATAGATATAGATATATATTATATATAGCATATAGATAATTTATTTTCAATAGCCAAATCAGGTTTTCTACTTTCCTTTATGATTTCGGTACCATGGTGTTTTGCCTCCTTTGTTTTCTTCTCTCATGGCCTCCACATTCATGATGTCTTCTACCATCTATTTTATCATAGCGGCTCTTCTCTTGGCTCAGCTGCTTAAAAAAGGTGTTTTTAAGCTGATAAAAAAGGTGTTTTTACTGGTCATAGTTTCTTCCTGGAAGAGTTGACTACTATCAGAATACTATCATACTAAAAGTACCATCCTTCAACTAAAATTTTTGAGTGCTTTAAAACTTGGATGAAAAATTCTGTGCTTACAGTAAGAAAGAAATTTCACTTGTATGCTGATGACTCTGCTGTCCTTTCCTAAACTACTATCTTAAATTTTCTGATTTAAACTAATGTGTTAAAGGGGCTAATGTGTTAAATTTTCTATTTATGCAGTTAATAAACCTCAGTTCTGTGGGGTTCTTCCTGTAGAAATTCTGAAACCTAAATTTGGAAATGGAAACATTATGAGGAAAGCCAATACTTAAAAAGAAACTTCCAAAATCTTATGAAATAAGCAGTGAATTGATTTATCTATTTTTTAAAATACAATGCCTAGTAGTGAAAAACTTGATGAATTTCTGTTTAGGGACAAAGCCACATAAATTTATAGAAAAAGCTAAGCTTTTACTAGAAATATATTTACAAATACAGCAATATTATTTATAAATACGGCACATCCACAAGGCACTTACACTGATAGAACTCCCTCCATTCTGTATTCAAATGGTAATGTTGGCCTCAGTGTAACAGAAACTGTAGCCAAGATAAAGTGTACAGATATGGTTAAATGGTAGTATCCAAAAAAGCACTTAAATTATTATACATTTGCTATTGACTCAAGTTGCTCGCTAAGCAGTCTCTCTTTCTTGGCCATAAATAGAACTTTTGGGAAACTAGCCAGGTAAAAGTAAATGCCCATCTAAGTGATTTAAGTAATTTTATAGTTAGTATAAATAGTGAAAACACTTTGTAAAACAGACTAATAATGTGCAAAGAAAAACAAGAAATAAATTTTCTCTTTGGAACATTCTGGATCCTATGACCCAGAATTCATTTTCTTCGTGTCTGTTATACAGAGTGTGTTGCTGAGAAGTTCTCTTCCAGTTTTACAATGTCTGATGTTTTTCCAGATTATGCTTCTAAGTATTTCTCTTTTATTTGACCAAATGGTCTTGGTATCCTGTGTAGAACTACTGTGATGTCACGTCATTGGCAAAATGATTTTTACATCCTCTACAACCTCCACTCTCTATTCCTATCTGGGAAGACATTAATGCTTCACTGTTTCCCAGTCCTTTCATTACACAAAGGGAATCCACTTTCTAAAAGGTTATGGGATTTTTGTGATCTAGAGCCTTAATTAACCACACAAAAAGTATTAGTAAATGACTTTTCTTTTTCTTATGAAAAAAATTATTAATTACTTTTGCCTTGTCTTTGCATCTGACAGCAAAAGTCCATTTTAATTATTGCACAGAATGAGTTCTTATAAATTAAACTGGTACACTCATAGGTCTGTGTCTCAGATGGTGTGGTAGTTTGTCTGTAGGCCTTCCATAGGAACTGGGGACATAACTAAGGAAGTATTCCATATCATTCCCTTAGGTAATCAGATGTATAAAGACAAGAGGGAGTTTCCTCTCTTGGTTCTTTCCTCTTCTCTCCCTTCTCAGGTCAGCATGGAGCCAGCAGTTCTCAGTGTTTAGGCCTTGGCTTATCTACATGAGCTAAAGCCTGGATGAGAGCTGTTGTGTCTTTGTCAACACAGGAGGGAAGGCATTCACTGCTCCTAAGGGAAGTCGGTGAGATCTTACTGTGTTAATTTTTCTACTGAATTAATTCCTGGGATTTGATTGTGTGGGATTGTTTTGTTTTTGCCCTTTTTGGTCCTCTTCTCCTTTTCCCCTTTTTCCCTTTTGGGGGGTGTTTGGGATTGCTTGGAATTCTTGTATTATATGTACATAGTGTTTAGCTGTATATATATGAAATATCTATAAATATATATATATTCCTTTACTAATTCCTTCTTTTGCTAGTTTTTTTTCCTTTGTCAGGAGGGGGTGGGTTGCAAGGGATGACCAGCTCGCAGCTGTGTTTGGCAGGGAGACAAGCAGAATCCAACACAGATGGCGTTTTTGATTTTCAGTAGTGATGAAAAAAATAAAAAAAAAAGCTCAATAAGTCATACTTGTCTTCTTTAAGCTTTCTCTGTAGGTAAGCAGTTAGCTTCAATTGGTTCATTGAGCCTGCCATGGGAAAATACTAAATCAGTAAAGTGTTATGCACTCTATGGGTTACAGTTACAAACTAGTTTCATATCTTCTACTTATCCTTCATGGACTCCCTGTCTCAGAGTATCTGTCTTTGGAATCCAGCCAGCAAAGAAAAAAAGAAAATTGAGCTCAGAAAATCACAGAGATAGATCTAGCTGGAGCTGGGATGAAAAAAATTACTTTTCTTCTCTTTTTGGAGTAAAACTATTTGAGAAATCAAATGAATTTATAGACAGCAGTTGTCTTTCGCTGTAATAAAACAATGTAAGAGAGGATTGTCTGTACTACTGAAACAATATACTAGTATTTTCTCACAAATTAATTATTATCTTGTAGATTAATACCAAGAAACTCATGCATTCTTTGTAACATGGAATATTTTATGATCTGGCCAACAAGCAAAGTTTGAACACCAGTGGACAACAGAATACATACTTTCCTTCCATTATGTTTCAGCATGCAAATTTGGAGCCTCATTCATGATTCATTTGGCCAGCTGTAGTTCTCCACACATGACCTACCCAGACATCATGAACTGTTATTAGTGGAGAGAGATCTATACCTCTAGGGGTTGATTCATATGATCTAAGTAAACCACAACAGCCCCAATAAAAATGTTATACTTTCCTAACTACCTAGTGAGTTCAAGGTAGTTAGAAACAACTTTGGACAAAGACATGCACATTGTAGCTTTCTAAAATTAAATATCTGAAAGTAGATCATATAAACCCCAGCTCAAAGAAAGAGGAAGAGTTTTAGACATAGCTTTACACTAAATATACTAAATATAAACTTCTAGTACATCTCTCAGTTGATGGGTCTTGAGTTTACTGGTAGCTGGTTTTTCTTTTCCTTCTCTGACTGTTTTTTCATGTATGTTAGTGGAAGTTCATACTTGCTTTTTGAAACTTTAGACCTGTAACCTCTTCCCTGATAGTAACCAAGTAATAGGTATCTAGACAATTCCCAAAACTGGCCAAGTGCCTTCCAATTTCAGGAAATCTTCTCCAGAACAGATAAAAATTTCCTACCAAATTAATCCCTCAGCAGCTGGGTAACAGGTGGCAGCAGAGATGACTGTCTCATTTATCAGGTCTTCCGTCAGCTGCTACTGGCATGATGTCAGTGAGGCTTATTTGAAATTATTTTATAGGATTCTTTGGCTACACTAACAGAACAAAATATTTTCTCTTGCTTTCATCTACCCCTTTGCTCCTCCTGTATGGTTTCTCTTTCCTGTTAGCAGGGGCTCTGGTGGAACTGAACCACAGCCTTTGCTAAGCTCCTGACTTGCTGCCCTGTCTTTTTCTGAGGAAAAAAAGCTAGCTAGCCCCCACCCATTGCACCCTTAGCCATTGCACTACCTCGTCTATCCTCACATTTCCATCCAATAATAAATGAATCAAGCCTTCAATTTTTCTTTGTCCATTGAGGGCTCAAAAGAAAGATCATAAAAAGAGTCAAGGAAAAGGGGCTGTGGTTTGATTCCAGTTTGGGAATGCTAATAAAAATCCATGGAGGAAGATATATGAAACTCGGACTTAACTTAAGCTCAGATAAAGGCATTTTACAGAAAGTGTAAAAATACAAAAACTCTCCCAAAAAAACAATTATTGAAATATCATTTGGTGGAGGTTACTAAGTTCATTTATGAAGGGTTAAATTTTGTGCATTTATGAAGAATTTCTCCTCTAACTGTGGTTGCCTAAATACTAGGTACCTAGGATTCCCTGTTTATGTCAGGCTCTTTTTAACACCAATTTAAAAAAAGAGGTGTCCAGGGAGTAGTTCTGTTCAGAGGGATGTGAGGAAAGTCATCAGCCTATTGCAAGAAACAAAGTAATGCAGTAGCACAACCTAAAGTTCAAAAGCGAAATATCCTCTGTATGACATCATCCACAGACAACACAGTGACTGTTTTCTTCTGGAATAAAAGCACACTCACATGCCTCCTTATATGAGGTATTAACTTTGAAAAGACTAAATTGCAAACTATAGTCCCAAAGTTCTAGCAACTTAAATGGAAACCAAGTTAAGTCCCTGTTTCAAAATCAGTCTCTCAAATAATTCTATGAACATCTATCTCCATTAGCTTATAATGTTTTTATTAGTTTAAAGAATCCTCCACATCTGCTGTTATTATAACTTACTGTTCAGTATCAAGTGATCCACCAGGTTTTCACACAGACACAAAAAGTGTTGCAATTTTTCAGCATTTGCATGACCTTTAAGGTCATTGTTTAATCTCTGATGGTTTTGCTGTTGATTACTCTGTACAGCATTATCACAATACAGAGAAGAAGATCTGCAAGCATGAAAATGAAGTCATTTCTCACTTCAGTGCTCTTTTTTCTTTTCAAGAGAATGTTTCAGAGGAAGAACTTTAAAGGGAAAATAATCACCTAGCACTATGTACAGCAGACATGCTTAACTCTGTTATTTATGCCACGCTATCAACCACTGATTCCTCACTGAAATTTAATTTAAGAATGTCACTTTTTTTTATATATTACTCATCTATCTTACATATTGAATCATTATTTCATGTGAATTCTCCTATACAGTGTGCACATGTAAATGCTTGCAGGGTTCTGTTTGAGTGTCTCAGCGCAGAGATCTATTTTCAGTTCAGATCATCAAATGTTTGTGTTTTCTTGTCTCTGAGAGTCTCTCAGTATTCCAGGGAGGTTACTGACAATTACCTGGGGGTTTAACTTTGTTACAGAAAAATCTCAATCAAATGGTTGGAAGTTGCATTTAAGACATCCTTGTGCAATAGTGTCAACAGGGGACCAGTAATAATAATTTGGTGTCAGAAAATCTATAAAACACATTAAGGCAGTTTCAGTATAATTTTTTTTCCTAAGTCTTGTTACATTGAAAATTGAAGTCACAGAGAGAAGATCAAAAACCTGAGAACAAAGCTTACCTTAAAGGCTTTACTCATAAGAACTTATAAACAAAAGGTTTAAGATTCAGCATCCAAAACTAAGCTTTACTAGTTCTGCAAACACTATTGATTTCCCACAGATTCCTGAGAAATATTTAATCCAAACTCTATTTGTCCTATGAAAATGAAGTGTCGGAGTTGATCCATATTTTCACTTTACAATATTGAGGTCCGTAGGTTAATACACTAAGCAAACTGCAGACTCTTGGGTTTTTATTCACTTTGCAGGCTACAGGAAAGACAGGCATTTAATTTTTTCCATCACATGGTTTTGCAGCAGAAGTATTTGTTCTGCAGTGAATCTAAATATGTGGTTCTGCATTGCAGTAATATTCAGTATCCTGTTTAAGTTGCATTCTGTTTTTGAGATAAAAGCTTAGGCTGTGATATGAGCATTTTCATTTCACTGCATAATTTCAGGATTCTGCAGGGGAAAAAATGTCACTACCAGTTTCTCTAAGTTTTGGTTGTTTTTTTTTTTCAGGTGTCATAATAGCAGCCTATAAAGAAAGCCCAGAAAAAGATAAATAATTAAAGCTATGTTTCCAAAAAAAAAAAAAAAAAAAACCAAAAAATTATCTGGGATTTTTCATCAACGAGTTTTATAGAACAATTCTTTTTTTTTTTAACTTAAAGGAGGATACACATTATTCCAATTCTAGCAAAGCCTTTTTTATAAACTATTAATAGTTACATTTGCATTTGCATGAGGAAGAAAAAACACAGTCATCGCATAGATCTTTCTCTAGACACTGATACATTATTTAATTAAATATAGTTTATTATTTTGTACAGGATATCTGCAGAGTTTTGGTGAGAAGCAAGAATAATTGCACAGTAATTGTGCAATGATTGCATTTATCTGAATCACATTACTATTTTGCTGTATTAGCAGATTAGCTGTGATACAATCATATACACAGGTTTAACCTTATGACCCACCAAGATATTGTCTAAAAAGAAATATTTATTGTTTCCTCTGATGATTTATGGTTAACATTTTTTTTTTTTAAAATTCATACTCATGATTATAAGACCTGATTATGGAATCTCTAAAGGTCATGCCACAGTAAGTTAATTTGGTACCTATATATCCTCTCATTCTTGATTGTGGGATGCCATGGCAGAATGAGATTACACTGTAATAAAAATATTTTATTCAAAATAGGGCATTATTTATTCATTTAAAAGTAGAAAGTGTGCAAAGTAATGGATAAAATGAATAAAGGACTATGTGTATCTTTCTCCCCACCAGCTCCACCATGCTTCCAGACTTGATTTTCAGAAGTGGCTGAGTGAAATTGTCCATTTATTTCTAACCCAACTGACAGGTATCATTGCCCTGTGTCAGTATTTTCTGATTCACTACATATATCCAACAACGTCACCCCTTTCAAACCAACAAGGGACAGGCATGCTCTGAGTCTAAATGTGAGTTGAGAAATGCATTGTTTGCTGGACTTTGCATTGATAGGCAGTCAACAGTCAAGAGCTTTCCACAAAAAAATCCATGATTATCCTGTAAAACACTACTTTCATTTTGCTTCTGTTCCTGTGGAATTTCTTTCATGGTCCTTATCTTTTGATTAATCACCATGCATTTAGTCAGGGTAACACTTGATAGGAAAACTGAGGTCTAGAACGTGTGTTTAAACTAACACTCATATGAGTACTTTTCTCTCCCAAAGAAGTTGACAGATGTACTTAAGTTCATGTAATCATATAGGAATCTTGAAAGGATAATGAAAGACTTGTTCTACAAGTATGATGAGTCAGTATTTTCAATCATGGAAAATTTGTAATTATCTGCAGTTCAACAAAAGTAGTTTAAATTGTCTTGCATACTCATAAAAGAATATTCCGTTTCCCTCAAAATGCTTTTGTTGATTTCTAGGCCAATGCAAACTAACACAGATAAAGGTTCTTTCTTGCCTTGCTCAAGGGAGGATGCAGTCATGGCTCTGAACAGTATGTCAGTAAAATAGAAAGCTGTAAAAACAAAACTAGGAAGGTACTCAAAAAGGAGGGTATGAACACAAAGGCTTTCAACAGTGATTATGAAAACTTCTTTGTTTTTTGCAAGAGCGGCATGGCTGGAAGGAGACTGTAAAATGCTCTTTAAAAGTGAGGCAGGACAGAATGTAATGGGCTTCAGTATCCACCCTTGCAGGAGTTCAGTTATTTGAGAAAAGACGTGACCATGGGATCACGAGGTGATGAGAGGAAATGAGGGTGATGTGTGTCATTCAACTTCAGGCCTGTGGAGCAGACCTGAAACATACACAGGGCCAACTCTATTAAGTTAGGTGATCTGAAAAATAGGGAGAAAGAATTGGAAATCAATCTTCCTCTTCATACCCAATGAGGGGAATGTGAAGAATGCATGAAGGACTGCAGTATAGGAAGTGGTTTAGAGATTAAACTGATAAAGTAGTGTCACTTCCTTTTGAGCAAGACTCAAAGGAGAAAGCAGACCTACCAAATGTCTTGGGAGGAGAAAATTAAAATAAAATAATTTAGTTTTGTGATCACAAGGAACTTGTCATTACAGAGCTTCCTCATATAAAAGTACAACCTTGAAGTAATATTTTATATTGTATCTGATGTATGACTCCCTATGGAAAGAAACCCTTGGAAATTAGTATTTTTTTTACTAGACTTTCTCCAAAGTGGATATGTGTTTAGCAAGTAGAGATGCAAAAGAACAGCAGGTTTTCTGAAGTAGATTTCCTGTATTCAAAAGCAAGGCTTCTGTACTTCTATGTATAATGACAAAAATATTGCCTGAATATGCCTATAACATTATCTTTTAAGAGTGCAGTGTGGTTCAAGTCTTTTTATGCTTACTTACTGAATTCTCTAAGTTACTTTCTGCCAATGGTTGTGAAGCAACGTTGGTGATCAACTTACCTGACTTTTTTGGAAACTATAAATGAGAACTTATCTACTGGTATTAATGAGGAAGCAGGTGTCACATTTAGCAATAGTCTCCAGGTTTCATTCCTCTGTTATACACCAAAATCAATTTCATAGTTTCTGTTATTCCTTTATAACTTTGTTTGTTATCAGATCCTTGAGCCTATCTATATGTTTGGTAACCACCCTCACAGACAATTGTTTTCATATGAAATCAGGAGAGATTCAGTCTAATTTACTGGAGTTCCCTGCACAGGAAGGACATTGGCCTGTTGGAGTGAGTCCAGAGGGCCACCAGATAATTAGAGAGATGAAGCAACTCTCCTGTGAGGAAAGACTGAGAGAACTGGGATTGTTCAACGTGGAAAAGAGAAGGGTCCAGGGTGACTTAATTGTGACCTGAAGAGAGCCTACAAAAAAAGATGGGGAGGGATTATTTACAAAGGAATGTAGTGACAGGATGAGAGATAATGGCTTCAAACTGAAAGAGGATAGATTAGATATCAGGAAGAAATTATTAACTGTGAGATGGCGAGGTCCAGAGAAGTTGAGGATGTTCCATCTCTGGAAAGGTGTAGGGACAAGCTGGGATGATCTCTAAGGCCCTTTTCAACCCAAACCATTATATGATTCTATGATTATAACTCCTCAAATGCTCTGGATCTTTTACAAAAGCACAGTAAGCTCCAAAATACAAATTATGCATATTACAAATGCTCTGTTTTCTATTTAATTTTAAGGTAACAATAATAATTTGATAATAAGTCTTTTCACACATTTAAGACAAACAATGCACATTCCATGAAGAATCATAGAGCAAATTAAAATATCATTTCTTCCTCTATCTTCTATCAGCAATTTCTGGGAAAGTCTGCCAGCATGGTTTTTCTGGTTTTGGTTGATTGGGGTTCTTTACATATGAAAGAAAATATTAGTGCACAACACTCTAGCCTGTAAATCCAAAGCTTTAGAGCTCTTGAAGAGGGCACCACAGCAGACTCCTTGTACATTGTGCTGATGTTCCAACTAGCAATAAACCACAAACTGTTGCTGTAATACTGCAACCATCTGGTGGACTACTACAAAGAAGAAATTAAAATCTTATAGTTGTATGGAACTTCCTAAATTATTTCCTTCTACAGAATTTCTCAGTTTCAAATCCGCCTCTTTCACATATGTCTTGTAAATAAATAAAGTTGACAAGCAATATCAGATGTGACTCTTGAGGTCTGAGAATACAGGTGGAACTCAGGTAGTGCTCAGTCTTCTAAACGCAAGGTAAAGGGACAAATATGTTCCACAGGTGAATGCTACTGCACAGACTTCAGCTCTCTTTATAATAAAATGACATGCTGTGAATGTCAGGTATAAATGACTTGGGACTGTGGTCACTGTCTGCTACAGAAGTAGGTTGAAAATATTTTGCGTTATCTATACATTTTATATACACTTTTCCTAATCTGTTGGAACTGGTGGTCTGAACAAAGTACTCAGAGATGCAGTTGATGATTTATAAGCCATTTCAGAGTAAACATAAGGGAAAATGCTAATTGTTAACATCTTAAAGCCTATGAAAGTATTGTCCAGGTAGATTGTAAGCACTCAGTAAAGGTAAAAAACTTTTGTTAGGAATTATAGCCAAGGATGAATTAGATGTGTGTATCAAGTGCTTTGCATATTCTGTGGCTTTAGAAAGTGTTCTTCTGATGGACTAACATAGAAAACAGAAAGCAAGCTAAAATCCAAATCAAATAGGCATAAAAGGGCAAGAAAATTTGTCTATGTCTCAAGCAATAAAAGAATCAAATAAAAGGATCAAAACAAACACCTATTTCATCAGTCTTCCTTATTTTGCCACGTCTGGTCACATGAGCAGATATCTCATCGTGCTGTTGAAATACTTCTATAAGTGCACAACTCAGCTTCTTCTCTTTCCATCTGCATTTATGAAAAGCATTTTAACAGAGGGATCTGGTCTTCTTATATGGAACTGGGTTTGTTCGTCTCTGAAATACATCTCTAAGCATAAGCAAGGCATTATGTTTTAATATTTTTCTCAGGAAAACTGGATAAAAAAGCTGTTGATTTGAACTTTTGACTTTTAGGGTGAACCGCCTAATTTCATTTGTTTAATATGGTACAGGAGTGAGCCAGCATGATCATAACTCAGTATGATGTGAAAGGCTTTTTATGATCTTCTCTCAAGGTTAGTCAATAAGCTATATGAAGCACTATATATGCAACCATAGGAAAGAGAAGTAGGTTTCATAAATGGTAAATATATTCACTTTCTGTAAAATCTAGCTTCATTTATTATGTTTGCATAAAGCCATTCCAGACCCAGTGAAATCATCATCAGTGTAGTACTTGTCAAATAATAAATTTCTAGTTACTCCAAGATACCTTGTCTTGTCATAAATCTTAAAATTTATAATAATAATATTAAATGATGTGTTTTAGTTTTATTCTTTACCATTTGTAAAGTTATTCACATTTCAGATGTTTCTCAACTAGATTCAAGCAAAAACATTATGGTTCCAATGTAGTCAACTGTTATTTCTTTGTGCAGCAGCCTTTATATTTTGAATGTGTTGATATCTCTGCTCCAGCCACTACCCAAACCTTGAATGGTCACATGAAGGTTCAGTCTTTTAAGCTACACTTTGTGAATCAATGGATTAAATGGAATCAATTGAAGCAAATACTATTTAGTTATATGAATTGTGAATATGTAACAAAGAAGCTAAAGGAATGAATTTTTTTTCTCTTCAGTTCAGTATCTACTTAAGTAAGACAAGACAACAAAATAAATTCATTAAATAACAATAAAAGAAAAATATAGATAAATTGTCCAAATGCTTGTGACAACAGAAATAGAATCTAGTTGTTAGTATCCAACAGTCAGTTGTTTTTGTTTGGGGCTTTTTTTTTTGTGAAGCTGAACTGCATGCAAATCTTTAATAATAACCACCTTCGAAAGACAGATCTTCACTTATGCATCTGCAGTTACAATACAATAGCTGTGTTCTGTAGTTCTTTTAACAATAGCTTCACTCAGTGATTTGTGAGTTCTTTCTAATTAATTATTTAAATATTCTGTCAGGTGCTGCAGTTAAGTCTTAATTATTTTGTAAATGGATGAACACAAAGAGAGTTTAAATGACACAGTCACATCAAAATGCACCAGTGCTATGATCACAGAGAGAAAGTCATAGGTCTATGTTCAGGTAGATTTTCTGACCTCTGGTGCCTGTAACACTGAACTCTGGAGAAACTTTTAAAGTGTTTTATTCAAATATATTGGACTCATTAAATGCCAACTGAGGAAACATAATACAACTGTGCTTAACGTTTTAAAAACACTAGTTCTTATGCCATCAATGAATTACATATATATTGACGGGTATAAGCCTGTATTTGTGTGCTGAGACCCAAGACCATTCCCATTCTAAAAGGTAGAATTCAGAAACATGACAAACTGTGCTTCATAGCAGCAACCTGTAACATTGAAGCTTAAAATGTCAGTGCTTTCTTTGTAGAAGGAATGCCCCCTCTCCACTGTATCAATTTTAAAGAACTTTTAAACCTGCACAATTCAGGGGAAGAGGAACACAGTTTCTATCCCAGAAGTCTGCATTATAACTAGATAAAGCAAACAAAGGACTAAAGAGACAATAGGGCTGAAGATGAATAGACTTTCTCAGGAACATGAAATAAGACAGTGGCAGTAAGATGAAGACTTTGAGCTTTCTGTTTCTAGTCTTCTGAGCATCTTACCTATTTTCTAAATAGTTCCCCCATTTCTTTTCAAATTTCAGCAGGAGATTATAATTTATATTCAGATCCAGTACATGTAAGTAGAATACTACTGATTTGTAAATAAGCTGAGATGAGAATTTGCCTGGTGAGTTTCACTGCAGTACAAAGAAAGACATAAAAAATGCAGTACTTCACAAAACCTGATCTGAACAATATTCTCACGTTTTTTATTCTTCTGAGATGCTCATACAGCTGTCAGAACCTGTAAGGGCACTGAGTAATGTAAACAAAAGAGAGTTATAATTATGTTTGCCCCAAATAACAGTAAAATATCAATATCTCATCCTTCATGAGTGCTACAGTATCTAACACAACAACTATTGCTGAAAGAAAGGTGTAATCTTCAACCTTATCTTTGCTTTCCTTCCCATGGTGTAGGAGGTAAAAAACAAGTCTGTAAGTATTAAAATATTTAATTAAGTAAAAAAAAAATCTTGTGAAAAGCAAAATTCTCAGCTCTCAAAAGAAGTATATCAGCATTTTGCTTCATCAAACTCATGAAAGCCATTATCAAGGGGTTAGATTAATAATAAAACAGATTCAGCTTTTAAATTAGAAAGCCCTTACACCAAGACTACTACTGCAAGGAAGAAAACTTTGTCAAAATATGTCATCTCTATTGTTGTGTTCAGCTTTTACAGTGATGTTTTGCCTATTTCCATACCATACTCATCGGCATTTAGAAAAACCTTCACATGCTCAGCATTGTTTTTGTGAATATGTTGCAAAGTTCTTTTGCTGTGAGTTAGAACATTTGATTCTCTTTCAGTCTATCAGCTATAAGGCATTCTAAGCAGAGACCTTTGTCTGCTGTGCTTATGCTTTTATAAACAGGCTTAATATTCTGCAAGCTCTTGCAAATCTCCCAATCCTTCAATAGCCCATAGACTACCTGTTGAAAATCACTGTCTAGCTGAATAGATGTGATTAAATTCCTTGAGGTGCTGCAAGTTTAACTCTTTATAGTCTTTGTTTATTCCTGTCAATATCATTATTTTCTGTTATACATTCGTAGGACTGAGCTCTATGGCTGTTTCTGTGATAGATCTATAGCTCTCTTTCTCCCAGAGCTGCTGAGAAGGAACCGGCAGCTTGATCTTCCTGGTGACAGGGACTGGTTTTGTGTCAGAGAAGGCCCCTGCAGGAGAATTAAAATCAACTCCTGTTGGACTACATAAATGGTACAAAATAGAGGTGGGCAATCTATGATGTTATGATAATATGATGACTCTAAAGCAACAAACACAAAATATCACATAATTATGCAGTGATAGTATTATGATATCTTCATTACTGTCTTTGATTATTCTATGGCCTGGTCTCATCCTTTGCCTCCTTCATTTGCAGCAAATCATTAGTGTGAAAGAGACACATTCCTGTTATTCCACATGCCTTTGGATTAATAACATATGTGTGGGTCTTGAGACATGGGACAGAAGTCACAGAGGTTAGGGAAAATGTTCATGCCTTCTCTGCACCCAGGGAAGAAAGGAATGGGCTTTCTGACTCCCAGAGCTGCCTCAGAATACATCCACTGAACCAAGGAAGATTCCATTTCAATTGCTGTTGCTTTAGAACTTTAATGAAAGTTTTCAGTATTATTTTAATGTATTCTCCTAAAGCTGGCCAAGTTGAGAACATTCTGTCCAAGGATAGGTCCCAAAACATTCTTGCACACCCTCAGTCAGCCAGATAGCAGGCAGTAATAAGGAAAAAACCCATTCACAACTGTGTTTCCCAAAATGCTACTGTCAGCTTGTCCAGCACTTCAAAGCATGGCAAATCTTTAAGAGAAAAGATTCATATTTGTTAACCACCAGATAAACAAAAAGTTTAAAAAATTAAAGTTGTTACCTTGAAATTTAAACATAATTCCCTCATGCTACAGATTATGCTGACCCCTCAAAAGAAGAACAAGGATATGAACATATGGGACAAACATGTTTATCAAGCAATGACAAGTAAGTTAAGCACTGTGTGAAGGGAGTTATATTCTGAGTTTATGCAAAAGCATTTATCTCTTCCCTGAGCCTTGTAATCCTTCTTTGCAGTCAGTATTCAGATTGTTTTCTAATAGTAATTGAAAACTGTATATTTTATTATACTCTTGCTTATATTATCAGTCTGGTAATGTTATAAGGCATTTGATTGTCTTTCTTTCTCAAACAAATACAAGAAATGGAAAAATACCTCTCACGTATATGACTCCCATGACTCCTATAGTTTCCACTTTTTAAAACCTTAACCTCCTTTTATGCTTTTATTCTGTTTACTTCTTTCTTGTTTTCTCTTCTTTTGTCTCCCTAAATCTTGCTCTTATATGTCAGTTTCTTGACTCTTCTACTCTTCGTATTTGAAGTCAAAACCAGCAGGATTCCTCCTTCTTCATCATACTCATTTCTGATTTTGACCTTATGTTTAATTCAAAATATATTGAGGCTTTCATGATGAGATATGAGATCCAGTCTGGGTGAGTCAATACATAGCTAGATCACAGATGCTGCAAAAAGCAATATGAGCAAGATTCCCAGTCATTCACCTTCTTCACAGGGTGCTACTTAACTGAGGCTCTGTGATGCTGACAAGAGACCAGTTAACAGTGCTAATAAACCTTGAGCTCTACAGCAGCTAATGTTTTTCTCATTGTCTTGAAAGATGAAATATTGTATGATCCTGGTCTCTCCTCACAAGCACTTATGCACAAAAAAATGGAATTCAAAAGTTGGGGATTCTGCTGTTTCATCCTCTTGGCTGTAACATACAGCCCATAGAATAGCATGGCCATAACAATTTGGGACGTGAGAGAAGCGCATCACAAAGAGAGTCTTAGGGATTGTAACCACTGCGGGAAGGAATTCAAAAGATTTGTCAGATGGCCCAAAAT
Organism: Formicarius rufipectus; assembly: GCA_013399695.1. Taxonomy (NCBI): domain Eukaryota; kingdom Metazoa; phylum Chordata; class Aves; order Passeriformes; family Formicariidae; genus Formicarius; species Formicarius rufipectus. The sequence continues at coordinate 63,452 of VXAU01005619.1, forward strand.
GTGTCTCCATGTGTCTTCATGTGTCTCCAGAAAAATGTGCCTTTTTCTGAAGCTGAGGAGCCCTCTCCTGGCCTCAAGCCTGCAAACTTTGAGACATCAATCTTTTAATGCACATCAAGCTGGAACAGAATTTCTCAAATTTTAGGTTGTTATAGTTTCAAAATTTTCCATGGTTTTTTTTTGTTTGGTTGTTGGTTTGGTTTGGTGTTTTGGGGGGTTTTTTAGCATTTTTGGTTTGTTTGTTTGTTTGTTTGTTTGTTTGTTTTGTTGTTTGACTTTTTTTTTGGTCCCTTGCCAACACAACAGTTTGGAAGTTGGGAGCCAGAACAAGATGGATTGTTAAAGTCCAGCTCTATCCCTATCTGATCCCAGGTTATCTGCGCCAGGTAAACCCCAAACAAAGGAATATCTAATAGCTTTGCATTCCAATGTGATGACTGGAGAGAGGACTGGGGGTGGAGTCTCTCCTTTTTGGGGATGGAAGGATCTCACTTTTTGCCTGGCTTGGGAGGTGGTGAGGGAGAGGTTTGTCTTGTGCTTATTTTTTGCTACTACACCTTTATTCTCCATCCATTCGGATTCCCAGCCACCACTCGCTGGGCTGGTGGCACCACTGGAAGGGAAGTCCTGGCTCATGTCCCCTTCTGCCCCAACTTCACACAGCTTGTGCCATTCTTCTGAGAGGAGAAGCCACCACTGCTGGGATTCACTACGGAGTCAGTGAGGGGCTGGTGCCATCTGCAGAGGAGTCGCTAACCCCCCAATGCTTTCAGACAAAAGATGGGGAGAGTGTCCTTGTGCTGCCCACAGGAAAGGTTCCAGCCTGTCCCTATGGCCAGCATTCCCACAGGAGCCCTGGAAGCAGCACCTCCCTATCAGTGTCTTTGCCTAGCAGGAACCTGACAGGTTGTGGTGGTTTTGAGGAGAGAAAGGCCCCCTTCCTAGTCTGGAAAAATTCCTCACTTTTCATAATAGACATCTCAGTTTGTTTTTAAACTGAGAGATATATGGACAGATCATCTGTGAGAGATGTGTTAAAATCCACATTAGTGATCGATGGCAGTGTCCTTACCCAAAGCTATAAACCAGAGTGGACAGGGTTGTACTTTCTACCCTGACTTATGAAGATGGAGCGCTCAAGAGAAATAAATATTTTAGGTCAGAAAGATAAACATTAATAATTATAGATGTCCACTGGTGAGGATACTTATCTGCAAATAGGTAGACGAGAGTTCCAACCCCTGTTCTTACTATATTCTTCACTGTTAAGCAGAGAACTCTTAATGTCATACAGAATTATCCCTGAAGTCAGAACCAGAGCACTAGCCTCTCAGCAGAGGTGAAATTATAACCTTTCTCTGCTCTCTTTATCTGATCTTGAATAATCTGTGGCATAGTGGCAGACAAAGTTTTCCATTTTCTACTTCCTTCAAACGTTGCCTTTAGGATGTCTGCCTAGAAAATAAGCTATGAGTTTCAAAGTCTTCAGGCAGAAAGACACAGATCTGGCTTGCCCTTAGTAAATGGAATAACCATTTTTCTAAACAGCAACAACAAGTGCTCTTTTCAGCATTGTGTCATTCATTTACATATGTATTTTAAGGATATCTATATATACTCCAAGAACATATAAAATTTAATCAGAAACTGAGGCAGAAAAATACCTTATTTTTAATTCCCATGTGGAATGAAGTGACAGAAGGTGGCAAGCTGCTGTACATGACATACTTCTGCAAATGCACAACAGCAGACCACCTTGAAAACACAAATCTGAGCAGTGTGATAAATGTAACTGAGCAACAGATAGATTACATTTCATAATTTTAATCCTAAATTAAGCATGAGTCTTTCTGTAGACAAAAAAATTCTTTCATTGTAGCTGTCTGTAACTCAATATATTAATTACACATATTTTGTATAAGAAGTGGAACTGGCTCAATATATTCTTCTGCAATAGCTGATTGCCAAGAGATTAGAATGGGTGCTTTCCACGGGAACGCATGCATTCCTGCAGAACCAATGACAGAAAGCAGCAGGCAGCAAGACTATTTTGGTTGTTACCCTGGCAGGCAGGTGGTTTGTTTGGCTGACCAGCTCCCAGTCTGTCCCACTGGGCATCTGGGGAGACAACCAGTGTGTTAGCCTGCCAGCTCTTTGGCTGCCTGAGTGGCAGATGGACTTGCAAGATGCCTGGCTGCCTGCCTGCCTAGCCCTCCTTTTGCCTGCTGGCTGATTTACCTGCTGCCCAGCTCCCCAGATGCCTGGCAGGCTGCCTGCCCAGTTTGCCTGATCGTGGGTGAGATTATGGGCCCAAAATAGTTTGTTCTGCAAAGAGAGAGAATGCAATGTTGGTGTTTTGTTCTCATCCAATCTAGAATGTTCCATGAAGCAGAAATTCCCATCCCAGCAAGCTTTTGTAATCAGTTTACAACATTTATTCATGTATTCAACACATGGCAATTTAGAGTTCTTAAGACTGAAGAAACACCTCGCTGGAAATGTCCCTGACCTGTTTTTACTTCTCAGGCCGCTTTTTACAGATTTTTTTTCTAGTAAATTCAGAAAATATTTTTAGACAGGCTTGTAATGTCATATTAATCACTGGCTCTATTTCCACTAATTTAAGCTACATCCCAAGCCATAAAGTACTAATAAACTCCAATATTGACTCATAAAAAATCTTAACAGTTGATAGTATTATATTTGTGGCCAATATCTGTGCCAAGTGGATTGAACCCTTTTTTACCTATGAAAAAATAAAGATATAAATTCCTATTTGTCATAAAGATGGCAGAGTCTGACTTTTCTCAGAATACAGTACCTTTAGTATTCCAATTTCAGTTTAATCACGCTGTCCTAAAGATTTCATTCTGCTTAAATAATGAAAAAAGGTGTTATAAAAATTGCATGAAATCAGCCTGCCCCAGGACAGGTTCTGTTGGATGTAATTACATATGCTTCAACAACTGGAGCAATGTGTTGTGAGAAAGGTTTTTAAGGTGACAGAAGTTAATTGTGAAGGTTTTAAGGTAAAAAGAGCGTAGACAACAATGACCAGCACATTGAGGAGATGCTGTTTGATTTCTTAAAGCTCAAGAGAGTAAAGATGTTATTAAATTATAAATGGACAAAAAAAAAAGAGTGGTAAAAAAAGAGTGCTTATGAAGGAGATTGTGATGTTTCCCTTGTGACACCAGTCTACAAGAGAGTACAATAAGAAACATAATTTTTTCTGCAATGCAGATAATGACAATCATCAGAATTGAAGTCTGAGGCTATGGAAAACATTTAGACTTCTTTTTTTTTTCCTTTTTCTTTTTTTTCTTTTTTCTTTCTTTTTTTTTTTTTTTCTGGCTGGAATACTCAAATCTTTTTGAAAGGACCCTCTGGGTGGTATTTCTCTAATGAACAGTGAATTTCCTTTTCTGAGCTGTGCCAGATAGTAGCAAAGAAGAAGAAAGAACTCTGCATGCCTGTAAGTGGTTTATTAAAACTAAGAAATAAATGAATCAAAGACCAAATAATGGTCTCATCAGCTTATACTATGCATATGCTGTAGCAGCCCTTTATAACATAGAATATTTGGTGCATAAGAAGTTCTGTGTTACTTCCTGATGAATCAAATTTTCACTTCATGTTGACTTTCAGATATTTGAGTATCAGGTCTCCCATTATGCAGGAGTAACTAGAAGCACAGTAGGTTTTTTTATTAAGCATGAATTCTTGAGTTACAGCCCTTGTTCAAGGATATTGCTACCAGTACGTTAATTGCTACTAATAAATTAATTATACTGCATCGAAATACTTAATAAAATAGAGGCACACTCAAGGAGTGAAGGATTATTGTTGAATATTAATGTTAGATTCAAATATATCTAGTTTATGGTTTATTCTTTCCTTCTCTATGGCCACTTGATTTTGACTAGCTGCAAACATGCATAAAAACATTCTTACTGACTGCTTTAAAAGATAGCAACATTTCACATGGGAGAATGCAAAGACCAACATACTATTCACCCACAAATCTACCTGATAGACATTACAAAATGTTTAATTTATTTCTTATGAAAGAATCTTAATTCTTACCCCTTGTCCCCAGGGAGATCTGACTTCAGTGTGACAAGTTTTTTTCAAGTCTAGTCTATTCTTTCTTCTAGTTTGAATTTTATCCTGTTTTCTCATTACTGGTGTTGCTGTTACTAAATCTCATTATCTGATTTCCTCGTTAGATACACAGTGTGTGTCAGTCTAGTCCCTAAGAGCTTCTGGAGCAGAGTTAGGGTGTTAATGCCCAACTCCTGAGTCAAAGCATTCCTACACCGGGCCGGCAGTCTTTAGGCATGGCCAAAACTTCCGAGCTGAGGTGAGACAACACTCCCAGAGCCCCATGACTGCCAATTACCAGAAAGAAAGTCTCCATTGCAATACTGAATTTTGTCTCTTAAATGCTTCTTATGTCCTCTTTTAGGACTATAAAGGTCCTCCAAATAATTAACTAAATGAGGCATTTAAAGATGGGTTCCTTCCATTCCTTGCATAGATTAAGCCTGAAATTCTTTCTATATAACTGAATGCTAAATTCTCATTTGTGGTTCCTCTCCCATCCTTTTTTTTTTTTTTTTGGCAAGATGAAGCATTTATGTTCAAAATAGTTTCTATATACTGTATGTTATCAAAGTCAATAAAATACCAGAAAGTTGGGAAAGTTGCTATATCCAATATTTGAGGTTGAAGAGGCAAAAAAAGTTGGTTTGTATTTTTGCTAGAGCTTGCAGTCAAGCAGATAGAACAAATTTTAAAGAATAAAGTATCTAATCTAATAAAGACTACTTTGTTTTTTTAGGAAGAACAGCTCTGGGGAGTTCTGCTGCTCACAGTTTCAGTTTCATAAAACTGTTACGCAGATATTTTATCCCTGGGCTCAACCTAGATGTAAAAAGTATCCCAGAAAACTTCCTCTCCAAGGTATATGAAAGATAAAAACATGTATCTGTTTGGTGCCTCTTCAAATTACATTATAGGTTCACAAAGTACATCTGTGTTTTCAATTTCTCAAGTTTTTTTCTTGATTTTGGGCAGTGTTCACACTTAAAATGGAGACCATTTTGGTGTAAAGTGGCAAATCCAAGTGTGACAAAGTGGTAGGGAAGAAAGGCTGATTATATAAAGATATAACAATCATCCCTAAAGATCTTACTTATGCCCTAATAAAGTGGATTTTTCAGTATTTATGAGTGTGTTTTTTCATAACCTGTACAGTTGATCTCAAGCTTCTAAATGGAGGAGTCATGATGGACGTCAGTTCACTGGTTTAATTCTCTGATATTTTGTTTATTTTTTCCCTCCTTCCCTAATGGAACACAATTTTTTTGGCTACCATAATAATTTGCTGGTTCATTCAGCCTGCTCTTTGCTTGCAAACTTTTAGTTGCATCATAGCAAGGGAATAGAAAAGGAAAGTAATTAAACAGTGAAAAATAAACACAGAAGTTCAAAAAAAACTTATTTAATACATCCTTGATGCTTATTATGACAGCACAGTAAGTCACCAGCTTGCTATGTTGGGCTGATGTTATGCAAAAATGCAAGGACAAAGTGAAGTTTTCCCTCTTTGCTGAATGAAAGGCAAAAATGAACACACACCTCCCTCCCGGCAAAATGTTCCTAATAAACACAGTGCTGGCATTAAAATATGACAGAATGACAGGCACAGTGGAAAAGGAAACTTGAATCATTCTTACTGCATGAAACACGTTGAAAGTAATGTATGAATAATCCAGAGAAGGTTATGCTAGATAAAACAGCTTAATTCATCTTTGTCAGTTTATGTGTAACATGCATATTGGTTCAGTTAAACTTTTTAGAGTTTTTAATCCATTGGAAACCTGCTGGATCAGCTGGATCCATTAGAGGCATGGGGATTATTGGTAATTTATCAAATATGCAAACACTTTCTTCATTTATGAAGCCCGTTCAGTTCATGACTTATTTTTACAGAACTCGTTCATGAATATTTTATTAGGGGTTTTCCTTATTTTAATCTGCAAATTTGAAAAATATTTATGTACTAGATCTCCAATGTTTTAACCTCTTTTTTGTCTTGTTTTGTTTTACTTTGAAATTAATCTGTAATAACTGGAAACTTTTAGCTTGATAACCTTTTATTTTAAAATAGAGAAAATAATGTAGATAGAAAGCTCTTGAGCAAACTATCCCCAAAATATAACATGCTCTAACCTTTGTAAGGTGCTCTATGAATTTTATTTCAATTGAGTAGCACACATGTTCAGATAAGAGAAAATAAAGTGTGCCCAGTCTGTACCTAGCCTTAGTTACCAGAGCCCACTTCTGAAAGCCCATCTTTGTTTAATCTGTACTGTAAGAAAAATGCAATGTCCAATCACACTGAATGGTTGCTGTTTCTCAACAAGCCCTTGTGGAAACACATTATTGTCCAGTTAGCTGGCGAAGAATTATGACAGTACATCTTCAGTTGCATACCTAGCAAATAAACCCAACTATAAATAAAATCTCTCCTAATTCAGACAAAAAGATTTTACTTACAGTTAGTGGAAAGTAACAAAAAAATGGTTTCACAAGGAAAAACAAGAAAACAAGAAATAAGAATAGCTATGCCGAGAAGTCATATTATGCTTTTGTTAGTAATAACCTTTGTACTTCTGGTACATTAAATACTTATTGGAACATAAGCTCTCATTAAAAAAAAAAAAAANGCCATTGTTAAATTCCTTCAGCCGAAAATTTAACGACTTCACTCCAGCTCCTACAAAGCACTAGATGATTTTCAAATACATTAAGCTGTTCTTGATCTCTCTCTCAGTCTCAATTAATACTGAAGGAATTTATGCCAACTGGAACAACTGTGACAGGGAAGACAGACCAAGTAACACCTGATGTTTTGCTGTCCTAAACTGCACTAATATTTTTGCATATTCTTGTTGATACTCTGCAAGAAATAGAGGATTTGAAGTTTAGTATCCCAGTGTTAGAGAAACAAAAAACAAATTTTGTCTTTGCTATGCAAGGAAACCTTAATCTGTCTGAATAATTTAAAAAAATAAAATATTTTATTTCCAACATATTTATCATATGCAAAAGGCTGCCCTGCTTTTTTTATTTCTTCCTTGAGGCAGAAAGTCATAAAAAAGACCATATTAGAAAAACAACATCCTTTGAGAAATTTATCTCCACATCATTTTTCTTCACTTTGAACAAATTATCTTTGCTCTACCTCCTATATACTTATATCTCACCTGATCATCAGGTTGTTATAAAACAAAACTAAACCAGACAAGGGTTTCTTACTTCTCTCTATTTCATGCCAATTCAGGAAAACCCTAAAGGCTGTGCCCTGACATCGTTTCATTCTAGCATAGAGATAAATGCCTGCTAGACCTTAAGATGGGTTTTATCCATTTTATAAACAAAATGAAGTACAACACACAACACTTCTGTTTTATGTATTCAGGTTTATTTCTTCCCTTCCTTAATCCTTAGCAAAATCCATGCTCAGAAAGCAATAAATAGATTGCTAAATAGTTTTGACTTGGTCTTTCAGAAACCTCTTTCCTAGCTACTCGTGTTACAAAAGGCCTTTCCACCTTAAACCATAACAGCAAATTTGCATTCTTCTGACTGTGTTCCTTTAGTATGAGAGCTGTTGAGAAGATAAGGGTATAGACCTGGAAAGTACTCACTGGCTAAACTAATTCAAACATCTGTGTGTTCACTTTGAGCAGAAACTCCATCCTAGACCTAAAAAGCTGTTCAAGAGAAAATTTCCCTTGAAACCAACACCATTAATTTTCACAGCGACAGCATTCTGTAACAGCAACCTTTTTCACAACTGTCACTACTGAGAATAAATGCAGAATGCATTTTTAAGGCAGCTAGTGGAATAAGGAGCAATAGGTTGCCCGACAGAAGTTAAAACTGCCCCAGTTGTAAAAAAATAAATTCTCAAAAATTGAAAAAGCCCTCAAAGCATTTCAGAACTATTCCAACAGTGGTATATTTACCATGGGGTAGACTGACTGCTGTCTCCTATGTGTCCTTTTCAATTCACATCAAGCTTTTCACTCACATTTTAAGGGAAGCAGCCTGCACATTTGCATCAGCTCCTTTGATGTAGACAGTTTTGGGCCTCAACTCTTCATTTTTTCATGCCATGCTTATGGAAGTTATATCAGTGCTTAAAAAAGAAATTAAGAGCTAAGTGTTACAAGGTCTATCTTCAACAATCTACATATTGTTGGATTTCCTTGACTAGACTTCATTTAGAACAGTTAGACTTGGTGAAGCCTGAGGAAGGTTTGAGCATGCTCTGGTACTTCTATAGGCAGCATTGGTACAGCTCCCAGTCACAAAGGAAGAGGGGACATGCTGCTGCATTCAGGCTCCAGCACTATTCATTGTGGCAGTAAAGATTACTTTCGCTGGTGGAATCTCCTGCATTAGAATTGAGTCATTTATCTTCAATAGAGTGCAGATAACCTTCTGAAACTATCAAAGGTAGGTGTACATCTGTAAGTGTTTTGGCACGAGAATGATTGAAAATCATTTAATTATGCTGTTTGAAACTGTCTTCACAGCAAACTCCTCCATGCAATTAGCACAGTAGAGATACTTTCCTCTGAAATTAGTATCCTTAAATGCAGAATATAAAAATCAGTTGCAAGTAACTATCAATATGGAATCTAATCTGTCACTAAGCCTCTCAGTGCCTGTCCTCCTGCACCAGAGAAATCAGGAATTTCTTATGAGGAAAGATAAAGTTCATGAAAAAGAGAGTACTTGGTTATACTGATCTTCAGTGGAATCAGATAGTTGTTTCCAATGTTTCCAGTTTTCATATTGAAGCTTGAGGATAAATCAGAAGTTGTGATTTGCTTGCCATCAATTCACTGATTCACAGGTTTTTTTCCCAGGATGAAACATTTAATCTGTAATCCACAGTGTCTCATTTTGATGGTAAAATAGAATCCTATGTAATGGGGCTGGCATACTAATAAACTTTTCTACCCATATCCCCATCAGTCTGTAAAATAAATATTTTTTGAGGATGTCAGTTCCTTTGTAGGTAATATTGGCCTTTCACTTTTACTTTTTTACTTCCTTATGTGCCTGAAATTATCAATGACACACCAAAAGTCTGTTTCATTTCTTGTTAGTAGAAAGGCAACAAGAGAGTTTAATTAAGAATCAGTAACCTCAATAATTTTCCTTTCAAATGGGAGCAGTTTACAACAGTGAATTTATTTTCCCAGTATGAACTGTAAATGAGTGATAAGCGGTGAGTTAGTTACAAAGACAGCTAAACTATGTTTCCATGCAAAGCTTTGCCATTCTAAGAGATCATTGCCACCAAACCAGAAGTCCTCCCTTCTCCACGTGTATTTTAGCTCCATTCGGTAGTTCTACTTTTCATGGGCTCCAGCAATCAGTAAAGTTTTCCTCAAGTTGTTGATTCAACACACAGCGTAGGAAAAAAACTTCATTTGTGTTTATCTGTTTGTTTGCTTGCTTCTGTATTGTACTTTTGCAAGCTAATTGAATTGGATTAGCTCAGAGTGGAGTCCACAGCTGGTGCAAAGTATGCAGCAGCAGCAGCAAGTGATCAGGAACAGGAAGAGAAAAGGAGAAAGAGGGAGTGGAGTGCCATCACAGTACTTTAGCTGGCAAGAGCAGAGGGGTCTACACATCCTCCCCCAGGGAACAGTCTTCTTAAAGTCATGCTGAGGCCATGTGAGGTATGCAAAATGGAAATTGAAGACTGCTTCTTACCAAAATGTCTATTGCACTATCCAAAAAAAGAGAAAGAAAAGAATAGATTAAGTAAGAGGGTAAAATATGGTTATAAAAGGACCCCAAAGGACTTTGAGGATTTTTTTGGTGGGTTTGGGGCTTTTGTTGTTGGGGTTTTTTTTGCTTATGGAGTTACAGACAAAGAAAATGTTAGAGGCTGTCGTATGTTTTCAGTACTTTCCTATTATGTTGATTTTAGGAAATTCTGAGAATCTACACTGATTCTTCGGGCATTTTCAGACACATTTGTTAAAGATAACCATTATGGTAACTTTCAATAGCAGTTGAAATTATGGGTTGAATAATAACTGTACAATAATAATGAGAACATAAGTTAAATAATATGCTTATTTGAGAAGTAACAGGACATCCTGATAATAATATCAGAAAGTGAAAATCCAGTGCTTCAGACTTCTCCTTAGAGCAGCTCTACACAGACTAGCAGAATTAGCTTGGGATAATTTCTTCCCTCTGATTCAAAGTGTGTTTAATAATACAAATTGTGTGATATAATGTGCCAGACCAGTGCAATGTCATATGATGTCACCAAACATAACTCAGCATACTTGGGGTTTATCTCAATTTATACCCCTGCAGTTAATGATCAGATAACTGCCTTATTTGAAACACTTTGAAGAACTTTAAATATTTTATCTTATATTCTTCTACTAGAAAAGACATTACACTGGCAGGACAAGAGAATTTTTGTTTATCTTAAAAGACCTTGTCCAAAATAAGAAAAATAAATGAATATACGTTTTAGTTGTAGCACATTTATACTTAAATGTTGCACAAAAATACATTTGCTTTATGAAAATGTAGCTCCTGTGTCTTAAAATATATTTTTAAATATGTTGTTTTTCCAATACAGATTTGCCTCATTTAGTGCCTTATTTGCAATATCAATCTTAGATTAGGCTGGTTTATATGCTTCAATTTTCTTCAGTCTGTGAAGTAGCCAAGTAATAGTTTGTTGGTACTGAATTTCCATATATGTACAAAATACACTGAAGTGTGTTCAAGCAGCCTTTGTAGAGCATATGGTCTTTTATTTATTATTTTCCTGTGCCAGAAGTTTACCACAGTCACACCAGTATATGAATGTGTGTGTTCAGTACCTCTTAAGGCAGATATATCCACCCTTAGGGTAAAATAACCCTTCCTATTCAATTTGCTTGTGAAACTCTAGGGAATGGGGACGGAGAGTTTCTTAGTTCTGCATGTCCTGCCAGGAAAACAGTCTGAGATGCTGTTAAAGTACCTGTAAATACTAGTACTCAAGCCTAGTCAAAACACTGGATGATCTCCAAGTTAATTCTGAGAAAAAATTACTATCTCCTGTATGTACAGGAGTCATAAGAACACACTCTTCACAAAAACCTGTGAGCCACAGGTTGAGCCCAACTTACTAGGAATGTGCTGAACTAGTTCATGTCCTACGCACTTAGGTACCACAGGTGCACACACACAAAACTGGCCTATCGTAGCTGGGGTGGGTCCCTGTAGCACTCCAGCTCCAGCAACTGTAAGCTCATGGGCTCAGCCAAGAGTTTTACTTTAAAAGATATATATTTAGGATTCTTTAATACCTCGAGGTAGTGTCAAGAGAATAAGCCACCAACTTGTTCCAAAAAGGAAGGTTTTATTAATAATTTAAGGGAGAAAATAAGTGAACTTGACAAAAGTTCAAAAGGGCACTACAGGCCCTAGACAAAGTGTTCCACTGCAATACTGACTCAGCACATACTATTCCACAACACTTAAGTCAAAATCCAATGCCTCCAGCTCCAAGCCACCCAATGTCGCGGTCCAAGGAGGGGAAGAAGGAACTGTCCACACAGAGTGGGGTAGAAACAGGTGTGAACGGTTTATTAGGGGTGCATGGGACTCTTATAGGGTTTGGTCAGAGGATTCTAGAACTTGGGTGGAGTTAGGGGCAGATCACGACAAGAAAGGAAAAGGGAAGGAGGGTTCATAACTTATAAGGGAAAATTGGTGGTGGCTAGCCTTGTATAGTGGTGCTGCACTGCGCCACCAGCCAGCCTATGGGGTTTTAGGGGTACAAGGATCAATCAGGGGGCTGTAACCAGGTTTCCCAGAACCAATCGGAACAATTGAACAGAGGTAATCGAATAGTAATAATTATCTATCTAATACATCTTCTAGCCTAACTGCAACACCAGAACAGTATAAAAACTTTATAAAACAACAGCTCTATGGGGATGGGTAGCTGGTGGTTGTGGTAGTCTCTAATTAGCAGCAGACAGTTTCATCCATTGGTAAAAATCATCTTCTCCCGATGTCCTGGATCGGCGGGCCCTGACAGGGGCCTCCCCCCACAACCCAAAGCATCAAGAAAGCAAAGAAAGAGAAGCAGAGGGAGAAAGAGGGAGAGGCAGATTATATAATGATCACTGGAAGGTGGCAGTTATATGATCTCGTGGAAGACCATCTCTCACACATCCAGATGGCAGGACCGCAACATGTGGCAAACATATGCCTTTGGGTTTATCTGCTCTGGTCCCTGTGGTCCACAAACCCCAGGCATGGCCTCTGACCCCACCCAGAGATTTGACCCATCCTTTCCCTCTACACACACACACACCCAAAACAAGATTATTCCAATCCAATAATTACAGATCTGGTGTCTAATAGTCCTGGACTAAAGAGTGCTAGGATTGGGAGAAAGTGATAAAGACATATAAAAGAAAATAGCCATGGAGCACTCTCCCACCTGGCTGCTTTCCCTCATTCACATGAGTATTGATGCAGCTCTGGAAGATGAAGAAATGGGCAATACTGCCCTGCCTACTCCTACCTTTTTTTCTAGTCTGGCTCACAAAGCAAATATTGAAAAGGTTTTCAACAGTGTTGAATCAAGCACATCAAGATGTATTAGTTTGAATCAGTTAAAGTTCTGAATCTGAAGTATTTAGAGAATATTAAGCAGTTATATGGGCAGCCCCAAAAATATAGTGGCACTATTTCACTTAGTTGACTTCAAAAGACACTTGCACAAGGATTCAATGCACTTTAACTAACACACTAATTAATTTGACTACCAGGTAGACAAGACCTCAATTGACCATAAAATCCTTTAAACCAATTTTGTGTTTCTGAAATGTGATTTGCACAAATGGTGACAATGGGCCTCAGAACCATGGATGGCACAATCTAAGGAATTTTCCATTGGACAGAACTGAGAGGGCTGCCAATGACATGCTCCAGATTGATTGGGTCAATGTAGCACATTTTTCTACCCAGGCTGCCACAAATACCTCACAAGTGTGCATTCATGGTGTTAAATAAAAGATGTATGCTTGTTTCCTGCTATCCTCAGCTAATGTCATGTTGTTACTGAAGAGCATTTTGCCTGGAACCCACTCAGTGCTGTTTCACACCTCTGCTGCCCTTGGATCTCCACAAATCTTCTTGTGATCTTCAGCCCTGTAACATTCATAGCTACCTCAGTCTTACTCTCATGATCTGTGACCCACTAGTGGTGCCCTCGTGTGTGCTGCTGCTGATGCATCTCTATGTCCTTAGGCCTTTGAACACTTGACAGATGAGTATTTAATGTACTATATTAAGTGTTGAAATAAATGACAAATTGCAGATAAAATGTTGAAAATAACATGCTACTTCAACACTTTATGGTTTATCAACTTTTTATTTCAATACTTTACATTCAAAGTGTGAATACAAGAGGGTTTTTCAAGGGAACTTATCTTTGAGTAATGTTAGCATGGAGGGCCATAATATAAAACATCTATGTTACTTGCAGTTACAATATGCTGAATATTCAATGCACAATTTAAAAAATTTGTTCAACCCTGTTTACATTCATGATCTATTTTTAAGCAAGAAAGCATTGTGAACATTTGTAGAATCAGCCAGCAACTAAAGGTTCTTCTTTCTCTTAAAACAAACAGCAATACTACCTGAATGACTTCAGAAGTCTTGGTGACTGCTAGGTATGAAAGTGTTTTATGCAGACAAGATGAAAGGTAGAAAGGCTGAAAGAGGAACCGAAGTCAGGGATTTAAAGTATGTGGTCTAAATTAGATAATTTCTGCAAACTATTTAGTCAGAGCAAAACAATTTTTTGTGAATTGTTATAATTAGTAGAATTTATATAACAATAGTACCAGACAAGGGTCTTTGCACAATCACTTCAGGTATCAAGAGTGCAAAAGATTCAAAAATATCAATTTGTTTTTGCATTTTGTTTAACCAGTTTGTCTCTTGTTTATTTATAAATATCAGAAGAACACAATCCACAGACAATACACAAACTATGTTTGCTCTTTCTATATATTATTAGTGCATATATATAATAATATACCATTATTACTGTTACACACTATTCATCTTGTGTACAGAACCATCCAAATCATCTATTGTTACTGTAATTCCCCCAAGTGCGTAAGTATAATTTCTACCTGGCAGTGCTTTAGAAGATGCAATAATATCTGATAGAAATCAATACTGTTACTGAGCAAGCCTTTACTTGCTCAGAAGGAAACTTCTTCAGAAATTTTAAATAAAAGTGAATTGTTTCTCCCAACAGAATTGCATCAGTCCCTCTCTTTCAGTGCCTAGTAAGGGAAAACTGATCCCTCCTTCAGAATGGTGCAGGAAGACAGATGATATGGCAGAGGTGGCTGAAGAAATAAAGAAAGTACTGTGAGTTTCCTCTGGGACAGTTTTTCTTTGCCTAAGAAAATAAATACATGAAAACTGACTTTTATGAAGGTTCGTGGTTCATTCAAGTTTTGTGTTTGTTTGACCATAATGCCAGTAATTTGTTTTACATGGTTGAACTAATCTGTGAGCTTTTCAAATATTCAAACTCTATTTGCACCAATGCGCTTTTTTCAGATGCAAAGTCCTTTTTTTATTTTTTTTTTTTTTTTTTTGACACTGCTGTGTTCCTTAGTATTGAACAACAGTGGTGTATTCCAGGGACCGTATTTTCAGAGTGCATTATCAAAGGTATTGTAAACAATTTTGTGCAGCTCAACCATCTTCCTACAAATTATTAATATAAACTCATAAGGCAAATGAGTTTATCTGCATGAAATCATTCAAGTTCCCACCTTGCTGTGTATACAGCACATTTTTCTGAGTTCTGTATAACATCTGTCAGCAGAAACAAAGCTTTACTAGTTGTCATGAGCAGTGGGAGTTCAGACTCCATGGGGAAAAAGCGGAAAGGTGATGAGAATATTGTTATTTTCAGAATATGTCAAGTTTGTAGGTTTTAGATTAAAAGGAGATTACATCATGTGGAGAAAGTAGGATGTTATGGAAACACTACATGTCGCAAATGGTGCCAGGACACTTGAAACTGTGCTGGGAATGTAAAATATTTGCAAGTAACTTTGGCCAAAAAGAACCTGATTTTTCAAACACAGTATCTGAGCACAAAATATCACACAGTTCTATAAGCAGATAGTTTAGTATACTGTAGCAAACGTATATAATATATATTTTTAAGACCTAAGGTATTCTGTGACTTCTAAATGTGGAACCATATGGGTAGTCCCTTCATACAACAGCTTATGATACTCTTTATGATACTCTTTTATGATACTCTTGCCTTTAAGAGTTAAAAGGAACTTTTGGAACTTTGGTTGCTGGCTGGTTTTGAGATTCTGTGCTGCTTCTGCACTCACCTTCAGAAAAGCAAGGAAATGCAGGCTCTACATTACTTTTAACTGTTTATAGGTTATTATAGAAAGAAACATGCAATAACTATGACTTTGGTATTGCCAGGGGAAAAAAAATACTGCTTCTGTAATATGTATATATTGTACTGGACCCGAATAGAGTTCATTTTCCTCATAACAACTCATATGGGGCTGAGGTTTAGATTTTTAACCAAAACAATTTAGATAACACATTTTTTTCTGGCTTCTGCTGATTGGTGCTTGGGCAGTGTCAAGCCCTTCTCTGCTTCTCAGTTTCCCCAAGTTAGTAGACTGAAATGTTGTGCAACAGTTTGGGAGGGGAGATAACTGAACAGACTACCCATACTAATCAAAGTGATGTTGCTTACCACATAACACTGTGCTTACCTGCTTGCTGGAGCGAACCAAGAATATATATATAAACATAAATCTACGAAGTTTTCCTTAATTTTCATGTATTTTCTCACAGGGTTCCAAGGGCATATCCTCTATTTTTGATTCTGTGAGGTAGATTAGTGAAATTGTCTATGTTAAAAAGTGTTTTTCCCCTACCTTCTGTCCCTCAAAAATCCAGCAGCGGCACAAGAGGGCTCAATAACTGCAAGACAGTACCAGGAGACTGGAATAAGGTGAAGTGGATATGTTATAAACAAATTTCATTGCAAAGAACATAAATTTTAATTGTCCTTAGATGTCCTTTAGGATTTCTTTCCTGTACAACAATACATAAGCATATGAAATGGATCAACCCCTCATTGTGTCAAGCTCTGTATAAATACGTGTTTACAAAATTATTTTAGCCTGATCAGACATTTTAGTCCAAAACTTGAAGTGAAAGGCAGAGAACTGACAAGAGGAGTGACTTAGGTCATAGGATAAGTGACTAATAGAGCTGGGATAGAGGTTCAGTTAGCCTTGTGACATCGTGTCCCTTCAACTACTGTGAACTACTAAGAGACTTCAAGAGACTTCAGCTTTCTTTAAATCCCAGTGCACATTTTTACTGTCATTCAGCATCCCAAAAGACTGAAGGTCAAGTAACCTCTTCAGGTCAAGAAGTGGGGTATGAAAGACGGAGAAAGGAACATAATGTTCTTCTCAGAAATCTCAAACTTTTACTCCTATGGGTTAAGGCATGTTGTCCTTTATTTATTTATTTATTTACTATTGCATCTTTTTTTAATATCAGAAACCTTTGGAAAAAAGCAAGTAAAATCATGTTTTCTTCATCATTATTGTATGAGATTGCTTTACACGAAGGGTTATTTAATGTTTTGAGTTAGTAAAGAAGAGCAGGCTTTAAAACAGTTAAAAATGTATTTTCATATTTACTAATCATTGTTACATAAAACATTTGCAAACAAGTATTCTATGAACAGAATATTTAAGAAAAACCTGCTGTTAGCACCATAAACTATGTAGTTTATTCATGGCCCATCTAAAGCAAAAGGTGCCAGACTGCTGTTGGAAACAGTGATGACTTGTTTGGAAAATTAAAAAATGCTTTTCTTTAGAAAGCTTCTAGTCTTTCTAAATTTCTGCAGTGACAAAAGAATATGAAAAGCTTGCAATGAATACTTGTCATCAACAAAAAGAGTGTAGGAACATTTAATTAAATCTCAGGCTTCTCTTACTCTTGAGCTCCATATCTGGCACACCATTTTTCCTCTCAGAAAAAATCCATAGTGACAGGGGATGAAAGTCACATATAAAAGATGTGCCAAAAATTTTGCATCCCAAATACTTCCTCTGTTGTCTTACAACTTGACTTTTGTCCTTCTGTTTAGAAATGCTTCATGGGGCAAAGCTAGAAAAATGGAATTCATACAATCAAATAGACAAAATGCTAGGAAATCAGAGCAGACGTGTTGTGAAGCTATGCATCACACTTAAATGATTCTGAATAAATCATTGGTAAAATTGTATCTGCTTATTTGCAGATAATCTGTAACAAAAGGAATTTTAAAAAAAAAAAAAATCCTGAGACAGTTTGACCACGTTAAGTTTTTGCATAAAGCAACCAGCACATTTTAAACCAGCTTGCACATTGAATAATAGGACCTTTAAGGACTGTCCTGCAATATTAGATTAAGAGAGTGTGTCAGCCAGAATTATACACGTGAAGATTTGAAATAAAATGAATTGGTTGTAAGGGACATGACTGCCCTTGATCTTTGCACTTGTTCCCCACTGATGTCTTTAAGATCTGCACAAGTGTATCAAGATATCTATTGGCTCTACATAGCTGGCCAGCAAAGTTCCCCATACACAGTGGATTTGAGTTTAACTTAGTTATGTTGTAGGGCAAGTATTACACATTTTCCAGAATTTATGTAGCAAGTTTCAAAGTCATATTTTGTAATTTTAAATAACATATGAGTTTGAAAAGGGGAAAGGTGTTAATTTCCAGTCCTGCAAGTGTGTTTCTTTCTGATAAGCAAGTGAGAAGACTGAAATATCATTAGATGCTGACGGTACAAAAAGGCATACCTCCATGCACAGTCTTTGACAAAAAGAATGTATTTTTTTTTAATTTGCATTTCTAAACTTGCAGAGGCAGATTATGCTGGGTTTGGCTGGAGTAGAGTCAACTTTCTTTACAATAGCTAGTATGGGTCTGTGCATTAGATTTGTGCTGGAAACAGTGTTGATAATACTGGAATATTTTCCTTATTTCTAAGCAGAGCTTGCACAGCATCAAGGTCTTTTCTGCACCTCACCCCATCCCACCCCACAACCAAGGAGGCTGGGGTGCACAAGGAGATGGGAGGGGACACAGCTGAGATAGCTGACTGCAACTGACCAGAGGGGCATTCCATACAATATGATATCATACGCAGCATATAGAGCTGGGTTAAGAAGCAGAAAGTGGGGGAAATTCAGAGTGATGACCTTTGCAATCTGTCGTGGTTTAAACCCAGCCAGCCATCAAACCCCATGCATCTGCCCACTGCTCCACCAGAGGGATTGGAAAGAGAATCAGAAGGATAAAAGTCAGGAAACTCATGGGTTGCAATGAAAGCAGTTAATGGGAAAAAACAAAAGCTGTGCCCACAAGCAAAACAAGGAATCCATTGACGGCTTCCCACGGGCAGGGCCTCATCATGTGTAACACCTACTTGAGAAGACAAATACCATCACTCAAAACATACTCCCCTTCCTCCTTCTTCCCCCTACTCTATATACTGAACATGATGTGATATGGTCTAGAATATCCCTTTGGACAGTTTGGATCACCTATCCTGGCTCTGTCTCCTTACAACCTCCCATGCACCCCCAACTTCCTTTCCAGCAAGTTAGTATGAAAAGCAGAAAAATCGTTGGGTTTTGATACTGTTCAGCAATAGTGAAATCGTCTCTGTATTATCAGCTCTATGTTCAGAACAAACCCAAAATATAGCCCCATACTGACCACTGTGAAGAAAGTTAACTCTGCCCTAGCCAAAACCAGCATATCTTCGGAAGTCTCAGTGGTGCATGGTGGAGCCTGGTTTTCCTAGGGTTGGCTGAATACCTGCCACTTTGGGAAGCAGCGAATTAATTCCTTGTTTTGCTTTGCCTGCATGCATGGCTTCTGCTTTACCTAACACAATGGTTTTATGTCAACCTATGAGTTTTCTGGTTTGCCCTTCCACTTCTCTCCCTGATATCCCCTAATTGAGTGAGTGAGCAAGAAGCTGCATGGGGTCAAGTTGCCACCTGGGATTAAACCACAAGACAGGTAGGTATGTTTTCTGAAATTAATATTTCTTCCCTAGTTGTTATGCACCATGGTTTATGTTATTGAACTTTAGGCAGGTGAAGAAATACTTAAACTGATAATATATATCTCTTCACACAGGGCAACTGGATTCTGAGGATCTTTTCTGGACAGTGATGAGGGCGCAGATTAAGGGGTAAAAAAAGATTAAGCAATGCCTAAAAAAGAACTTTGTCAGAATCTGTCTATTTTAAGCTTTTTTTGTAGGATAGATTTGAGATGTTTTGGGTAGTTCTTACACTCACACAAATCAGAAAAGATTCAGTTACATGGTAAGTAGGACCAAAAATAATAAATAATAAATAAATAATAAATTATCAGATAATTGCTCAGGTACCAGTTTTCTCACTGCAAAAGGGCAAGATACCAGAAGGACCAAATACAATTCTGTCTGAGGAGGGAGAGAAATGAAACTGTTCACTTCAGAGGGTAAATATTGAAACTTAGAAAGTTGAGAAGAAAATCAGTTAGCAATGCTGATACACCTGAGGGACAAACTTTTGCATGATGTCTATTCAATTACCTGCTAGGACATACACTGACAAGAGGAATGTGAGCAAGAGCACTGCTGCATATGAGACACTCTGCCCCAAAGTTCACCATGCCCTTGAGACCCAGCTACTTGGATGCTCTTTTCAACAGCCATTGAACACACATGTCCTGGAAAGAAATTAGTACAGGGTCTTTTGTTTGTTTGTCTGTTTGTTTGTTTGTTTTTTCTATATGTAAGTCTTTTCCAGAAAAGAGAACATAGCAAAAATCATAAGTCTAAAAAAACTTAAATTTTATGTAGACAGCCAATACCATATTAACAGAAGTACAGGGCTGGTGAAAATGAGAAACCATTTTCTTTTTATTTCATATCTACAGTAGATTTATCAACTTCCAAGCCAATTCCCAAGGAGAGAAGTAGCATTTGTCTGTACTGTGAAACCAGCAAACATCACAACTAGGGTAAAGAATCCTGTAAGTGGTGCATGATATCCTAATCCATCTGGTACACAACAAATGTCATCCAAATTCCCTCATGTGAGTGAGATTCACAAGGAGAGATTCTTTGTGTCTAGTATGGTATGTCTGAAGAAAGAAAACCATCCCAAAGGTTACTATTCGCCTCCATTTGTGTCAAGAAGTGAAGTTAAATAATTTTTTCAGAGAATGAGGTTTCCCATTGGTTTTGTCCATTTCTCATATTTTCATCACAGAATATCTTTTCAGATAAGAGAGGTTGTAAAGGTTGTAAAGAGGTGCACAGGCCACCTTCCCTGAACTAATATCAGTTAATAGACAATTGAGCAATAGACACTTTGGGTGAATTTCCATAATTTATTGTAGCCCTTTTTTGCGTACAATTATGACTTCTACAGTTACTGCCATTAGCTTTTAAATATATCCATCGGGTTTCCTTGAATTCATATAGAATTCTCCTTTTACATTCTTCATTTAAAATCTTTTTGCTTAATATTCACATTAAGATTCACTTAGTACTAATCTTTTCACTTAAAAAGTGTTCAAGGCCAGGCTGGATGGTGCTCTAAGCAACCTCATTAAGAGGCAGATGTCCCTATCTGAGACAGGGACATTGGAACTAGATGATCTTGAAGATCCCTTCCTACCCAAACCATTCTATGATTCTATGAACACTCAGCATGTTTCAAATAGTTCTAAAGCCAAATGCCTCAGTTATTTCTCTCAAGGAGAGTAACTGCTTCAGGCCCACAGAGAAATGATGCCTGCTAGTGCAAAGATTTGGTATGTTTGCACTTTGAGGAGTTATGGTTTTTTCTGTTTATAGTTTTAGCAGTTACTGTGTAGTATGTCTGCTTTTATTGTCTTCTGAAGGAAACATCAACAGTGGTCAAGGTTCCTCTGTGCACACAAGAGTTTTGCATATTCTTCGACTTCACAGATGCCACATTTCATTTGCCCTTCCTATTTCCTCTTTTTCATGTTGCAGCCACTTCATCTTCTTGGCATTTATTATGAGTCAAAGTTGAACAAACCAATCTTCCAAGGTTAATTATTAATTTGATGCATCAATAATTCAAGTAATTTTTTTCAGCTCTGTGATGTCATCTGTGTTAGTTAAGGACCTTAACTTTAGATCATCACAAGTCATGCCCTCTCCCTCATTTATCATTCTTACTGTCTAGTTTAAGAATATGATGAAAAGCTGCAGTCATTCTATGCTTCCTAATATTATATCAAGTTTTGGGCTTGTTTAATTTTTTTTTTTTTTTACAATGCTGCAAGAGTTTTCAAACACGGTTTTCATAATTTCACTTATAGTCTCTGAATGTCATGTGACTTTGCAGCTTTCCACAATGTTTCCAATCAAGCTGAAACAAAAATCCATGAAAAGGACAGTCATTATTGGCCTTCTTACTTTTTTCAGCAGCCAGCAGAGCATGCATACTCAGGCAGTGCAGTTTCAGTCTGGTTTGAGGTTTCTTTAATTGTCTTCCCCTTTAACTCTAAAATGGCTTCTCTCTGCAAATTATTGTGCTCATTATGATCCTCCTGAGTTGTATTTCAGAATAATCTTTTTACCAAGTCAGTTCAATTATTAATGGTAGTCAGTTCTTTTATATTTCTTCTTCCACTCATACATAATTCCATCAAAATTGACTGAAAATTCAAAAGGTTCCCAAGGTTTTCTTTAGCATCATATTTTTCTTTAGCCACTGTAATTACTCTAAGTTTAATGATTTTGTACGTTCTTTCCATTTTTGTATTCTCAGAATCAGGGAATGGTTCATGTTGGAGGGAACCACAATGGGTCATCTTGTCCAACCTCCCTGCTCAGCTAGGATCTTCCTAGGGCACATGGCTCAGAATTGTGTCCAGCTTGTTCTTTAATATCTCCAGTGTGGAAAACTCCACAACCTCTCTGATCAACTTGGCCCAGGGTAGTCACCCACACAGTAAAGTTGTTCTTCCTCATGTTCAGGTGAAACTCCTTATGCACCAGTTTCTGCCCATCACCTCTTGCTCTACTGCTTGGTGCCACAGCACCACCTGGCTCTATCCTCTTGACACCCTCCCTTCAGTTACTTCACTCTCCGTTTCGATACTGATGAAGTTTTCTCTCAGTTTTCTCTTCTCAAGGCTGAACAGGCTCAGCTATCTCAGCCTTTCCTTGTAGGAGAGATGCTCCAGTCCCTTAATCGTCTTTGTTTGTGTGATCTTCCAATACCAACAAACTCTCTTGGACCCCTCTTAAAGTACAGGCATTTTGTAGAAGTCTTTGGTTGTGTCAGTGACCCAGTAGAGGTACAAAGGGATGCTTCATAGTCCTGCCTTGTGGTTACATCTTTGGCTGCTTGTTCTTGCTCGAGGTGTTCCCTCTTAAGCCTACTGTTGCTACTAGAGTGGTTGCTATAGTTTCCCCTTTCCCACACCTCATCCCTGTTGAGTCTGGCCTTGTTCCTATCCCACTTCAAATCTAGTTCAAAGCTACAGATTACTGATCTCTAAATTCTGTTTTCTTTTCAGAACTCTTACCAGTTCCACTTTAGAAATATCTTCATTCCTTACAAGGATGTCATCATACTTTCAGCTTCCCCCAGAACTATGATTTCTTTTCTGTATTTTAATCCTTGTAAAAATTATCCAACTATTTTTGTCTTTATATATCTTGCAATCATTTTCTTTCCTACATTTAATTTTGTTTCTCTGAATATTTCCTGTCCAGTCTGTAATGAGATTTCTTCAGAAACATGAATTAGTAGACTGCAAAAATGTCTAAATGGTACTTTGAATGTCTTCCTCATAAAATTTTTGTTTCATCAAAATTGAATTTAGTTTCAACTACAAACAATTTTCTAATCTCAGAGTTGTTTTTTGGTTTTGTTTTTTCTCACTTAACCATATTTCCCACAGGTCTTTCATGAACAATGGCATTTTCTACTCTTCTATTTTTAACATCAAATGCTTTTACTAATAATAAAGTGCTTTTAGTGTGGGTAAGAGGTGAATTCGATAAAAACTCCTGATGTCTTTAGGAGAAATCCACCTGCAGTCTGTAATCAAACTGTGCACCTCAAGGCAACTCTGAACTTTGCCCTTTACAATATGAGAAAAAGGAATTACTGACGGATGATGCAGTAATGTTACCAAGATTTACACTGGGTTTAATATTCTTTTTCAACCAACTGAATAACAACACCTTATTTTAAAAAAGCACTATCCCCTTTTGAGAATTATCAACTACCTGCACTGACATATGTATGTACTTGTCTTCTGTTAAAATAAAATCCTAATAATCCATAAGGGACAATTGTAATAATAACAAGTTACCAATTTGTGAGAATTGTTTTTGTAATATGATGATTTCACCATTAAAATAATTATGTTTTTAAATGATTAGCCCTCACAGTCACTATTTAAAAGTAAACTGTGTCTATTGTTCTTGAATTTATGATCAATTTTGTCTCATGTAATGGGTGGGCTGCTATCAGATGTTTGGCAGACTACAATGAAAATTAAGTTTTTTAGTCTGTGGAAATATCCATTAACCATACACATTTCCAAACTTTAAAATGCATACTTGAAAATTACAGTTGATTAGACTCTTTGTTGTGAATTGCAGAACAAAAGCTGAAAATCCTGCTCTGCTTTTCATTTATTATATCAATCAATGATGCAATTCCACCATTGTATAGAATAAAATGTGTGTTCATGTTTGAAGAACATAGTCTCCATAAGGTTTAATCTGCAGTCTTATGTTCAGAAAGGTTTGTAAATCGATTCTTCACTAGATGCTGTAACTCTTGTCGATTGAAGATAAATGGCTGAATTCCAAGAGAATACAACACAAAGAAAACCATTAGCCCTGACAATTCATAAACAAAGTAAAGAATATTATTCACTCTTTGTTCTTGTAAAATAGTATCCAGGTTTCAAACACTAAAAAGGAAGCTCACATAAATCATCACAATTATTCAGTCAAAATGAGTTTGTTTATGAACAAATGTACTGAAAGAAAAAAAAAGCTAGTTTCTTTACAAGTACAAAGAGGGAGGAGAGGCAGGAGAAACCTTCATCATAATCCCAACAGCTATGTTAATAGATACAGCTTTGTTTTCAGCCTTTTTTTTTTTATTATCTCAATCCTGTTGACCTATTTCTTCACTGAAAAAAAGAACAAAAAAGAGTGTCTGAACATATCGAATGCTTCTAGGTCAGAGGTTCCCACTGTCTGTGCACCATGGTGACAGTCTCAGGAGATTTTCAACCAGTAAAAGTTTTCAAAAATCACTCATGAAAACCTTTGGGTTATCGGAGAGTAGGAGGGCTGGGGCTTGGTGTAGAGTTTATTTTGCACTATATGCATTTGTCTTCAGCCTTTGTGAATTTGCGATTCTCTGGATCACTTGGCTGCCTAGTCCCAGAAATTAAAATATATTTTACTTTTCTTTCTGTGACATTAAAAATGCATTGCAATGAATAATATAGTAGGACTGTGTATAAAACTAAGCCTTCTGCATTCCTTTTAAATGTTTGTTCTTTAGCAGAGATTCTCTGAGGGAAACTTATTGAAAGGATGAACAGTAATTTAATTTTTTATCATAAGCATTAGTGGAAAATAAAGGACAAAAGTACTTTGCAGGGCTGAAGAAAAGGAAAATATATTTATCATGGGAAAATACTGCATCTGTGCTGAATCTCTAGCACCGTGCATTCTTCTTCTGTTCAAAAATTGGCAGTAAGGAGATTAATATGTAGAGTCTAGAAACATTTCCTATTTATGTCGTAAGCAGCAAGTACTTAAGTAACTTACCGTGAAAGTGTGCATAAAAAAAGTGTGAAGTCGATAGATGAAAGGAAAGCTTTTGTGAGAAATCATTTTTAAATTCTGAAAATAAATTCAATAACTACTGGGTGTCCCCAGTTGTCCCCAATAATATTCTGGAGGAATCTTAAAAGTAGTAACAGGTCAAATCATCAACTCATGCATATCAGTATGTCTGATGTAAGGAAGATCTGCACTTTAGGAAGATGTCCTATGAAAATTTTTCCAGGAATTTGACAAGTGTTCACAGATGTGAAATATCATGCCACATCATTGCAATTTCAGGGAGAAAAATTAAGTGCTGCTGAGTTATTGAAGTTAAGACCTGTATAGAACTCTTCAGTACAGGTACCATTTATGGTGTTCTTATTCACTCATGCACAACTTTTTCTGATATCAGTATGAACTCATACATAACAAGGAGTAGGTCTTTTTACCCTGCCAAATGGTAGAAAAGAAAGATAAAAGCAGTAATGTTCTTTTCCCTTCTCAAAATAATCTATCATTTGATATATTGAAGTCTAAAAATACAGCAAACCTATCAAGTAGTTCATTTTCTTTGAACATACCTAATGAATTGACACCCTTTATAAAAGCCGAGTTTGATTTCAGTAGGTTAAATGGATTTGTTGAGACACATATTCCCATTTGATTTCTGCACCACAACTGTTATCCAGCTTTGTACTTTTTTGCTTAAAAGGTGGATAAGGTTTCTCTTCGGGACAGTCTCAGACCAGTTCCAAAGATGCTTCAATATTTCACTGAGTTATGCAGAATACCCACCAATAATATTGTAGGACAGTAAACTGTAAATAACATACTGGATTTTCTGGAGTACCTGTTTAAAAATTGTAAATCACTAGTGACTGTTATGTATTTCATCAGTTTCTCCCAGTTCTAGTAGTTAGTCGTATCTATCTCTC
The DNA here is from genome assembly GCA_013399695.1 of Formicarius rufipectus. Lineage (NCBI taxonomy): Eukaryota > Metazoa > Chordata > Aves > Passeriformes > Formicariidae > Formicarius > Formicarius rufipectus. Next base: position 89,447 of record VXAU01005619.1, read on the forward strand.
TCTTTTCCTCTCACATCACACAGAGACATGAATAAGAGAAAAACAATTTTCCTGTTGCAAGTTAGAATAATTCTTTTGTCTGACATTCTATCCCAAAAACATGACTATTCTCTAGCAATTTGCCTAAACCTGATAATGCTAAAATAATGTCTTGCATGCACTGAGAATGAGAAGTGACTTGCAGAAGAATTTCTTCATGTAGAAACCTTAACACAAGAATACTAGCTATGAACAAGAGTATCCTATGTGATGGGAATTCCTGTGTGAACTTCTTCCGAAACCAAGATTAATCTATATTGAAAGTGCCATTTTCAAGCTGAACGAGCTGTTTCAAAGTGTTGCTGTTTTTATTTTTGTCCTTGTTATTATTCTAAGCACATTTATCTCATTGTTTGGGGAACAATGAAAATTGTATAGTACTCTAAGGCAGAAACCATCAATATTTAGTGTGAGCTTTTTGTCACTCTTCTCACCTCAAATCACATATAATAACAATGGTGTAAAAAATTGCAATGGCCCCACCAAACTTACAGGATTCTACACTTCGGTTTACCAGGACTGCACCAGTTCCAGATTAAAAATAGCACGACTAAATCAGTTGTGGAAACTGCTTTACCACCAAAACCTTCTAATCCACTCCACAATATGGGGATATCTCTCAGCCTCTTTCAGAGGAATGGGAGATTTTTAGGGCAGACCTTACCAGTTATGTGTAACGAACAGTAAATGCAGAGTCCAGAACACTGAAAGTTTCCACATAGTGCAGTTATCGACATTTTTTTGCAACTTCTTGATATTTTGAAGATCCTCAGTTTGCAATTAAGATTATTAAAACCTTTGTTTAAGAGAGCAATGGGAAAGCAAAACGTTCACAACTTCTCTTTCTCAGAAGAGCTGTGTTCAAAAAAGAGGGTTGGGATTTAAACACATTCTTGTCTAATGCAATCTATTCTAACCACTGAGTTAATGCTTAATACAGAGAGAAGATCTTATCCTGAAAGAACTGGTATAGTTGCATATGTTATCTATGCAGATGTGTATATTCTGTTTATGTATGTATAGATGTAGTCATGGCTTGCGTGGGCACAAGTTAAAAACAGTCAAAAGTACAGTGTATATTCTAACGATGTTTAATGTCATGAGATTAAGCAAAACAGAAGAAATAGGAAATCTCATGAAAAACTCATTTTTATGCTGTGGAACTGAACAAGTCTTCTAGAAAGAAGAAGTCCTAGAAAAGAAACTATTTTACAGTTTTTATTCTTTCTTAAGATAAAAAGTGGAATCAGTTTGAGAAGAAAAAATACAGGTCACAGGAAGAACAGGTGAGGAGCAAGGACACAGAAGGTGTTGTTGCACAGAGAAATGTCAGGTAAGCCTATTTTATGAAAGCACCTGAAAGCACTTTGAAAAATAATAGTGGTCTCCAAGGATTTCTGATGGAGGAGTCTCACATTCTGTAATTTGCGCTGAAGGCTCTCACATACAAATAGCATCTTGAAATGTCACCTTTTCTCATCTCTGGTCTCTCCAGTGATTGTCCAGCTAAGCACGTGGGGATCTCATGGCAACTAAGCTGTTAAACTTTTATCACCTGAAAGTGTAAACCTTGTCACCTTGAACAGGATTTTCTTCATGGGCATTCAGGAATATGAATTGGAGTCAGGACTATTTTGTTATTACCATTCAAAATGCAACAGGCAAGTGTTAATATTCTGTAATGAGGACATGTAGAAGGGGAAGTACCTCCAGAAAGGTAAGGAGCACAGACAGGTAGTATTGTTTTGCAGGTTCAGAACTTGTGAATTGTCTCACCTCTAACACTGTGACCTTGGCTGAGCTGCCTGACTTGCCAGCATTGCAGTTTTGTCTTCTCTACATTAGTGCAGTTTGGTGCCAAAGAGATTTTAAGATGTATAGTCAATGTATACACAAAATTTTGAGGATATTACTCTTTGTAGGTACTAATTTTGATATCTTGATATGCTAAGCTGTGGTTTGATTTTTCTCCTATAGTGCATTCTGATGATTTCTCTGTACATGTAGAATCCTTAAAATTCACAGAGCCAAAATAGAGTAGGACTCTTGGAAATAACCTAGCTGTGAGGGTAATAAGGAAAAAGGCTACAGAATTGGGAAAAGTGATGTGTGGAAGAAACAAGTAATAAATCATTATTCTTTATGCCTCATAAAATAACTAGAGAAGCATCCCTCTCGACCTGGCCCAAGAGTCCTTTCATCAGGAATTAAGTGTAAAAAGAAGAATAAGGTGTCATCTCATTAAATGGTGGAATACAATCAATTACTGTAACGTGCTGTGAAAGTAAAAGATAGAAAGGAATTTGAAAGGGAATTACATTCAAGAGAGGCAGGAACTATAAAGCAGACAGTTGTTTGCTTAGGCATTGCACAACTTGCTGACTGCCTCAAAATGAGATTATCTTGTTCAGGAGAAAGCCTGCTTTACACTTGGCTTCTTTCTTACACTTTTTTGCTATACCCCTGCCAGGTGGTCATGCAATCCTTTGCAAGGTGACCCTTGGCTCTGATCTAGTTGAGCCATTCTTATATTCTTACAGTGCTGGTTTAACTCCCGCTGGAAATGAGAACCACAGCACTTTCCCTCTTTCACCTTTATTGTGGAAGGAAGGAAAAATGATGGCAAGAAAGGACATGAATGCTTGTGATTACAGTCCTCAACCAGATCCTCAATAATGTTCCTAGTAAAACAAAAATAGGATGTGAGATGAACGAGAGACTGGTGCAGAAGAGGAGATAGACTGCAGAGCTGTCCCTCCAGACTCTGCATGCATGAGGTGAAAGTAAGCAGTTACTGCACAACTGGACCCATAATATGGGTAACCTGTCATCCAAGATTCCAAATTACAGTCTAGTCCTTCAGTAAGGTCCTAATACACTGTGGACAAAACCAATGCTCCTTGAGTTTATTTAGTCACATGGAAAAACAAGGCTGTAGTGCCTGGTGGATATAATAGTCTTAGAGTAGTTAGCTGAACATGAACTCAGAATATTCTGTGATTTCTATTCAAGTTGGCTTTAGAGAACAAGAGAAAAAGAAAAACCACAGCAACGTGAATCCTGACTAAGGCTATCATCATGAATGTCCAACAGTCTTACCTAGCTCTGATTGCAAGGGTTTTTTTTTTTTTTACATAATAAGGACTGCATGAGGGAGGAAAATCATAATGCAGTTTCTTGTTCTTTTCTTTCCTTTTCTTTTTTTTATCACAGTCCTGATGTCTGCAGTGTCTCACAAGTATCACAAGTACTAAAGGCACTAAACACTTTTAATAGAACTTGGAACTTTCCTGCAGAAGAAAGATTTTGTCCATACAATGTCTACATTGAATGGAAATATTTAGAAGTCTAGAAACACTTGGATAATAAATATCTGAATCTTTTTCTTATTTATTACAAAACATCCTTTTTCTGACTTCCCCAAATGATATTTTGATTATTTACTTTTTATTTAGGTTTGGGGAGTTTAGGGAGGTTTATTTAATGGATCATGCTACACTTTAATGTGAGCAGCAAAACTCTGTATCACATTACACCTCGTATTTTCTCTGGCTGTTTTCTCTGATTTACATAAAAAGGGGGTGAGTAACACGTTTAAACTGTTTGGTAGGTCACTGTCAAGCAGTAAAGTAACTGAATTCAAATACGGGAATAAGTTCCAGATAGCTCTTTGAAGTTCGGTGAAGAAGTACGGCAGCGGCTGCGGGTTGAGCATCCCTTTGCTGGGAGGACGCGGCGCTACATTGTCGCTGATCAACAGCGCCACTTTCTGCTGAAAGAGAATGATGACAACCAAGCGAGCCGATTTCAGTGACTGGATGCAAAACACAAACCTGCCTCTTCTGTACCTGCATGGCTGTGTAAGAAACTTTTTCATCCAAATATGCAAAGTGCATTCCGCAAACGTTGCAGTCCTATAATCAGGCATGATTCTTACATAAAAAGGGGGAAATGGCATGTTTGCCTTAGAGTTTTGTTCAAACAATTTCATTCTTACTTCCCCACCAGTGTCACCACCATCTTGACCAGTCACACATCACAACCTTGTGCCAGTGGTCTAATGGATGATGTAAATGCTGTTATTTATACATAAAATAAAATCATGGGCAGACTGCACTATTTCGTGTCATTGCCTAATTCAACAAACATAGATGTGAATTCATGCAGATTCTCATCATGGCAACAGATATATTAAAATCATTTCTGTGTATAATCCAGTGGGTATTGATAACTACTGAGGCTCACAAACTACCTATCATGACAGTCAGAGAAGTCACTGCCTTCACTGAATTGTTCGGTTTAGGAAAAAAAAAAAAAAGGCAGCTAAATTTACATTTTAGGTATTCTTTACAACTATTTCTGACATCAACTTTTCACACTTTTGCTGGCAGTAAATTAAACAATGCAGAAATCTGATGAACCTGGGGAAACTGCCAAAACTGCTTTTGAAATGTTGCTATTACTATAATACATTTAGGCATCTCCAAAGTAAGGAAATAAGGAGCAAATAATGCCACCCTTATGCCTATACATATTTAATATATATATGTAGTTAAACGTCTAGCAAGGCTTAAAAAAATATTCAGCAGAAAAAGATGAAAATAAATATTGTTTATTTCAAAATCTTCCTTAAATTCTGTGAAATTAATACAGCACAATAATAACATATGTATGAGGCTGAAGGATCATGACTAAACTTCAGTGTCAAAGGCTCCACTGCATTTTATGAAGCAGAAAAGTTCAAAGGACACTATAATCTGGTAACCACCAAGCAGAACCTTCCACTGGCAATGTTGTTTATATTTGCATATTGAAATTCAGTCATAAAACAGTTTCATATATATTTCTCTGGTAGAGGCATTAGAATGCATTGAATGACTTATGTCTTTTGAAATCTGTCACACACTGTGTTCAGCTTCCACCATAAATTGTCTAGAATAAAGTGCATAATGCTACTGTTTCTTGGCTCTCCTCTTACATTAACTGAAGTATTTGTTACATTCATTGCCATTTTCTGTTTTCTGGCTTTCAAGAACAGCATTAATAGAAATTGAGGTGTATTATCTTATCAGGACGTTGTATTTTCGAATACAGAGGATACTCTCACAATGTCTGTTTCCCATATAAATGCTAACTTGGAAAAGAGAGACTTTTCTCCCCACAATCAATACCTGAACAAGTGCTATCCAGCAAAAACATCTATAGTCTAGACATTAAAGCAAATCTTTCAGCAGCATATCCTGTTTTCTGCTACGTAGCAAGACTGTGGCAGTTTATTAAAGAATCTCTTTCAGTCTCTAAATTAATGCTTTGTAGCATGAATCCCAGACTTTGGAGGCTCCCTTACCTGCAAGAGAAGGTATATGGTGAAGGATAAAGTAAGAGGTCTGCCTTGGGGTAGAGACTATGACTCAAAACTGCTAATTATTATCTAACAGGATCTATAATCAGGCACTGCAAAGAAGGATATATAAACTGACTGAGGGACAAGCAATAACCATCCCCAGCAAGGCAAAATAAAAAGAAAAACAGCCCTACAACTTTTCTTAAAGAATGTTATTCTTAGGGAAGAGCAAAGTGTATGAAAGTTCAGTAACAAAAGCAAATACCATCTTCCCCATGTGAGGCCAACTAAAGCCCTACCTACTAGCAAAGCATTTCCTTACAGGATTCCTGAGGCTTTGTTTTACAGCTGAATTTGGCTCATTTAGCTATAAAGTCTTCCCACACACCAGTATCTGCCTCCTTCACCAAAGCATACAAAGGAGATGAGGTTCTTAATAGCTAATCCTGCCACAACTTTCAGAGCCATAGGAAGGAGGTGAGCAGGGAACCTGATGGCTTGAAATTGCTATTTAAGAGAGCAAAATGTCATCCAGTGTGTCTCCCAGTAGATTTTCAGGGATTTTCTGGTTATTTCTGGGCTGTGTTCTGTTTGCAACACATACAAAGTTAAAATATTATTTCCAGTCATCCCAGGATTTTTTACGCAACGAGGGGTAGCAGAATCTGGCTCTCATTGATATATTTAATGTCATTTAAGTGCATGGCAAAGACATGCAAGTGAACTATTTAATATTTCCTTTGCAAGGACAGTAGAGCTAAAGATGGTGATTACAAATCACTCTGGGGCATGCCTGTAAACTCCAAGTAATCCATTGAAGGGAGATAATGCTAACATATTATGGGAGCAAGGAGATCAGTATTCCCTTTTCACTGTAATACTAGGAAACATCAATATGCATGGCTCTGCTAATACAATGTGTGTTTAGCAAAGTTAGAACAAGGCAAAAAAAGAACAAGATTAGAAACCCACAAAAGCGTGTCCCGTACACTGACTGGGTGGAAAATACTTCTGTGTTGCAGCCGAGCAGCTAAAATCCAGAGACTTGTTTCATTACTACCAAACTTGAATGTCAAAAACAGATTTTCTACCACCTTGGAACTAATTCTTTCTTACTAGAAATTGTGGTTTTGCTAGCATATACAATAGTCTTTGCCTCCTGGAATTTCACAGGCTGTTTTTCCTACTAATAATTAAGGTCTAGGATGTTGCAAAAGCCTGCTAAAAATCTGCTATCTCCTAAGAATCCTCCTATCTTCCTACCAGTCTTCTAATCACCCAAACCAAATACTGCTGCACAAAATATTTGGAGGTGGTTTGCAGCACGATAAACATCGCTATCCTTGGGCTGCCATAGGCTTGTAGGAGCTTTGACTGTGAAGTAGGTAATGGCTCTTTTAAGCCCAAATCCTCAGTTTTGGCTTCTGCAGCCTAGCCCAGCAGTGCTAAAGGCTTCTGTTCATGCAGAATTTTAACACTTTCTAAGGTCGATTCCAACCATTTGTTTTTTTCTCCTCTTTTGCAGGCCTTAACCGGATATTACATCTGTTAATAACCTCTAATCCTCCTTTTAGTCTGCTAAGTTTCATATGCATTTTCTGTGTCTCCACATTGTTTTTCTGTTCATGCATATTTGCTGTCACTTTTAATGCCCTTCTTATGTTATAATTTCCAGCTTCTTTGATCTGAGTACCTGATGAATAATGTTCTATTCTTCTTTCACAGAGGAGGAAACTCTCTCAGTATAGCTCCATGAACGATGTGGGAAAATAAGTTTTTATTTGTTTAAGTTCAGCAATTAACAGGAGTCAAGTAGTGTGGAGTTAGGGGAAATTCACATCTTGAAATGTGGATTGAGCCTACAAAACCATTAAAATTTATCTTCCATTGGAGAATTGTGAGGTTAAGCCATTAACTTCGTGAATTTGCAGTGGTTTCCCAGAAGCTTAGTCAAATCTAGTGTTTGTATCATGTTAAATCTATTCTACTTATTACCCTAATAGCATAAATGACCACTCATGCAATGGAGAGTGACAAGATTTTCCTAACAGTGCCTCTGAAAACTCAGGGTCACTTTGAATCTAGCTAACCTAGAGAAACAACTGTATTAAAACAATATGGGTCTTCTGAAGCTTATATTCTCTTAGGGACTTTTCTTGTTATTTGGGTTTATGTATAAACAACAGACAATCCATAACAATCTTTCAGTGGTAAACATAGGGAAGTCTCCAGGAGTTTGGCTTTTTGTGGTATGTGTTCTTTTGTTTAGCAAGGGCAATAATAACAAACATAGCAGGTACCCTAAAGGACAGTGATGACAAGCATGGAAGCTCTAGTTTTCTTGTAAGTATTTTAAATATTTAAGAAATGAACAAAGCCTTTAGAATGNACTATATTCACTTCCCATGAAAATTCAAAAACAACCTACTAGTTGTTTCATATTCCACTGGTTGAGTGAGATGAGCACAATCCAAAGAACACTGTGTATTGGCAGGGACCCCCCTCTCCACTTAGCTCCAAAGCAGTAAACACAAAATACAGGAAGAGTTCTTAACATAATTAGGTCTTTCTAACTATATTGGGGAGGTACAAGGCTGTTCCAAATTGAAGAGGTTATACAGTTTTTCACATTCAAGGGCATTATACTGGAGGTATGAGAGATAGAAAAGGAATCTACATGCTCAGTCAATGCAGTTCAGAGCTGAAATACTTTGGAACTTATGACAGCACAGATCCTTTTGTTCAAGAACAAGGGAATGCAAGAAAAGATCAGAAAATGCTTTGTCTCATTTATGCCTTAGAAATCTTACCTTAAATCAAGGTACTTAAAAATGAAAATATTTCTTCCAGAGTCTTAGGAAGACAATAGGAGTGTTTTTTTCCCATCTAAAGGACTCGAAACCATAATCAGACCAGTTGCAAATTTCTCTGAGAACAGGGCTGTAGATCAATTGTTTGTCTGAAGATCAAATTTATGAAAGGGTGGCAACTTTGCATTACAGCATCTTCAGTAAGGTGAGCTCAGACTGCTGAGTGCTCAACTGAGATTGTCTAAAAGTGTATGCATCTGAAACCAATCAGGTTGCTGGGGTATTTCAATTACATTTATTTTGAAGTAATTATTTCTTTTCTATAGTAATGCAGAGTGCATAATTGTACTTTTGCATCCAGCTGTGGCTTAATGGCAGCAATATGTGCTGGTAGCAAAAAGGGAAAGAGAATTTATTGATGGAGTAAAAGGTATTTGCTATGCTGTACTTCCCTCAGCATTTTTCTCAGTGAGGTAGAATTAATGGGGGATTGGGTGACCTCTAAATGTGCCTGAACTCCACTATATTCTAAAAAGATCATTGTCCAGAAGGCTGTTTAAGATAATTTTCTTAAAAGGCCATTGGCAAGTGCCTAAAACCTCTATTGATCCTGGTACATCAGGAAATAACTTCCCTATCTAAGCAACAAAAGAACTGCAAACTTCTTAGCTGCATAGGTGCCACAAATTGCTTGGAAATAGGAAAAGCAGGGAAAATATATCCTGCTAAATATAGGGAAAACAAAATCTTGATAATTACAGATATCAGCAAAATGTCTGACATAAAAGAAACATGCCTTTAAATTGATGGTGGTTGAGAGCACTTAGCCAGTCAAGTACATCTTAAGAGTTCATTTATTGCACATATTTTGATAAGAGAAAAAGAGAAACTGGCTCAGGCTATTAAAAGATTATCCAGCAGGAGGAGATGAGTTGGTCAGTTAAAGAAGACTCAGAAACACAAAGGAGAGAGGAAATGAGTTATTTAGAAAAGAGGTATTTATACCTGCTGGGGATCTGTCCATAAGGATTATTTAGACTTGGAAAGCAGTGAATCCCAGTATACAGAGAGGAATTAATTTTTTTTAAAATACATTTCTTATACTTTGGGCATGTCTGACTGATGTGTAATCATAAAAATATTTAGGAATGTAACTGCAATGTTAGAAATTCAAGTATGAGATTTTTGCTTCATTGACATTTTCAACAGTCCCATTCAGCTGATGTATAACCATGGGTGTTATCTTTCTGACAGAGAATCTTTCCAGTTTTGATGCCTCCATCAGCCTCCTAAGTACTGCCTGAGCCTATCTTGTGTGTGGATCATGACTCTGTGGTCAAACTGTATACTCACGGCAGGAACAAAACTTTCTGGTATGAGGTGTGTCTCTCTGTGCCCATCATACATCCCCACACAGTGATGAAGGCGCCCCTGTGAGTATGGCCTCTCACCACAGGATATGAATAATTTCCAACCCCAACACATAATAGGCAACTGCGTCTGATCCTATTCGGCTGTGCAAGATCCTGTAAGTATCCATCATCAGAGATGGTTTCGTGACTCTACACTTATTCTTTATCTCAAAGACTGTACAGTTGGGATCATATAAAAAAAGTACTTCATCCACCTTAGCATATTCCACTAGGCTGGAGGATTAGACACTGGGGAACACCAGTTCATATTGGACAGACTGGATACAGAAAAGTATTTTCCCATCTCCTAAGTGGCTTACACACTGGATACTGTGTGCACGATTGCAAATGTCCTTTCTTGGTGTTTTCTATGGGAAAAGCACGTCTGACTCAGCAACTTAATTCCAGGAAAGCATGGAAAGCAGAGAAACATCAGTATCTCTTGTCTGTTCAGTCATTTCACTTCTCTGGTTTGAATTATTCCATTTCTTTCCCACTCTAAAACAAACCTCCCTAGTAGGAATTATTCCTAATGAGTGCACAAGTGCAAACTATCACATTCAAAGCCCAGGACTGATGCTGAGCCTTTTTTTTTAGTTGTGCAGTTATAACCTTAACCTAGTCTGATTGGGCTGTTGTGGGTTCTGCTCAGCAGCAAATAGCATATAAACAAGGCATTGAAACCTAGAAGTCATTTACTAACCCAATGATCATCCAACGTATGTTGTTGCCAGTAATCAGCAGTAACTTCCAAATACTGAAAAGCTATCCAGTGTACGGGGTTTCGGGAAAGAGTGATGTTAGTGCTGATGGATCATGAAAAATCAGATCTTACAATCACATTATTTCAGTTACAATGACTTCTCTCATCTATATTATGTGCTTTCGGATTAAGATGCAGCCTTTGAACCAGACATAGTTTCCTGTAATGACTTCAGACATAAATTTTAGTAGATTATCTCATTTGGAGCTAACAAGAGACAGAGCCTACAGACTCCTTGCTTCCTTGTAAGACTAAAGTCTATTATTCATAAACATTTCCATTTTCCTTTCAATAAGGACAGAACTTCTTTTTCTCTAACGACATCAGTAACAAGCCTCTGAAAACCTGACTCAGAGTGAGGGTTCCTAATACATAAAATAGTCAAGGGTTTATGGCTATTCTTAAATTTAGCTTACAACTTTGGCAGAAGCAAGATGTACAACAAAAGAAAACATACAAGAAATAATTATGAACTAAATAGAAAAACAAAAAAGAGTTTATGCTAGAAAGAGACATTGTTAAAAGTAAAAAATATGTCTGCAACATTTATAGTTTTAAAATGACATAAAATTTAAAAGGATTAATTTTTGAATCTTCAGATATGTCCCTATTTCTTTGGTTCCATGTGAAAATCAGAAGATCTAGTTGTAGTTCAAGTACAGCCAGAAAATTTTCAAAATCTTGGCTTTTGGCCAAAAATAGAAAAAAATTCTGCACAAGTATACCTTCTGTTAAGAGACATGCTTAAAATATATACTAAATACATACTAAAATATACAGTCATAATTGATGTATTCATTATTTATATAAGGTAAAGAAAATTTGACTACTGGGAATACACCTAGGAAGCTGGAGAGATAGTTCAAGCTCCTGCTTCAGGGAACAATTAATTATTTATACAAAGTGAAAACAGGTTTGAGAGAGACTAGAATAACCTGTTGCCATAATACCAAATTAACTGTTAGGGCTATCCCTTGGGAAATGGAACATAATTTCAGACTGTAAGCATGTTAACTATTTGGAATATCTTCTTGAATCATATCACAACATACAAAATCTCATGAAAAACACCTTTTAAGATTTTAGTGTTATCTGTCCCAAACCTAATCCTTTATTTGGCTGGAATTTCAAACCAAACATCTAAAATAAACCAAGCAAGCATGCAAATGCACCCACTTGGGTCCTAATGGTGACTTATTAACAAGTGGTTAGAAATGTTGGCATGGCTTTTATCCCTAGAAGCTACAGGTGCATATCGAAAGGTGTTTAGGCACCTAAAGATGCAGATAGGAAGCTGGCAAACTTTTAACCATTAGGCACCTCTTTGCATCTTTAGGTGACTAAATACCCTGAAAAACTTGGCCCTGAGAGCCATTCTGCAGGCTCAGTCAACCACAGGCCTAGGTTTTTCTGCTAGTTTTATTTATCATCTTGGATGAAACAGCTGCCCATATCCTCTTCCTGTTAACACGATTCATTGCCTTGAAATACTTCATGGATTTTTGCATGCATTACATTTATGACTAGTGGTAACAATTTTATACACATCTTGGTTTTATATTACTAGCCATTGAGCCATCTGCAATTGCTGGAGACTGGAAACATCAGGTGCTTTTCACGTACAGGGATCTACAATAGAGATTCATTTCTACTTGGCTCATAATCCTGGGTTATCTTTCTTGGAATAATACAGCTGATAAGCAACTTCTGAGCTATCCCTTCTTGGATAAGAAATCCCAGCAAACCATCAATTTGCTCCTTATCTCGTGCAAGGTTTTCAGATGCATAGCCCTTTCCATACTAAGAAAGACAAGTACCACAAATAAAATATCATCACAGTTATCAAACCTAGAACAGGAAAGACTTGAAATAGAAATATCAGAGGGTTACCTTTTTCATTATTATTATTATTTATTTTGGTCAATTCTGAGGTGTTTGACACCTAAAGTAGAAATTAACTTTGTAAGAAAATGATATTTAGGCAGAAATTAGTGTCTTTAAAAGTCTGATATTACTTACAACTTCTACTCAGGATGATGTGTACTTCCTATTTGCTTTCTCTCCTCCTTTCCAGCTTTGCTTTTATTCTGTGGCAACAAGCACTGTAGCAGTCATGCCTGATGAAAACCCAGCTCAAGAGTTTCCTATATGAAAGTTAACATGGATGTTTCGAACTTTCTTTCCACTGGCCTTTTCCTTCTACTAACAGCAATTCTCTTTTGCATCTTCTCAGTGCATTGGGTACTGAAGAAAGGAGGGTCATATCTAGCACTAATGAAACGACAAATCACATTATACTGGAACACTCTATTTTACAGATGATCTTCTAATAAAAATGAACCACAGTTTATAACATTATGACAGATCAGACAATAACATCTCTGCAGATTAAACATCACTTTCAGTTCATGTTACTTCACTTTCCCCTCAGGTTTATTGGCTTTCAGTACTGATCATGATTGATGCCTTGTTTATATACAACATTAAACCTGTGCTTGTGCCTGTTTCAGGTAAATGAAACCCACTTCTGTTCCAAATGGTAATATTTGTATGGGTGTTTTACCTTATCCACACCATCACTCCTTTTACAGACCTAATGCTACATATAAAAACCTTCCTTTTTTTTCCTCTCTGGATCGCCTAAACTGTAATCATTTCAAAGTCACAATTCAGTGGAATGAATAGTAATTTGAGGATGTGGCAGATGATGGCCTAAACTAACAGTCCAGTTAAAACTTTAAATATCTTCAAGTGATCAAGACACATATGCTTTTTCTTTCGTGTTCTCTAAGCTACTCTATTTGCTACATACAGCTTAAGAATTCCTTAAATCTTTCATTAATTTTTACCTTCATGCGTTGTTACAATTGTCATATTTGGACTGTTGGCTCAGAGGCAGGATCAACCACCATTTTTAAGGGTGAGAATATATAAAAGTGTCTTCCTTTGCAAAAAATAATGCTTTTCAGGGGGATCATGTCCCAAGGGTGATTTTATACTGAAGGCTGAAAACTGATTTTTTTATACACCTAGTGATTGCCATGAGCAACCAGTTCTGGCAGACTTGACAGCTAATCTAGGTGTTGAAATGGTAAGTGATACTGGATTTTACATCAGATGTCCAATGGCTTTGTTCCATTTAAAGGAGCTGGCTGGGTACCACTGTGTTGGAAGGCTACTCTTGTGTTTGCAGATAGTGCAGTGAAACCCAAAGTCATGCTGTGTTTGCAGAAGCATGTCTGTGGAGGCAATGAGGACAAACAACCATACCAATATGATTTAAAAGTTATGCTAGAGAATAAATCTCTTATTTATTTATGCAAACCACAACATTCTCTACAAAAGGGACACAGAGAGGCCTATCCTGGAATACTCTATTTTGCCATCAATATCTTTCTTCTACAAGGAGAAATTCAGTTTCAAGAGGTCAGAGAATGGATGCAAATCTGAATAATTTATATCTTAAAAAAATAACCAGTGGACTAATCAATCATATGTGGGGGTTTTTTCTCTGTTTTTATTTGATGTTTGGTTTCATGACCAATGAGTCAGCTAGACTTACATAACATATACTGATACAAATCCAAAGACATAAGTCTCCAGGCTATGGTTAAAGCAGTATCAAATGGGCTGTGCTGAAAGTCATCATTCCTGCTGTTGAAAACAGTTTTTTCTTAGAAATTATTGGACTGGTGGCAGAGGAAATAGACATAACTGCTATTCTAATTTTTGCTGCATCAACCTAACATCAGAGGTGCCTGCACAGAAATGTGAGATTTTCTGGATATGGTTACTGGCTGATGTTTGTATCACAAGTGACTTTGGCGGTGTAGTCAGACAATAAACTTCACCTCTACTTTAAATTTTCTGCTGAGTTTTGTAGCTCTCTGTATAGTGTACTTTCTTTTTCACTTAAGCATCATATATAGAGGAAACCTCTCTACAAATTTTAGGATCCCCTATAGGATGTTTGGCTTTCCAGTAAGCCGTATTGTACCAAAAAAACTACGCATAAAGTATTTGGCCTTCCTTTGTTCAACAGTAAATGACTACACAGGAAGTCTTGATTTATCTTCTTTAAGCATTCATTATTGGGCATAATTGCCATATCTCTTATTTTCATTCCCCTGAGCTGCACATTTTAATCTCATACCATATGGAAGTTACTGCAAGCCATCAACAGCAAAGGAAAACCTGAGGTAGATTTGCATTGAGATAAAATGCATCTGCTCTAAAATTGCTGGAGTTATTTCACTGCAGAATGACATAATTCTGGGTTATGTCAATAGCATCAGTTTTTTAGACTCAGGATGAAGACATTTGCAGTCCCTTCTGTGTAAAGATATTGATCAGATAATGACCACATTTGGTGATGGCTTGCCTACCACATTCCTTAGTTTTATGTATTGAATTTTGACAGAGCAAAATATGTCTCTATCCAACATGAAAACTCCCTTTCATGTTCCAGGGTGTCATTTTGTTTTATATTTTGAATTCCTATCTGATTTCTCCAAAGTGTTCAAAATACCAACCTTTCTGAGGTCCAAGGCTTAATACATTAAATTACAATTAGATTTTCCTGGGTTTGACTGGAATAGAGTTCTGGGACTGGAACTCTGAAACTCTGAAGAGAATTCTGGAAAAATTACTGTCATGTTTGAATCCCAGCCAGCAACTAAGTACCACACAGCCATTCTCTCACTTCCTACTTTTGATGCCAGTGGGATGAGGAAGAGAAGTGGAAAAAGATAAAACTTGCAGGTTGCAATAAGCAGAGTTTAGTAATTAAAATAAAATACAATAACAAACAGAGGTAGAAGAAGAGGAAGAAAAAGAAGAAAAGAAGCACAAGAAGAAGAGACTATTAAAACCCAAGAAAAACAAGTGATGTACAGTGATAACCAACTCCCAGCCCATCTCTCAGCAGTGATCCATGGCTCCCACTCAACTCCTCCCAGTTTATATACTGAGCATGATACTCTTGGTTATGAAATATCCATTTGGCCAGTTAGGGTAGATGTCTTGGATGTACTTCTTCATGGTATCTTGTGCACCTGCTCACTGGCAGAGCTTAGGAAACTGCCAAGTCCTTGACTTAGGGGAGGCACTACTTAGCAACAACCAAAACATCAGTGTTTTATCTAAATTCTTCTCATGCTCAATCCAAAACATAACGCTGTACCAGCTAATAAAAAGAAAATTAACTCTATCCCAGTCCAAACCAGGACACACAGTAAAGACCTTCATGCTATATTCCAAGGTTACTTGGCTCTACCTTACTGGTCTGCATGCCCAAGGTATAATGTGCATTTGAAAAGAAAAAAAAATAAAAAATAAAAAATTGACTGGAATAAGCACTGTGAAGAAGAAGATGACAATAATTTTTTATTATCTTTGAATGTCCTGTGTACATGTAACTAGAAGCAAAACAGAAAAAAGGAGATCCTGGACAGAAACTCTGACTTTAGACTCACAGTAGATATGAGGTCAAATTAAGTTAAACTGTCCACTAAAACTAGTTTTCAAAAATCTGCAGTACCACTTCATTGAAATATTATGGCTGTCCTTTTGCTAAACTCAGTTTCCTCACTTCCCTGTTGCCCAAAAAGCCTAGGCTGAGGAGAGTCTAGACAGTAGCCTGGGAAGGAAAGACCTCAGAAAGTGGTTTCAGAATATCAGAGAACCAAGAACTCAATAGATAAGTTTTATGGACAGCAGTGGATGCTACAGGGCATAGGTAGAGAGTGAAACAAAAGAGAGCTAGGAACCAAAACCAAACCTGGAGCTCTCATGACCTGTTTTAGTTAAAAGTGTGTTCTCTGACCCTGCTACAACATGCTCCAGCTAGCATTCCTCAAGACTGATTTATTTCAGAAGCAACTGCTCCTTAAAATTTGTGATTAGATGCCAGCTGGTACCTCTTGGCCTTGGGACCAAAAGCCGTGATAACAGCAAGTAGCAAAGAGCTGAAAGAACTCAGAGAGACAATCCAGTTCAGGATGACTTAGTAGCTATAACTACATCTTTATATCATGAACAGGAAAAAAAATAAACCAGACAAAACCCAAACAAATAAACAAACAAACAAAAGCAAAACAAAACCCAAAAACTAAATAAAACCACAAACAAATTAAAAAAACTAAAGCTGGTCTAGACTGTAACTGTTCTCCAATAACCAATTAGGTCATTGAACCATATTTCTTAATAAGTCAATTACTTGAAGGTATGATTGTCCCATTCAATTCCTTTTAGCAGCTTCGTGATAGCCTTGAAAGTGATCATAACTGCTGATTCTCTGGAATCTAGGGGACCCTACAGAAGACATTTTCATGTATTGCAAATATTTTAATTCACTGTGAAGTAGCTGAAATCCACAGCTCTATAAAATATTGACCTTGTTTACTTCTGGAGAGCTGTGGCAGGAATTCTTGAGCTAGGTACCAAAACAATTAGTATGTCAGATAATCCTTTAATTAGATTAGAGGGTGCAGCTACTATATGTCAAATACTTATTAATAAATGAAAAAAATCTGTCTTGAGGTTTCCTAAGTAGGCAAAATCTATTTATTTGCCAGATAGTTGATTTTAAATTACTTCTAAAGGACTATACTGCTAAATAGAATAGACATATTAATATAGTTCTAAAAAGACTAAATTTAATCTGAAAAACTATAAAACACTTCTCAGTTTGTTGGGTGAGCCAAGAACATATTTCAGATGTAGAAGATTTTCAGATCTAGGAGACCCATCTCCCATTGTCATGTATTCCAACATGCTGGAAAGGAGTAAACTTCAGCCCACTTCTAGGAAGGGGTTTCGAGCTGAGTTACTTTATTGACAGTTTATATGGTCTTTGTTCAGCACAATGCTTGTCAGATTTTTCCATCTGTTTTTCTGTCTTCTTAAATCTGAGAGTTATTGAACCTGTATCCTTTCTTCTAGCACAAAACTTAAACCACTAGTCTACAAACTATTCTGGATAGAATATTTGTCTCCCAAAAAGGGGCTTCATAGCACAAAAAGATCTGTTTTCTTTTATTAGCAAAATCCAGACACTTGAGCAATTCAGCTCAATGTCTAGAATGAATTACACCAAATTCTACTTCAGCTGCATTTTCTTCAATGAGATCTTTTAGTGGCATGTAAGTATATATAGATAACATTCCAAATGCTGGATCATGACTCTCGAATATGGAGAATATTAGTATTTATAGAGGCTGATAAACACCCTTACACTTTGCCTTATTTATAAATAAAGCCCCATTTCGCAGTACTTGTTAGCTATTTTCTTATTCTGTGATTGCATAAGTATGAAGTATTTATTTGTATATCTATCAAACCCATGATAATATTTATTACAAGAAAGTTGTTCAGAAAAGTTTGGGGTTTTTACCAAATCCCTTCCAATTAACCTGATACCTATTAATGTCCTTCAGTAAAAAGTTACAGTGACAAACACTGTGTTCATGATTTTTACTATTTAAATGAGCATTATGAGAGTACAAGTTCTGTTGTTGCCTTTAAGATCCCAGTATCTGAAAATATGTTCTCCATATCTACATGAAAATTACATCCAGTAATGAACTTGTCCATAAAAAGAGCAGAGCATTGTTTTGCCATGTGGATGTCTCAGCTTTTTTTTTTTAAATACAAGAGAGGGCTTAGAGTAGGATGATATATGCCCAGCAGGATAACAAAACCACAGAGTGAACCACTCACCTTCATATGTTCTAACAGTTTGTATGAAGCAATGAACATGACTATGGAGCTTTTAACTGCCTCAGGCCATCTACTAGGAACTCAGAATACAAGGAAATGACATATCAGAAAGGAAACAGTACTTGATTTTGAAATAAGAATGAATTTTCTAACCATCTTGTACACACCACATCTGTGAGCTTCTTGCACAGTGTAAAAAATGTTAAAATGCGTGGTCTTCTGTGGGCTGAACAGTAATATAATCTAAGAATACATCATAAAACAATGTTTTATTGAGGCAGTAGGAAAGATGAGCATATATGAGTTAGCCCAACTGCTGATAGTATGCACAGGATAGGATCATGACAGATGTCATGGCTCTGGTGGACTGCCAGGAACCTTTGGTATCTGGGGAATATGGGAGCAAGAGCCAGTCCTGCAAATGTCTTTTAATGCAGGCAAGAGTCATGGTGTTTCTTGACTCTACCAAGGGTGGTATGACTGGGAGAATCACACCTTATCTGCATTCCTAATTCTGGTTAATCATATATATACACATTACTATCCACTATTGGTTGTGCAAACTGGCAGCGATGAAACAAAACAAAAACAAAAAAACAAAAACAAAAACTAACTAACTAAATAAATAAATAAATAAATAGAGAAGTCTGAGGGCAATCAGAAGAGACTTCAGAGCCCTAGGACAGTTGCTAAAGGGATAAGGATCACAGATACCAATTTCCTCAATATTTATGGTAACAAGGAATAACATTGATAGGAGTAGGCAAATATATCAGGTCAACAAGTGGCTCTGACATTGGTGTAATTGGAAAAATTTTGGGGTTTTTAACCATTAGATGACCTGCTCCACACGTGGTCTACTAGCACCTGATGGGATGCATCTATCTCGGAGGGGGAAAAGAGTCCTATCACAGGAGCTAGTGGGGCTCACTGATAGAGATTTAAACTAACTTTGAAAGAGGAAAGAGGCAAAACCAGGCTCATCAATGATGACCAATGGGATGGTGTGCCAAAATTTGAGGAAACAAGCAGTAATGGGATCCTTCAATCTGTTTCATGAAGTATTGTTTACAACTTATCATACCTGAAATGTCACTTTGTTTAATATTCATATCCAAAATTTCATTGAAAATATCAAAGGATTGCACATTCCTTAGGTGAATGTGTAGCTATAAATCTATTTATCTATTGCTGGGTTTTAGGTGATGAAAGTATCACATGTCTCTTGGAAAGGAAAAAAGCAAACAACAATCAGCAATTGTCATTCAGTTCTCAAATATCAGCCTACATCTAAGGCTTGAAAATACATTTTAAAACTTCTAGACTAGAAGCATAGTTTAGAATATTACACAAGTAGTTCTTTTCAACTAACCAGACAGAAAACTTGGATATTTCTCTTAGCAGGATACTTACATTATATTCACCATGCATGGTGATAATGTTAACAAAAATATTTGTCATAATAACAGTTTCGATTCTCTCTCTGAGTATGGTTAGGAGAAAATTATTTTTTCATTGGTTTCTTTCTTTTGTTCTTTTTACTTCTATCAGCTTCCTGAAATGACAGACAAAGTTGCTTCTAGAAAAGCGAGTCACTGCAGTGAGAGTTGTTCTGTATCCTTCTTTGTATGAGGCAGATCTGTTGTCCTTTATGGAAGATCACATTTTAAGGGAATCATCTAAAAATCTCTCTTCATTCTGCCAGCCTCTCTATAGTTACTGCTAATTGCATTGTTCCAGAAATTGATAGAGCATTATAAGAAAGGGAAGCAGAAAAGGAAAACATCTTCAATAAAGCTCTTGGAACAAAGAGACTGTCTTTGCCTATAGGACACATGAAGCAGTGCAATGCTGAGAGTCTGCAGCATAGTCTGTTACTTAGAGGACACACTGTCATTTTTTGAATTAGTCAAATTATTCTCTATGGTGAGCAGATGTGCTTTATTACTGGATATGAAGGCATAATTTGTTTTGCCCAAGACTTTACCTGAACAGACTAGGGCTAAGACTTAAGACTAGCTTCATTATGTTAAAAAATTCAACACATACGGGTGTTCAAGAACAAGTCTAAGTTTTAAAGGATGAAGAGGGACTCCAAATAAACTTGTGCGAATCCCTGCAATGAAGGGAAAGCTATCTGCTTTTTTAACTGCTATAGCTTTATTAAGTTGCCCCTGATCCGTCCTTGAGGAAATTTAGATCATGGGCTTCCTGTATTCCCTGTAAATAACTTATTAAATCAGCTATCAGGGAATTGTTGGTGTCTCACTAGAGTTGTCTTCCATGCCTTAGACTTCAGTTGTAAGACCTAGGCAGTCTGCAATATGCAGCTACAACTACTGACCCTATGTGACCTGGGAATAAATTAGAAGATCAGCAGAAAGCATTGAGTACAGAAGTAACAGGATCATTCTGACTAGTTTTTTCTTTTTACAGCAAATCTAAATAGTTGCCTAGTAACTTCTATGTTAATTACTATTTAAAAAAAAAAGTAAAATAAATTGGCTAGATACAAGAGTATACAAGTGTGTTTTTTTGCACCAGCTGATGAAGAAAACTATGAAGTGCTGTTAATTGATGTAATATATTGTACATCTCAAGTTAAAAAAAACAAACAAACAAACAAACTTTAGAAAACTGTTTGGATGATTATTTCTTCAATGTTGAACTCTAGACTAAATTCAGATTTAAAAGGACCATGTTTGATACAAATACTTACTAAAGTAGTAGGTTTTGGGGGTAAATATTTTTCTTAGAACACGGAAAGCAGATTTAGATACACATCCAACCTCCAAAACACAGTAAGAGGATTTGAACAAACAACAGCACTGCACTTTGCCTGTATTCCAGATATTACACCCTTTATAGCATTTTTAACAAGCTTATTTAATCAAGAGTAAATAGTAGAAGCTATTTTAAGCAAAGATATCAATGTCAACATGGAGAAGTTCACCACCTGTTCTCAAAACATTCCCAGTAACTTGTTTGGTAGTACTACAGTCCAACTGAAAGTACATATGCAAGTTTATAGGGCAATTCATTCACAATTGCCTAACTATATCCTCACCAATAAATGCTTTTCTCCATTTCTGGAAATGCAAAATCAGCACATTTAAATCATACAAAACTGAAACCAGTCCATGAAGATAAGCATCCCAGCCTGGTACAGCCACATGCCCCTGTTGACAACACACATAACAAATGTTAAGGTGATTACCCTTCCTTCAGGCCTAAAACACACAGCCTGGAAGCATAGGCTTCTGTGGGAGCATTAAGTAACCTGACATCTGTGTACTTTGAAAACACTGCCTGTTTTCATTTCCCAGCCACCAGTACTGTCACAAAGGTAGATAAATAGTATAGCAACAATCTTCTCTTTCAAGACTCTTGTTATTTAGCTAAAACAAAACAAAAATCCCTTCCAAGAATAGGTATTAAATTCTTATTCCGCATGTATAGCATTCCCTATCCCAAACTCTGCATAACTGAAATTATCTATCAACATCTTTAAGTCTCACTCACAACAAAAATAATTATGGTAGACAACAGGAAATGGGTTTGTGCTTTTTTGTTACTGTGTTTTTGGTTTTGGTTGTTTTTTTTCTGCAGTTTTGAGTAGGAAAGGATGCAAACACAAAGGAGCTTTTCTTGTTTATTCTCTTAGTTGCTAGCAGCCATGTGACTATGGATAATACAGCCCTGAACTAACAGATAATCCTTGCTAAAAAGTCAGATCTATTGGCTCTATGCCATATGTATGTGGCTATATGGCTTCTGGTAGACTCAGGGCACAGGTCTACCTGTGAATGTCTGAGCAGACATATGTTAAATAGTATTACCTGGTAACATCTGACATAATAATTAAATCCTGCCTGAAGACTAACCATGTCTTTTACAACAGCTGTTCTGATTCTATTCATATAGGAAGGCATTCATGCAGAGAGAAACGTTACCTGATTTCTTTTACAGGTCATCAGGGGAAAGCAGTTTTCTTTAAGAGGAGTCAAGGTCTATAAAAGCTTTCTTTCATAAATCCATGGTGGACCCTTGTAATTAGTTGCCTAGCAGCCTCCACAGCTGATAGCGAGCATCTGGATCATAAAAGGTTAGTTGCTGGCTAGAGCTGGATCCTGAAAGCAGAAACTTTAATGAAACAGAGCAGGGAAATCTCAAGATAATAGTCCATCTCTTGTTCTATGTGTAAAGCACAGCTGTAAGAAAAAGACAAGGTTGTAACCACTTACACCTAAAAGGCATGTTTATTCAACAGCAAGCCTACAAAGGTCTTTCTTTAGGTCTGTTGAACTCCTAATTAGCAAGATGGTTGAAAAGGAAATACAGTGATCTTTGCAGGGGCTTCTGATTGGGAGAGGAGGGTCAGTAGCCCAAGACAGAGGGAAGTCAAGGCTTCTGGCAAAGTGAAAGCTATTGAACTAGGTTTCTTAAGAGGAATCTGTAGAGATATATTCTGCATTGGCTTCCCATCTGAGGTCTTGGGTACTCTATTTCTTTCAAGCAATAAAACCCTTCTGAAGATGTATTTTTAAAAAAATCTAAGAACTAGACCTTAATGATTTTTTTTTTTTTTTTAGTGAAGAGCATTCTGTTTCTAAAAAAAACCTGTATCTAGCCCTTCCAGCTAACTAGCTTTTAGCCTTTTATCAACTAGCACATATTGCTCTGTAGACAGATACTTTGAATTACTCAGGTAAGCCTCTTGTTAAGTACCACCACCTAGGGTGTCTTTCTTGCATTCATTATTTATTTATTACACAGTTTGTTAAAAATTACTGCTCAGAAGTTTTTACTTGTTTATGTCTAGCTACAATGGACTTTATCCCTTAATGAAGATCAGCTTTTAAATCTCCAGGTTCCTGACTTCAGGTGTTTTTTTGTTTTGCTCTTAATGCTGCCCTCTTTGGTGTCTCTGCCTGGAAGCAATGATCACTGAAACTTTGAGCCAACAATGTATATATTATATATGTTTATTATATATATATAATGCTAAATGAATGTTCAGGAGCTGTCTAGTGGGTTCTAGAGGACAGTAGGAAAAAATTTTTGTCTTCTTAGTCATGAACTAGGAAGCTACACAGCTAGGAACGGATGAAAACTTGCTGAGGCTGGAAGAGGAAACATGGGAAGAGGTGTAGTGACTAAAAAGCAAGATAAAAAGGGATGCACACAAAGGAACAGATGAGGAAATTTAAAGGGATTTAGATTAAAAATGAACTGCTCTAGACATCTCTTGCTTCTAACATAAGTAATTAGAAAATGAGAGCAGCCTCTACTCCATTCCTCAGGGCTTGGTTTGGGGGCCTGTCCTGTTTAATATCTTTATCAATGATCTGAACAAGGGGATTGAAAGCACTATCAGTCAATTTGCAGATGACACCAAGTTGGGTGGGAGTGTTGTCTTGCTGGAGGGCAGGAAGGTTTTCAGGAGGGGTCTGGACAGGCTGTATCAGTGAGCTGAGAACAGCTGTAGGAGCTTCAACAAAGCCAAGCACCAGATCCTGCACTTGGGTCACAATTACCCTATGCAGTGCTATGGGCTGGGGGGAGAGTATCTGAAAAGCTGTCCTGAGGAAAGTACCTGGAGAGGGGTGCAGATTTTATCTGGGGTAGAGATAATTTCCTTTACAGTGACTAATATAGAGCTATATTTTGAATTTGTGCTGAATACAGGGTAGATAATAAGAGATGTTTTTGTTATTATTGAGCAGTGCTTACACAGAGACAAGGTCTTTTCTGCTTTTCATACTGCCATGCTGGCATGTTGGGGGTGCATGGGGTGTTGTGAGGAGACACAGCTGTGACAGAGGATCCAAACTGACCAAAGGGAAATTCCACACCATGTGATCATCATGTTCAGTATATAAAGTAGGGGGACTTGTTTTGAGTGATGGCATTTATCTTCCCAATTAACTGTTACCTGTAATGGGGTCCTGCTCTCCTGGAGATGTCTGAACACCTGCCCGCTCATGGGAAGCAGTGAATGAATTCCTTGTTTTGTTTTGCTTGTGTGCACTGCTTTGCTTTCCCTAGCAAACTGTAAATGAGTTTTCTAGCTTTACCGTTTTGATTCTTTCCCTGACCCTTCTGGTGGGGGAGTGAGTGGAAGGCTGCAAGGGGCTTTGGTGCTGGCTGGGGTTAAACCATGCTGGTCAACACTCAGCTGAACATGAGCCAGCAGTGAGCCCAGATAGCCAAGAAGGCCAATGGCATCCTGGTTTGAATCAGAAGTAGCAGGGCCAGAGGATTAGAGGAGTGTACGCAGCACAGGTGAAGCCATACCTTGAATCCTTTATTCAGTTTTGAGTTCTTCTCTACAAGAAAGACATTGAGGTGGAGTGTGTCCAGACAAGGGCAACTAAGCAGTCAAAGGGTTTGGAGCACAAGCCTTTACAAGGAGCAGCTGAGGGAACTGGGGTTGTTACCCTGGAGAAAAGTCAAGTACAGATTACCCATGGAAGTGGTTGAGTCACCAGCCTTGGAGGTGTTTAAAAGACATGTAGATGTGGTACTTAGGGACATGATTTGGTGATGGAATTGGAAGTGTTGGGTTTATGGTTGGACTTGATGATCGTAAAGATCTTTTCCAACCTGAATAATTCTAGGACTTTTGCTGTTGATATAGTTGCACACAGTGGTGTAAGCACAAAAAGCTGTGAATGGTTGATTAATGAGTAGACACTGAAGCAAGTTAGAGAATAATGGTGGTAATCCAGCTGTGCTCCACCTTCCAGAAAGTCCTCAAAGCTTACTACATACTTGCTTTTGTTCATGTTACAGGTCCTAGAACTTGATCAAGACTAGTTAACGAATGCATCTAGCTTGTGCCCCTTTCTTGCTTGCTAGTTTCCCTTCCTCCCTTCCTCTTTTAATTAAAGGCCAGTATAGTATTCTAGAAAATAGTAGGAATGATAATAGGCAGAACAGAAGGCATTCAATAAAAAAAAAAAAAAGGAAAAAAAAAAAAAAAAAAGCTTGAGAATTGTTCTCCTTCACTGCTCTTTGAAAATAAGTGATGTGTGCTTACTTTTTTGCAAATTAAAAGGTTCTATACACTGGCCTTAGTTCACATTTTGCTTTATTCCCTGAAGTAATGTTTTCTGAATGATAATTTCCTTTCCCTGGGAATGCAATTTTTGCCCTGAGATGCATACTCAAAAAGGGACAGACAAGAATAAAAAAAAGGAACAGAACTCTTCAGGCTCTTTGAAGGATAAAGGCAGATATTCACCTATTGGAAGATGCCTGGTATGCTAGTTCTTGCTTATCAGCTTCCTGTAGATGTGTTGTCTTTGTCATATCTGTGCTTATACTTAATTACTTATTAATTCTTCAATGTTTATTTATGAAAACACCTAATCTCTTCTTTTTTCAGATCTTCTTTTTAAACTATTTCATTTAAATGAAGCTGGAGCCATTTGAGTGTTCCAGCATGTTGACCTTTAATTGCCTGCATTAGTGATAATTAATGCATCAGCATTGCCAGTCACAAGAAAACGTGACTTGAGGGGCAGGGAGTCTTCACTTTCCCCCTTGAAACCAGAGAAATAGGGTGTTGTTTGTTTTGTGGGGTTTTTTTAATCAGAGTAAGAGCAGAAATAACAGGTCTTATCATTATTCCCTGAGAGGTGCTAACTATTATCTTTCCATGCTCCTTTCTTAAGTTCCTTTGCTTAGCTGTATACAATGAAACCATAATGAAAAATGGCAGCACATGGTGGTGGGCAAGGGAAAGAAAACACAAGTGAGGGAATGTACCAAGACAAAAATAAGTAAAAGTCAAATCTGTGCTTCTGGGTCGTTTTCTCTCAACTCTCCTTGAGGTTAATTAACAGCAAAATATGCCTTATGTACACTAATGTGCCCACTGAGTCCCACAGTAAATGATTCTGTCTTCATCCATTAAACTACAGAAATAGCTTGTGTTTCTTAGCCTTGAATGTTAACCAGAGCTTGTAAAACAGAAAAAAAGCAAATAAATGGGACTGCAAACTGAGCTTCAAAAGAATTTTAGGTCTTCAAAGAATGTGACAGTATAAATGTGAGTCAACAATATGATGCATGTGATTTTCATTACAGCTGAAAAAGAGACAACTTGAACCCTCACTTTTAAATTCTTTGAAAGACCAAACGCTGTATACCATAAAGTGTTGCTTCCCTGGTCCAGCCTGAAAGCACAATGGTTCCTTAATTCCCCAAATCTGTAGTTTGTCTGTGTTATCTGTTCCATTACATTTTCTCTGTAAATAAATTATTGGTCTTACAAGAAAATGTGGGGAGGGTTTTTTAACTTAATCTAAGGAAGAAGTTGGAGAACATGGCTTTTAGTCTTCAAGAGATGTTGTTTCTGCTGTTGACACACTTGTCACTGAAAGCAACAGTTGTGTTGCTGGTAGATGAGCTGTTGTGCTTTAACTACCAGATTACAAATTGTCTTGGCAGAGTCAGTAAACTGTGACAGCAAGACATTCTTGCTACAGAAAACTACAGGTAGGTAAGGCACATTGCTAAATGCAACATCCATTCAAGCTCCCCATGGAGATTTTAGATCTAACACATATCTTGTAGTAGGACAACTGCTGGAAAGGAGCCCTGTCTTAAATGCAGTGCATAGAGTCCAATCCCTTTTCCCCTCATCGTCCTCTGTCCTTCCACCAAAAGTTAGATCTTGGAGTGCTTTCTGAAAGAAGCAAATCTAATATTATTGCCATAAGTCTACCAGTGCTTTCTCCCTATAAGAGAGACTCTGCTATTTGATATTTGTGTTGAGCAGAGTGATGGACATATTTGTTTTCTGACTTGTAATCTGATGTGTACTCGGAACAAAAGACTTCAAGGTACACTTTAGTCTACAATAATCTGTTAATCTCATTACTGTCTTAACTTCTTTCTCTATTATGTGCATTCACTTTCTGTATTTCTGGTCACCATTTGGTTTTAGTAATGAGTGAGTATTCAGATAATGATTCCTTACTCATAAACACAAAACTCTCACTAACTTTGTTCACCACCTTCTCACCTTGAATATCATTTGCAGTTTTGGGCACCACAGTATAAAAAAGATATTAAGCTATTAGAAAGCATCCAAAAGAGGGTAACAAAGAGGGTGAAGAGCTTTGAAGGGAGCAGTATGAGGAGTGGCTGAGGTCACCTGAACTGTTCAGACTGGAGTAGGCTGAGGGGAGACCTCATTGCAGTCTAAAACTTCCTCATGAGGGGAAGAAGAGGCATAGACACTGATCTCTTCTCTGTGGTGATCAGTTACAGAATCCAAGGAAATGGCCTGAAGTTGTGTCAGGGCAAGTTTAGATTGGATATCAGATAAAGGTTCTTCACCCAGAGAGTGGGCACTGGAACTGGCTGTCCAGGGAAGCAGTCACAGCACCAAGCCTGTCTGAGTTCAAGAAGCACTTGGACTCAATGATCCTTGTGGGCCCCTTCCAACTTGTAATATTCTGTGATTCAGCAGTAACTGGTGTTTTGAGGCTAAATGTTAAGCTGCGTAAAGCAGTATATTTTATGTTCAACTATGACAGGTGCCTGCAGAACCAGGCTTTTGATTCGGAATATTTTGTGGCTCTGGTGTTATCTCCAGGTAATTGTCCTTATTGAGGTCTGACCTGATTTATTCACCTGTCCAAAATCACATGGTTTCCTGAGGTATTTTGTTTCTTAACAAGAATAGAATGACTGAATTTGTCTGTCAAATATTGAGAATCCATGTGTCTAATATACTAGGGTTTTTTTTTTAACACGACTAAAGAGTGGAGAGGGCTTGCTACCATTCACACATTGTTCATAACCTAATGCTAAAATAGAGCAGTCCAAAGTGTTCTTAGGACAGCTTGACTATTTTCAGAAAGCAATGATTTGCCATCATTTGCTCTATGCACTTTCCATCTAAATGCCTGAACTGTTCGATATGTAATGGGGTTCCCTGCTTTCCCTTGGGAGTCCACTCAGATAGTCCAGAGCTCTAGAACGCCTCATGAATGTTGTTTCATTTTGTGTGGTTTCGTGTCCGTCCTGGTTATAGTAGCCAGGACCAGTTTGTCACTGCGTGGGTGTGGGTAGGGCGTTGCTATTTGAACCCAAGCCGATATAAGTTTGGGGTTTTAGGACTGGTTGTGCCACTTGTCAGATCTAGAGGAAGACTAGAACCTCCACAGGACTGTGACTGCCACTCTTGACCACAGACTGCAGCCATCATCCTCACCAGCAGATTTCTTTTTACTTTGAACTTGGGGAGGGCCATGTGATCCTCAGCACAGGGATTGGCAACCTCCATTCTGCTCATGCCCTGCTGTGCTGGGCTGTATGTCTGGTTTTGTGGGTCAGATGGATTTTCCTTCTGTATCAGTGTATTTATTGTGATCTTTTTATTAAATTGTTATTCTGATTTGCAATCTCATTCTGACTTGGGTTCATTTCTCCTGCTAGTTTACCTTCAAACCAACACATTGTCCTCTTTCATAACTGCTTAGTGTTAGTAGCTGCATGGTATGTGGTTTTAAAACTATTCCTGTATTAAAACTATTACCTGTACAACAAGATATTTGTCCCCTGGGCTGCTGCATGACACCAGGTGCTCAATGGTCACTGGACATAAATCCTGACTTACTGACCTGGACAAATTAGCTGGAGAAGAGCCACTGCTCTTCATACACTTCATGCACTGCCTTGTGGACTGATGGGCTCCTGACCCTGCTTATTTGGGTATCTCTACCCTGTAGCCCTTTGCAGAGTATCACATGTACTGATACAGCTAATAGCTGCCAGGCAACTGAAGAACTCGGCTGTGATTGTCATTCTCTAATGAGGACAGATCTATGGCAGATCTATATAATCATATAGACAGATCTATATGAGTCCATAAAACAGGAAAATGAAAACAAAAACCTGATGGACTTCCTGCTCTATTTGAACTTAGCTTCATTAGCACTGATGAACTTGAGCTGGAAAAAGGATGATTCTCCTGTTACATATGCTTTCTTATTTGTCTGAAATGAATACTTTTGCTGGTCTCAGGAAAAAAAAAATCAGGTAGTAATCTTCTTTCAGTACTGCTTTAAATACTACTAGCTCTGAATACCTCATTTGTCTGTGTCCTTGTACTTCTCAGGAGCCACAAAACGAAGAACAACATGTGTGCATTGACCTGAGTATTGTTCTTTTGCCAAAAACATGGAGGTTTTTTATTTTACTTTGAGTTTGGACAATGCAATTATATAGAAGGATTTCTGTCCAGTGGAGCAATATTGCTTTATCATATGTCTTGTTCAGAAGATTGTATTGAATCACACTGATTGGTTCTTCCAATTATAAATGTGTGGTGTGCTTTCTATTTTTGCTACCAAAATTGCTTATCAAGTAATAAAATGACAGACTGGGGGGAAAAAATTCTTTTTTAAAGGCATTGATGGTTTAGGGAGATTTTTAGTAGTTCCTCCTTGCATCTCACCACCCTAACAAAGCCCCTTTTATTTTATAGGCGTGAGTAGGCATAACAAAACTTGCAGACAATTGATATCTAAAGTGAAATGCAACTGGCAGAAAAGCTTCCTTGTAGAAGTTGTGTTTTGTCCTCACAACAGGCTATATTCATTTTGTAGTTTGGAGTAGTGTCAATAGAAATGTTTGTATTTGCTGCAGAATTGTCTACATCTCTGTAAATAATTTAATTGAGCTGTGAATATTCAGTGATTGAAAACTAATTACTTTGGCTTAATTTGAGTACTGCCTTGACTGCTCTGGAATTGTGGATAATTTAAC
This sequence comes from Formicarius rufipectus, assembly GCA_013399695.1. Lineage (NCBI taxonomy): Eukaryota > Metazoa > Chordata > Aves > Passeriformes > Formicariidae > Formicarius > Formicarius rufipectus. The sequence continues at coordinate 119,321 of VXAU01005619.1, forward strand.
AATGTAGATAGTACGTGAAAGTGGAATGCTAAATAGTGGCTGGAACAGAGTTAAAAAATAAAACATAACTCCTACAGTTTACAAGTATGCTGTGTCTGGGCTGTTTGTAACTTTCCATGGGCTTTATGCAGACAGGTTTATGTGCAGTACTTTGAAACATATATTGGAATATTTTTATACATCATTAAGTAATTGCTTTCCTCTCCCCATAGAATTTTACAATAATTTTGCTTAAAAGATTAATGACGTAGCACAATGAATTGCATTCACTCACGTGAACTTCAGTTTTCTGTTTTAATAGCAGGTTAGGTATCATGCATGTATTTTTCCTATGAGTTTCTTTAAATATTTCCACAATCAGTCTCACTGTTTCTGCAGAGAACACGAAGCCTGTGGTTTTCCTGAAGAGTCATTTCAATCATGCTAAATTGCAGGTGTGCTCCATTGGTGTGTGCTACTAATACCTGTAAAATGTTGCCACCATTGATATTCTTCCTACAGAATTTTAAGACCTGTTTTCTGGGATCATGGCAAACCTGTGCTACTATTGCTCTTATATATGATTCTATGCTCCTAGTTTTCAACTGACTTGTAATAGATTCCTAATATGAATGTCTACCGTTAAATTATATATAGAATTAATATTTATCTACCCTTAAAATAGTAAACAGCTAAAGCAGGATGCATTTTAAATTGAGTTTTTATTTTTTTAGTCATGATTATGTAACATTCTGGGAGTATGTGGAGGGAATTTTTTTTTTTTAAAAAGAAATGTGGGCCATGTACTTCCCAGTGTGAGGGAAGCAAGGGAAATGAGACTTAATGAAAAAATTGAACTACATGAATAAAGATGGCATACAAGGCTTGTATTGTTCATCTATTATTCTGTGAAACAGTCATCAATACTATGTGGTCAATAGTTTACTAGAACTTTACTAAAATGAAGAAAAAAAGACTTTCTGTCAATTTATCGGTTATCTACCTTTTTCTTTTTTTTATGTTCACTTATCTCAAGGAAGACTTGTCAGGAGAATGGGCTTAATAGCTATCTGGGTTTCATGACAATGAACTAAAAGTAATTTGAGGTCCTACCCTACAGAGTAAAGTACTGTGGTAGTACAAGTATTTGTTTATTTTGATTTTCTTTTCCTAATTATGTGTTTACATGAGTAGAATGAGAACTTTTCCCAAGAACTTCTTATCTTCAGTAAATTAACTAAGCGCATAAGGGGAAGCACCCTGCAGTTTAGAAAGGCCTTCAAAGTCAACATGCATTAAATATGTTAGATCAGTGCATAAACCTGCAAGATAAATCTGTGACCTTAGTCTGTGCAGTTCCTGAGCCAGGAGAGAGGCTGACTGTGCTCTGTTAAAAGACAGCCTCTCTGCATTTGGTATCAAATAACCTCTGAACAGAGGTTAGTGCTGAATAGAGTTTAATGCTGCTCTTGGTCTCCCTCTGACATGACAGGGTTAGTTCTTGGAAATGACTGTAGCAGCCATTACAGCCTGACGGAAAAATAGTCAACCAAGGCATGGGTGCAGCAGGAGATGTTTCACCTACTAAAAAAAAAATTAAAATCAAAGTCAATAGCAATAGGAACTCCACACACAATCATGACTGGCTGAGGTGTTTTCATAATTTTATCTTAAGGACCTTACCTGCATATATGGACAGCAGGAAATCTGTTGTACTATTTCACAACAGTCACTTCATTAGACAATAGGAAATAAAATAAGTTCAATAGGAGAAAGAAGAGATGGGTATACAAAAACTGCCCATGGAGTTTCTGCAGTCTATGCCTTCCAGCAAAGCATCTTAGACTGGGGCTATGATGTACATTGTAGAATAAGGATAGACCATTCAACTCACCCAGAAGAGAGACTAAATCATATCCTGGACAGTACCCTGAGGACTAGTGTGTGAGCTCCCCAAAGAATGGTGATTTTTCACTACCTTATTCAATACGCAGTAAGTAAGCTGGATCCGGATCACAGATCTAACAATTAATTATGTGATTTTCTTTTACTGCTCTATCTTATGGTTCTGGTTTTGGCCAAGGACAGGGTTAATTTTCAGCAGTAGCCATGAGAAAGTGGCATCCAGAGCCATATGAGCATGGCCAAGACTTTTTTTCAGTGCCATCTTACATCATTTCCAAGGGCAATGTTATTAGTATCGGTGCTGGTACTGTTTGGTTTTGTAACTCATCACTATTTCCAGTAAATTATTCTTATCTCAACCATTAATCTTTGCTTTCAGCTGGAGGTGGAGGGGGAAGCAAGTGCTGGCACCGTTTTGGTAGGAGCACCAAATTGGAGAATACCATTCCTAAACCACAACATTTATCATCCTTTTCAGTGTGTCACAATGCATGGTACAAAAAAATCAGACCATTTGAATCTTAAAACATAAACATATGTTCACTGAAAAAGTTGTCTGCACTCCAGAGGATGTGAAGAGCATCTTTTTAAGTTCTTCCCTCCTTCTTCCACCCACAAAATTCTCTGTGGTGGTGTTCATAAGACAAGTCTCTGGCGCGTGGGGATCTGAGACTTTCAAAGTTATACTTGCAACTGTTTAATCACATTGTGACGTAGTTTTCAACTTTGAAGTGAACTTGAGGAGTGACTTCAAAACACGTCGTGTGTCCAGTTGCCCCTCCTAGAACTGTCTTCAACCCCAAGGAGATTCTTCAGAAGTTGCATATATTCAGAGTGGCTCCCCTCAAATTCTCTAGATGCCGCAAAATGCAATCCCTTGACTCCTGAAAACTCTATAAAACAATCTACTGGTCCAATATTGTTTTTCCTAAAAAAAAAAAAAAATCACATATTTCAAACGTTTTTTGAGACAAGGCTTTGTTCTTTTCTAGTGCTGTTATTGTTGTTAACTCCAGCAGCAGCAGTGGGACAGGGCCTGCAAAACAGAGAAGTTCGGGGAATCCTATGCATTCTGTGTTGGGTGGATAACTACTGGATGTATGACTGTGTGATATATCTTTTCAGTTATGCAGCAGAATGCAGAGATCTTGAGTGACTCAACAGGTTTCTATATTCCCAATGTGTTAAAAGCTGAAAAATAGGATTATCTTTCACTGTGATTTACTTTGCTCTATAAAGAGCAAAGGGATCAAGTAAAGTCCTGGTAGTAAAGGGGAGTATCACAGTGAGTTTTCAGCACTTGAAATATTTGTCACCACCAAAACAGTTTCAATGGCTCACGACAGCATGAGTCCATATGCTGACTCTAGTCAGTAAATGAAGTGCAGGAGATTGGACTTCCTGAAGATAAGCACTTGTTTCCACCTAGCACCTTGTTCTTTAATTAAGCCAGTCATCCTATATGCATTGTTAACAATAGTATCTTTTTTAATGGAGCTGATGGAGAGAGGTCTAGGTGGCTACTTGTTTAATAGGAGTGAAAACTGTGAAAGTGAGTGTGCCACAGGATTCAGTGTTAATAGTATGTGATAAAACAGAGAAGTATCATGAAAATAGCACTTTCATTGAAATCAGAGATAAATCAGGTTGGAAGGGACTTTCAGTCAAAGCAGGGGCAACTTTTAGTTACATCAGGTTACTCATTCTGCACATAATTCAAAGTGCATTCTGATAAGATTAGGGAACAGTCATATAAGGTTTTTTCTTTTTTCTTTGTTTATCCTATGGTCCTGAGGAATCAGTCCATTGTATTCACAAAGTTCTTGAGGGTTTTGATCAACTATAGCTTTAAAATACAGGAGTAAAATGTAGGACACAGTTCCGACCTGCTACATCCTGTGTTTCTACTCTCACTCATCCCTCGGTCTTCTTTCCTTGATGTGCTTTTGCATAGCACAGGGTACGTTACAGCAAAAGGTAGCAGTACTCACAGGGAAAACTACAGATCTCTGAAGTTGACCTGAGCTCTTTTCTCCAAGAGAAAGGTTTTTTGCAGAGTGCCAGAGTGGAAATCCTGCTCTGAGTTGTTCTCCAGAACCCTGTTTCTATTGAGAAGACGACTAATTTCCAAATCTAGGCCAGAGTCAAAAGTGTGAATGCCTCTCAGGGTACAAGCTGTTGTTAAATCAGAATCTCAACGGCCCAAGTGATCTTACCATTCAGGAGGTCACATATTCATAGCCCACTTTTTGCATGTTATCAATGTCTGACTGTTGGCCTGTGATTTATGTGAGTAATGCAAAGAATGTGGCCTAGTACTACAAAGATTATACAGCTCCTTTACACACAGTAAGTTTCGAACTTGAATTCAGTAGAAGGAATAATTTCTCTCCTGCAAAATCATCCTTTATTGTTTGGTGGTATTTGATGTTCCTAACTGTTAACATTCTTAGTCATGTTAACGTGCTTCCCTGCTACATTCACTTTTCAGCATCTGTGTAAGTAGAAACAGTCAACTAAAAAAATCTTTCTTATTTGTATTTTCCTTGCTTTAGCAGAACATTCTCTTATTCAATTTTAAAACAGGTACTGAAGCTCCTAATATGACTTTGTTCTTGTACACTTTTCCCTCATGTATGAAGTGATGTTCAAACTGGCTGCAAACTGAATGGGAATGGCAAAGATTGCTTTGCAAAACTTGAGAAATTGTTTGATTTCCTCTGTCCTTTTGCAACCTCTCTAAAAGGAAGTTCCCAAAGTAATTGGTATTTGATGCAATAATATAAGGAAAGGGTTTTTTTGTTTAGTTGTACTCCCTCAATGCTTCCCTGTGTTTCATATGCCTTGACTGAACCACACACACACACATCATGAAGAAACACTATTACTTTGACTTCAAATTATGTTTTCCTCATTACTCTTAGATATTTGTACGATGATTCACCTCTTCCTGAGACCTACACTGACTCACTGGGTTTCAAATGAACTGTTCACATTGCTTTGTGGACTATTGGTTTGGGAAGCACATAAGAAGCCTTTCTTTTATTCTCTACTCCAAGTATTGCTTTCACAGGTGTACAAATATTCTTGTTTGCCATCATCATAGCTGCAATGCAAATCTAAATACACTTAAATTCTTTTTTTTTTTTCCTGCACTGTTACCTTCACATAAAGGGAGATTTTCTAGATATCAGTAAATCTGTAAAGAGTTTTGAATAAAGTTCTTCTTTCAGTTTGAATAACAAAGTGATCACTTGTCAGATTTGATGTACATTTTCCTCAGGTAGAGATAGACAATGGATAAAGCTGGGAATTATTCTCACTGTCTTACACATTTGAACTACTCATCCTACTCTTGCAGCAACAACAGCATAACACGTGAGTGACTAACCACTCTTTCGTTCAGTGCACTAATCAGTGCACTAATGAGTCGAAGGTCTGTGTTGACAGTTTCAAACAGAACACCTTTACATAATATTGATTATTCTTCCACTAGGATTAGAGAATTAAAGTCATGCAATTTAGCAAGGAAAAGATGCTTAAACATGACATCTTTCGACTTGTATCTGATGAACATGAGTGAGAGAAATGTCCTCAAAAGGTACATGAGACAGGCAAAAAGAAAAGAAAACATATTCACCTTGCTCTAGAGGTTGCTGACAGTGGGCAAACTGCAGACATTGAAGGGGACTGAGCCTACAGCTTCAGTAATGAAGTTCCTACTGTCAGAGGAAGGGAATTCAAACCACTTCGTATCTCAGAGGGATACTTTCCCACCTAAGGGCAGGAAAGTATGGCTATTTGAACATGAAAACTATACTCAAGTGTTATATGTTAGCACACAAGACTGAACTGGGGTTGCAATTTTTTTCTTAGAACTTCAACTAACTTTGCATGTGGTGAGATTGTACTTTACACTCTCTTCATGCACTGTATTTCATCCCAGGCTCCCCAAAGCTTTTGTTAATGCTTGAATGTATTCCAGTAGATGGATCAGCAGGAAGAATTGAGGTTTTTCTCTAGTTATGCACTGGCAGGTTTGCCAGACCCTGGGCAGTCTAGACTACATTGAAAGTCCACTTAAGCTGATGGACCGTAGTTGGTCAAATTCTATCTCCAACAGTAATCCAAGTTTCAGATTATATCACCAATTCAATTTATTATGATCTCTGTCTATTAACCATCCACAAACATATGCCAAAGGATAATGTAATAGAAAACCTAATTTTCCTTATCACTGCCTTATGATTAGAACTAATTTTAAACTCTGATATATATCTATTACAAACAGATACTGTAAGACATCTGGAATTTATAGTCACATTTATGCAACAGTAAATACAATAATACTGCTTGATTAGTCCAAACTAAGTGAAGTAACTGGAAAAAGCTTATATATATACAGCTTAGGCTAAGGTAAAATCAGCTAAGGGACCTGAAAGTATAAAGTATTTTATTAAGTCTCTTAGTAGTGTACAGTGCTAAAACATAGTTACATAACATCAGGCAAATTCAGCAACAAGGCATGTTATTTATAGTGCTCTTTGGTACAGCTATTTCTGTTCTCAGTTATTTTTTTCTTTTCTCATTTGCCAGTCTGCCATTAATCTGTACAGCACTGCTCTATATAATCGCTTTCTCCCTTTCAAGACATAGATACAATCAATTGTTTAGGTTCTTTCTGCTCCCACCTCCAGGGGAAATAAATTTGATACTTTATCCTTCTGAGTGCCATAAAAAAATAGTATCAGATAGTGAAAAAGACAACACTGGTAGTTTTAGGCATAGAAAATACTTGAGAAAGCACATTCTGTAACTTTCATTTTTATTTTGTTCCCTAGTCTTTCCTTTTAACCTGATTAAACTAAGCATTTGACTGTGTTTTGTTCTCCTCATATGTCTCTCTAAAAGCCTGCAAACAGTAATAGTGCTCTGAAGCATTGCAGCAATTCTGAAACAGGATTTTTCTCTTTCTATCTTCTTGCATATTTCCAAAGGATTGTGCAAGGCCTCTTCACGAGCTGTTTTAAGAGGTGCCTGCAATGATCCTTATCTCAGCTTTCCGTAACTGTTCAACATAGCTGGTGAAGGACTGTTAGACACCATTAACAGTAAAATATTTTACACTCAATCCTACTTGACAATATTTGGGATTAACATTTTTTTTGGGGGGGTGTGTGGGAATGAATTAAGAATATAACTGATAATACTTTGAAATGATTAAGAATGTAACTGATAAGACCTTGAACTGATGCTTTAATATTGTGTAAAATGTATGTTTACCTTTGCCATGTATGTCCTCCCCCTCCGGAATCCATGTCTTCCCTTTCCCAGAATCCATCTGTACCACTTCCCCAAAACCATGTGCTCCTTCCCAGAGAGTCCTTTCGGCTCTCCAAGACCACCCCTCTGGGAACCGAGGGACGTGACCCACCTTTCTGCCTGAAACCTTTCCCCGCCTATATGTTGATCCCCTTATCCCTGTTGGCCCAAAGCCACACAATACCTTTTCCCCCATTGGAGNGAGTAGATTTATTGTAATATTTCTTACCAGATAGGAAGAAGTCATACGCAGTCTTATTTAGAAAACATCTTTATTTCAAATGGAAAAGCATACAGGCAATTTTCTATTCAATTATTTTTCAAGTGTGTTTGGATAGTTTTGTACGTTTTGCAAGTAAAAATATGTAGAGAATCACAGAATCATTAAGGTTGGAAAACACCTCCAAGATCACAGAGTCCAGCCTTGCCTGAGCACCACCAGGTCAAGTAGTCCAGGACACCAAGTTCCATATCCAGTCATTTCCTGAACACCTTCAGGGGCGGTGATTGCATGACCTCCCTGGGCAGTCCATTCCAATGTCTGACCATCCTCTCAGTGAAGAAATTTTTCCCGATGTCCATAGGTGGGGCTATGTCCTCTTGTCCTGTTCTTACAGTACAGTGCACCCTTAACAAAGTCTATTGGAAATTATTTTACAGAACCAGTGTCTGAGAACAAATACCATGTCTGCCGTACTTCTATTGGCTCTGAAACCGCACTGACTTTCAGGTAGAAGTTCTTCTGCAATAGCGGGTACTAATCTGTTCAACAGTATTCTTGCAAGGATTTTACCAGCATTGGAGAGCAAAGTAATACCTCGGTAAATAACAATTACTATTATTAATCAAAATCTCCTGTTTTCCAGTTTGTGACTATTACACCTTGTTTTATCACTGTGCACCTCCAATAAAAGTCTAGAAACTTTTTGTCTATATCCTCTGATTTGGTAATTATAATATTCTTCCTTAAAACTGCACGAAGAAAGACATTAATGAAAATTGTCAGTAACAATAACATGCCCTACTGATTTCTGATTAATTTTTAAATTAATTGTCCATCCCTGAAAACAATAATGTGTAGGCCAAAATATATAGATTGCATAAGTTCCAATTATTTCAAGAGCTGATTTATTCACTATGTTTTGTGAATTTATTTTTTTTTAAAAGCAAGAAATCAGCTAGAATTCATAAAGCTTCCAAAGCTTTATGAAATCTAAATTCATTAGATAATTTATTCCTAGGAAATAATTTAGCTACTTTGACTTATAATGAAGCTTGAAGTGGGGAAAACAGTATCCTCATAACAAAAATAAGACAGATTGGTTTCTAATTACAATGTTATATGTTTCAGAGTCATGTAGTCTTTTGGGTTTTGTCTGCATTCTTCTCTGAGAAGAGACTTCCATATAAAACAGCTGCAGCTCCAAAAGGACTTTCAGTGGTAAATTGATTTGATTGATTCAAATTTGATTACATACTGGAAACACATTTAGTTCAAGTTAAGCACATTAGCACACATCAGCTTGAACAAAATTCCAATTGCTTCTTTGTTATTCATTAATGGAACTTAATGACTCCAACAAAATATTAATGAAGAAAAAATATTGGCTTACATAATTCATTTGGAAAAATTAATTAATTGTTGTATTAAAGGCAACCTACTCCATGGAGTAATTGCTGAAGCTTTGGTGGGGAATTATTTCATGATATTTATTTTGCAAGCTGTTGTTTACTCCTTTCATTTCACATTGATTTTTTTTACACAGTATATTTTTCTTGAAGAAGGAAATTAAACACACTTTGAAATGGTGATCATAACTAAGTATTTACAATTGGTAGGGTGACCACAGTTTCACACTCAAGCTGTTAACATAATGTTTACTACATTCAGCATCTATTGGAAAGATGAGAAAATTTGTCAAGAGATAATATATGAAGTCAGGAAAGACCTTTGCAGAAGCTAATTCACCAGTTCCAGTGTACAAAAGAAATAGCCACTTCTGCTCAACTGAACCTTTCTAAAATATAGAAGATAACTTCTGGAGCCACATCTTCTTGCTGAAGTCCAGTAAGAAATACATGAGAATTTCCCATAAGACCTTAATATTAAGACAATCAAGGTATTGCCTGGAAAACTTTTTCATTTTTTTTTTTATTTTATTCTCTTATTTCTTGACAACTACAGACAGAAATTTTATTATAATGGACCTAAAGTTTTAGGTAGATCTAAACATAAATTACGAGAAAAGTCCCTACAATAGGGAGGTAGTAAGAGTTGCAGTCCAACTGCCTTTCCCTCATACAAGATTTAATCCTATGGAATTGTTGGAAGACTAAACCCATTGCAGGCATTTACAGATGAGACATTTCACTGCTTACTTTTTTGGCTCCTATCATGCAGAATTAGAGATCAGCCAAGGTCTTTGTATGCTAATTGCTCAGATAAAGTTTAGGTAAAAGTGTGCTACAGCTTTAGCATGGAAATCATATCATCATGGAAAGAAAGGGAAGAAGAACACTGAGTGTCAATTCCTATGAAATAATGGCCTAATGTAAATCTCAGAAGAATGAAATGTTGTGAGGTTCCTGTACACATCCATGCACCCATGGATGATTCCGGCATCCATCCCAACTGTTATTATATGTAAATAAAACATCCTATATGGGAGACTAAATATGCAAACTAGACCAAGTCAACAAAAATGCAGCACAGAATTTTTTTCTTGGGCAGGCAGCTCCTTTTCTTTCATGTTCCTTGCAGATCAGTTTCAGCAGAAGGAAAGCATGAGCCAAGGAACCATTCAGTAGGACACTTGTCAGTGGAAGATATGGGTTGAATAAACGAGGGCTCTCCTATTTCTCAGGATGGCATTCCTGTTCCTTGTTCCTTTATGCAAAGACCAGGTATTTAGAGAAGGTAGACACTTATGCAAGGAGAAGAATCCTGACCTTACTCTTTAAATAAGGCAAATAGAAGCTCAGCTCATCGTAATTTCTATTTTCAAAGGAGTCTTAGTTCTTTACTGAAGTCAATCCTTAGCTGATAAAATTAATTTTAATTTAAACATGACATGAAAGTGGTTTTAGGTGAAGTAGCAGCTGGTATCATTCAATAGTCCAATCAGTTTGCCTGGAGAGACAGTTCACTGGAGCCAAGTGTCACTTAGCTAATAATGGACAGCCAAGAAGAAAAAAAATTGCAAAATATCAATACAACAGCTCCTTTAACTATTTCTCCAAGGACAGTAGGATTTTCTTTGGTTGGTTTTGTTTTCATTCCTTCCCTGGAAAACAAATGTTCTCATATCAGTGTTAGGTGAAAGGGAAATGTGTGAGTGAAAATGTTACATGCTTCTAACCAGAATCCCAGAAGATCCAGTTCACTGAGCTCTTGAAATTTTCTCCAAGCTCTAGATGCAAAGTGGAACCATATGTCATCATATTTATAAAATTGTAGAAAATAATGCAGATTTTTGTTCTGTAGTTGGATACTCAATTCTGCTTAGAAATTTGGTGGGCTTTATCAACAATGTTTGGCTATTTAATTATTGCTTCAGTAGAACAGCAAAAGCAGTTTGTTTATATGACTTTTGGCATTTTGATCACAGCCTGTGCTCCACATATGGTTTGGATTCTCTTTTTTCCCACTTAAGAAATTAATTTTAACAACTTCTGCTGTCTAACTAGCAAAGAAGCTGCCTGATCATAGGAGATACGATCCAAAGCTTACTGTAATTTATGTGATCTCCTTGCATTTAGTAGGATTTGCATTAAATTTTGTACTTAGCAATGTGCATGGAACATGGTAGGATAGAAAACACATGATGGAGATGTGTCAGGATAGGACAGAACTACTAAAATTCCCAATAAATGGTTTTCTTAGGTGTCTATTTTTCAACAAATATGAACTCCTCTTGTTTTGGTTTCTACTGGGGCATGAGACAAATCACTATAGGCAATTCTCTGTTATGGTTTGAGAGTGGAGGGAGAGGTTAAAGAGAGGACTTTTTTCCAGTTTCTTTCGTGATAGTAGTGACAAGGACATGCTGTTTATATAAACTGAGATAGAAAGAGAAATTCATTACCAAATAAAGACACAATTTTCCCTCATCATAGGTGAGGAAAAAAAAAACCTAAAAATATGTTTAAGTAGGAGACTTAAAATTTCTTTTCAATAACTGCTGGTTGCCAGTTTGTAAGGCTTTCCAGTGAAGCTAAAAACGACCCAGAATTTCAAAGTCTCAGCAGCTTCTGTGCCTTTTAGAGGTTGGCAAGTGCTGATCAGCATGACAGGCTGGATTTTCTGCTGCTTTTGCGAACAAAGGACAAAGCCAGGAAAGAATCATAGAAAAACTCCAGGGTGCTTCAGGGGATTCAAGTCTTCAATCTCTCTCCTGACAGGCAGCACCAGGCCAGCAGCAAATGGTGGAGAAAGAAACGATAGAAAACATGCTTTTGCTTTGTAATTTTCAATTAATTAATACTTAACATGCCATACGATGGCAGCACAGGCTGTAAAATGCAAAGGAGTTGCTGCGCACAATAACCAGGACAGAGATTTAGCATTGAAACTTCTGTCTTGCAAATGCTTCTGAGGGGTAGCGTGTTGCTGAACACAACTGGATGCAAAGCGTGCTTTTCCTGTATATATCATGTCTAAAGAGATCACTTTTCCAGTAAAGACCATCTTCTTGAGAGTGTATAAGTGTTTCTTCTCAGAATTATAAGGAGTTTATCATATTTAGTGGCATTTTAATTTCCCACCCCCCGAGATTTTCTAGATTTTTTTTAAACAGTAATGTCTTCAGCTCAAGATGCACTACATTGCACTCTGTGAACTGCTGCACCCTCAGAAAGTTATGGTTTCACAGGACAGGACATCCTTGAAGGCAGAAATTTTTGCTTTCCACATACAGCTGTCTCTGGCACCATTTCAAAGATTTCAAGTTTCAAAAGGAAAAGCAAAATGAGCCTCAGGAAGGAAAATAGGCTGTAATTTTGAACCTGACTGAAGGCGAGTTTGGGGGGTGTCATGGAGAAGGGATGAGCTTGAAAGCTGAGCAATTCTTTACTAAGTTCCCCTTTGTTTGTTGTGGGTTTTTGTTTTGTTTTGTTGTTTGTTTGGTTGGTTTTTTTTAATTTTCCTTCTGTCCAAGCTTAATGATGGATGGCTATGACTTTGTGCTCCTTTTTCATCTGTCAGCAATTAAGAGGTATATTGTAGACAAATACACAGCAAATAAACCATAACACTTACAAAATTAAATGGCAGTTTAGAAACAAACCTGGATACATCACTTTGTCTGGATATAGAATTATGGTGCCTTTTAATTCTACTTCACCTCGAAATTATTTGAGGACTATTTTTGCCGTTTGTAACTTCAGTGTTTAGTCTGCACTTCGCTTGTTTGCAGATGCAGTTTTGGGTTGGAAGTGGTTATTAGAAGCTGTCGCTTTTCTGCCATCGCATGCTGCCATCCTGAGGCCGGTTCCCGCAGCGCCTGCGAGCTGCGCACGCTGCTGCCTGGCTGTGCCGGGATGCACAAGCTCCGTGCATCCCTGCCTGCTGCGATACTATTTCAGACCACGGTTTGAGCCTGTTTAGAACCACGGCAGTTTCAGAGGCAGCTCAAGACGATTTTTTATTTTCATTCCAAACGGGTAAATTAAGTTTCGCTTTTAATAAGCACTCTGGCTTCTCTTGTAGTTTTAGTTTGTATTTTTTGGTTTAAAACCCTGTAAATTACTATTCTTACAGCAGAAGGTTAATTTGCTGTACTTTTTCTCTTGATGGATATAAATCCGCTTGACACAATCATTCTTTGCTTTTTTTTGGATCATAAATTATCTGTCTGCAAGTGGTGTATAACCTGTAACCTGTTACCTAAAAGTTCTAAATGCTAGCCTAGAATTTGAGGGGATGTGTATGTTGCCTTCAAAGCTGCAAACTACCCCTCTTGTATGTTTCCATCATAAGAAAAAACACTGAAATGAGATTTGATATTAACATTAAGTGATTAAACAGTGGGAGGGATGGGGAGTGGGACTCTGGGAAGATATATTTTAAGATTAGTCAAAAAACTTAACCACTTTTTAAGAACCTTCCCCTAAGTTCTTTCCTAAAGATGGAAACTAGGTATTTTTCTTTGTGAATCCACATGCAAGGTCATCTTCTTTCACTGAGTGATGGAGAGGCTGAACTGAGTATGTCACATATTTTTGAGGAAATATTCAGCTGGGTATTTGTTTCTGCACATCTTTTTTGTTCTGTTTTGGGTTTGGTTTTTTTGTTTGTTTTTTTTTGTTTGTTTGTTTGTTTTTTGTTTTTTTGGGGGTTTTTTTGGTTAGGGGTTTTTTTTAATCCCCTTGTTTCTAGAGGAAAGCAATAAAAAATTTCCCTGGTGTGTTGAGCAATACATCTCATCCAGGTAGTTGGGTTTACAAGCTGCAGGTTGAGGTGCAGACTGAAATGGAGATTGAGCTCTGGTGGGAGCCCGATAAAAGAGATTGTGAATAGACAATCTCTGGGGTAACAAAGGGCATGGAGATGGGTGGTGCCAGCCAGGTGAATAGACACTGGGAGACAGGAGACAGGAATTGCTAAACTTTTGGATAGAAAGGGAGATGAAGACCAGTAATGTCAACAAGGTGGATGGACATGGAGAAAGGGGCAGGAGCTGAAGACTAAGGAGGAAGAGTAAGACTTGCATGCAGGAAGACTGTGGGTATGAAACTCCAGGAGTTCCTTTGTTGGGGTGTTCCTTGAGACACCAGCTCAGGCTGTTTCTTTGTTGCTGCACCATGAATAAATGGTTTCATGGAATGAGACATCTGAGACTGTTATGGGAAACCCGGGGTCAGACGGGTAGGGAAACCTGGTCTGACTGTGTAAGTGGAGTGTGAAGGGAGTCAAGTAGAACACCCATGGGCCCACTGTGAAGGGACTTCAGTGTTGGTAGTCAAAGCCTTGGGAGTGTGACTGCCAGACAGCCTCATGAGTGGTCAGACTGGGAAGTTTCCTTAACGAGTGAGTCCCACAAGTTTCTATTACAGCTCACCATTACAGAATGCATAAAAAGACTGGGGGCAAGGTGACATTTGCTCCTCTGTTCAACTGTGGATTCCTGTGTGCCAGGGAGATCCTCTACTTTGGCCCAGTAGGAAGAACAAATGTCAAAATGTTAACTGAGTCTTACTATAGGCTGGGCTAGTAGTTAGTGTAATCCTATATTGTGTTTCTAAAATCAATTACAGACATTTTAAATGATGAAACATAAAATTCTTTATTATCAATGAAATTGCGTATTTTCAACTACTGTTGGTCTGATAACCTGAAATGTTTATCTTTAACTCTCTGTCATCTTCCCTGATGTAACTGTAGTATATTCTTCTTTGTGTACAACATTTAATTCTTTAGAGTTACTTGCATAAGAGCCTGTCTTCATGTGCCCTACTACAGTATTTAATTTTAAATATTTTCATATTTAAGATCAGTAGATCAGTGGAGTTCTACTGACAAAAAGCACAGCATGGGACTTCAGAACATGGCCTTTCTACAGGAAGATCCAAGTTTTCCATGTCGTCTTTCAATCAATATGAGATAACTGCCATTAGGATCCTCCAAAAACACTGGGGGGGGGAAAAAAAAAAAAAAAAAAAAAAAAAAAAAAAAAAAAAAAAAACAGCTAAACTTCTTTCCAGAGATTTGACAGCTAGAGGGGCAAAGCGTAGGAGTAGAACGTTGTAGGACAGGAGAAAGAAAACTTTCAAGCTCTCCATAGTTACTGTTGTGGAGTATGTTTAGGTGTAAAACTGATTCAGTATCTTTATCCTCTAATTTAAGTTAAACCAAGAATACATACAGCCTGTGGCTAGATGCCCTTTTTCTTGGGCAGGATGGGCTCGTCAGCCACCCGGCAGCCATCCTAGGAGAAGGACAACTCTGACTCCAAAACCTACATCCTGAGGACCTCACTGTCACTGTCCAAGCTTGCTCGGCCCTGGCACATGAACCTCAGGAGTAAAGGGTGGGGCCAGTTCTGCTCACACTGTGCCTCACCTAAAAAATCCACTGTGCAGGTTTGAGGGATTCACCCATTTTGCGTGGGTAAAAGCCCTCCCAAATCTTCATTCACGAAGTCTAGCCATACATACATACAGATGCCCTTTTTAGTATTTCTACAAACACAAATACATTTAATATGGAATTCTAAAGTTCTTTTCCACAGGGGTTTCTTTGGGAAAACTCAAAGGGCTAGATCTAGTGGAAGTAAGCTCTGGAAATACTACATCCTCTTTAGGTATGAATTGGTACGAGTATTTTTTAAGTAAATGCAATTACGTTTGCTTTTTTTTTTTTTTTTCTTTTAAAGCCAATTTGTGATATGTTCCAATTCTTGCCTATAGAAGATATCTTTGGTAATAAATTGAGAACTGAGCTTGGAGAAAAACAGCTTGCAACAAATTTGTGAGAATATTATAATTAAAACATTAATGACTTGTTGAAACTTGCATAATTATGAAAATAAATGCAGTAGGGACGCTCAGTTGTCATATACGAATATTAGGAAAAAAGAAGAAGCACATCGTAACTGAAATAGAAAACAATTTGTCCCTTTTCAGTAACATGAAATAAATTAAGAAACATGAAGTATGTGAATAAGTGTTTGAGAAAAAAAAGTGATGTTTTTCATTGTAAGACATGTGCAGATATTTATACTCTTATGAGTACTCAAGGGAAACAGCTTAAAAAGTAGCATCAATGCTAAAAGGCAGCTGCGATGCTGCTCCTTCATCAGTTGACTGGAGAAGCAACCAGCCATATCAGGCAGTGTTGTACATCTAATAATGTTATCTTTCTGCTTTCAATCAAATGCTTCTCTGGTTCACTTCTGTCATGATTTAAGCCCAATAGGCAGGTAACACAACTGCTTACTCACTCTCCTGCAGGGAGGTAGGTGAGGAAATAAAGACAAAAATGCAAAAACTCATGAGCAGAGATAAGGACTATTTAATAGGGAAAACCAAGGCTGTACAAAAGCAAAATAAGATTAGTCAAAAAACTTAAATACTCTACTGACCTATTAAGAAACTTTCCTTAGGTCCTTTCGTTTGTGAATAAGGAATTAATTCACCCGTTCCCATTGTCTAGCAGGTGTTCACCCACCTTCAGGAAAGCCAGGCTCCATCACATATTACAGTTACTTGGGAAGACAGAATCCATAACTCCAAATGTCACCCCTTCCTCCTGCTTCCCTCAGCTCTAGTCATTTAGGGTCAGCTGTCCCAGCTCCTTGTGCACCCCCAGCCTCCTCACTGGCAGGTGGGGTGAGGAGCAGAAAAGGCCTAAGTGCTAAGTGCTGCACAACAATAACAAAAACATCCTGTACTTACCAACCCTGATTTCATCCCAAACCCTAACCATAGCACCATACAAGCTACTGTACTCCAGTCAAAACCAACACTACTTCTTTAGAGTGTACACTGTAGCGTAGGCTCTTTTTGTTTGCTATCTGCTTGAACAGATCAAACACAGTGAACCTCAGAACCTATGAGTCTCACTATTTGCTGGAGTAACATAAGACACTGAAGTCTTTGGCTATCAAGATGATACCCAGTACTCTTACAAGAATAAAGGATTGAAACAAAATTATCTGCTGCAGTACAGAGATATACACTGTTTCTCCAACATGTAACACCACTATACTTTTTTACTCCCAACCTTCATTTCAGTGGTGTGAGTTCCTTTCCTAATGCTTTTCAGGCAACTGGAATAGTTTAGACTAATACCTTGGCTAAAGGGAATGTCCCAATCACTGCTGTTCTGATTCAGATTCACTGGGAATCAGTCCAAGAGATGAATGTTGCAAGATTGAAAGAGCACAAAACTCAGAGTACTGCCAACTTGTTCTGCTCTGCATTTGCATTAGATAGTAAGGAAGTGTATGCACCCCATCCTGGTTCAATTTTCCTGTGAAACTCAAGAATTACTGCTTATCACTAAGTGGGATTTTTGCTGTAATTTCTTTTGCTCTGGTAGGTACTATAATATTACATAATTTTATTTTACAAATGAACATCATAAAGCATTTGGGAATGCACTTGATACGACCAGCAGTGGGGGGGAAAAAAAGTGATATAGCAGTTCTGTCTACATAGCACAGTGCAGGAGAATAGGAACAGATCTGTAAACAAAACTGCCTGGGTTTTAAGAGTAGTGTGCACACTGAAGGTGTTGTGTGTGTCACTCTTCCAGGTGACAGCCAAAACCAGAAAAATGATGAAGAAGATAAAATGGAGCAACAAAAAATTTTGACAAGCAAAAAACATAGATTATGTCAGTGACGTGTACCTAAGCAAGCTAAACTAAAGATCTACCCCTCAAGTTCTGTACACTTGCTTCCAGGCATTCAGTGATCACATTTGTAGTTTGGTGTTCTGCAATAGGTTATTAACTTTGAAGACTTCAATCTTCCTTAGATTCTTTAATCTTCTTTTCATATATGATTTTTTGATGATTGTGTTTTCCCAGCTGCCTCACAGGACATTGTATTTTAATGTTACTTTCCAGAAGAGTAAATGCAAGAGTCTTATGTCTTTTGGCAAAATTAGCTTTACAGGGTGTCTCATGTGGCAGGAGTCAGCTTTAGTTGCTCAACATCTCTCTTATATTGCATTTATGTTTGATCTTGTTCATGACTGAGTCATTGTTGTGGAAAATTTTGCAATCATTGTTCTTTGAGAATTTTTATTATTATAGTAATTTTGTTGAAAGCCAATTAAATGATGTTGGTAAGACATGTTTGGACAGTGAAAGGAAACTGCCATGTAGCAGCAGAACAGTACTCAGTAACAATGTCAAATCACATCAAGTAGCAAACCTCTTGAACACAAATATGAATTTCAGTTTGCTTTTTAAAGCAATTGAATGACCAAAATAGAGGTTAAGAAGCAAGTTACTGTAAACTAGATATTTTTACATATGCTGAGGAATGTATAAGTGGAAACAATGCTTTTAAATTTATTTCTCTTTCTCACTGCTTACTTCACTTGTCCCTTCTCTTCAGAAATTTTGTTCTTTGAGCAACTCATAATTTTAGCATTTTTAAGTAGTTGCTGGAATACGTGTTGTCTCTGCTCATTTACTGTCATAGTTTTTCTCTTTCCTGTGTTTACTTTATGTAAATCACAAAGACAAATAAATATGAAATACCATTTTGTGAAATAGAAAGTGTGCATTTCAGAATGTCAAGAGAAGAAGACATGCTGTAAATACAATTAATTACTTCCTCAGTGCATTAAAACTGTAATGATTTTTTATATAAGGTAAAAGACAGTTCATGCAACACTTCAGTATTTTTTTTTAAACTTGGCTTGGAAATTGTTTAGAACAACTCATATTCACATGGCCATTATCTGCATTGGAGCCAGCTAGTTTTTATACGTGCCTTCTGTCTTGATCTTAACTACTTTTAATATTCTCTTCATTCTTCTTATGATGCTATCAGTTGTCCCAGATTCTGTACCTACTATGTCATCGAAAGTTTTCTGTGCTTCATTAGCAAGAGTTTCACCAGTCCCTGTGCAGCTACAGATTTATTAGTTGATCCAGACAAATTCTCTTTTCCTCATGCATTTGAGTTTCACAGCCTGGAGTAAATATGAACCTTAACTTAAATTACAGCAACAAATTTGTAACTTGATGCTTTTTAAATATTAAATCTGCCTGCTTTCTGCTTTTATTGGAATGAACCTGTCGGTTTTTTTCATGTGGAATGCCACAGATAAATATGGTAGCTGTTGCTGAATGCAACTAGAAAAATATTATATTCTCATGTCTGTTTAAATTTAGTGAAAGTCCTTGAAGAACCTCATGCAATATTAATTTAGTGTTGGCTTGTTACTGTGTCAGACAGAAGAGAAATTTATAGCAGATACCAAATCTCACACCCTTTTGACAAATTGCTGGGTCATATAATCCTTGCATTGGGCAAGAGTTCCCCAATCATTGGAGCAGTGTCTACATTGATATTTTCTCTAGAGCATTTTGATATGAATGTTTCAGTCATCCCCATTTACTGCATACTGTTGCAGTTCTCGGACTAGTTCTACTACAAGCAAACTGGATTTTCTTTGGAGGAAACTCAACCAAAGTCTCTGCTCTATGCATACATCAAATACACTCATCACTTCTAATGAAGACATAAAGCTTCAACCAATTATCAGCCCTCAAAGGGCCTTCAATCACAGGAAGAGGATGTTCCACTCAGGGAACCAGGCTAAATCTTGACTGAGGCCACCTGAAATTGCCCTAATCATCTCGATGTAGAAGGAGAAGCCTTGGCACCAAGCACTTTAACCTTCTGATCCAGGGTTGATGTGACAGTTTGGTAATGTAAAAGCAGTCTGAGACTCCTATACCCTCTGCTGGATCAGCCTCTGGAGCTCTCGTCACTCTTTCACAGAGTGTGCAGAGAGGTTCTGGACAACCTCTCTTGTGCTAGGATCTTTCAGCACTATCTTGTAATGGCCCAGTTGTTGGATTTTAAATAATATTTTAAAAGGAATTGATAGCTCCCTTGTAACCAAACAGAACCATGCAGAGGACAAATAATGTCCAATTTTTATTTTACTCCATTTAAGTCTTGTCTTCTTGTACTGTTTATCTCATTCCACATTTTACTTGTGAAAATTTGTTTCAATGTACTTTAAGTAAAAGAGAAAATCATCGTTTTAAATTTATTTCTGTTTTCATGGCACTTACTGATCAGTATTCTCTCTGATTCATTCTTTCTAAAACAGATTGTATATAGATGCTTATTAAGGCATAAATGTTGAATGATTTGCTGATATTTTGTCACAATGCCCAACACAACATGGGCCACAGAGAGAAAATATATGCTCTATATATCCTGGGATGTATGCATTGACTCTTGGTTCTGTTCGTCTAGTGTCTGAATTTACATGTGTCACAGCACATTTATTCTCTATCACACCAATAGCTGAATAATATTCTGCTCCTGTTTGTTGACTGTCTTTTGCAGTTCCTGTTTCTACTCTAATCCTCATTCTATCGTTAATGAAAACAACTTTCAGCTGTGGTCCATGTAAACAGTGCAGCACTAATCACTTCAAGCGCAAATGTCAGGAAAGGGAGTATTCTGTCAGTCACGCCTGTCAGTCTCTGCACTCGCAGATTTTTATGTCCATGTACGGTGTGTGTGAAACTGATAGCCACTGTTCCACACCCTGTTACATGTCTGAAGTTGAAAACAGAACCGTTGTTTCAAGGACCAGTTTATTGCACAGCTGTGGTGGTTTTCACCCAGTGTCCACCCAAACCTCCAGGCCTCCCCCCTTTCCCAGAGGGAAAGGAAAAAGGAGAAAAGGCAAAAGACAGATGAGAGATATGTGGCAAAACAAACTCAGAGTAGCTAAGTACTTAAATTTATTACTAACAAAATAAGAACTAAAACTAAAAGCACTACAACTACAAAATAAGAAATAAATCAGTCATAAGAACACCCCTGTCCTCCAGCAGTTCGAGAGAGCAGGGAATGGGAGCTTCGCAGATGGTTGTTGTTGCTGCCATTGGTCTTGTCCTGTGGATCATCTCATGCGGTGCAGTCGGGTCTCTGCACCCCGATGGTCCTCCACAGACTGCAGGGGGACAACCTGCTCCACCACGGTCTTCACCACGGTCTGCAGGGGGGCCGCAGCTCTTAGTCTTTCCCCTGCTCCCATGGGGTCCCTCCCATGGGAGACGGTCCTTAATAGACTGTCCAACGTGAGTCCACCCCCCGGGCAACACTTCTACTGGGGAAAAAAAATCTGTTCCTGGTGGGTCTCCTTCTCCAGGAGTCATGGCTGCAAGTCTCTTCCAGGATCTCACTCCATCCTGGGCCTCCCACAGGGCAACAGCTCCTTCAGGCATCCACCTGCTCCTCCAGTGGCTGCAGGGGGGTCTCTGCACACCAAAAGCTCTCCATGGGCTTCAGGAAGAGGGGGGGCAATAGCTTTCAGTCCTTCCCCCACCCTGCTCAAGCGTGGGACCCTCCTTCGCCTCCTCCTGCTCTTCCGACCTTGGTCTCCATCTGTCTGTCTGCATTGTTATCTCAATGCTGGAATTTTCAACTGTGCAAACACTCCAATTCTTGAATATGTATCACAGAGGCGTAACTATGATTTTTAATTAGCTCCACAGGAGAGGAGAAGCTTCTAGCAGCTTCTAACAGAAACCATTCTGGAAGCCCTCCCGTCTACCAAAATTCAGCTACAGAAACCCATGGCAAATGCTTATCTACTGCTTCAGTCAGTGCTTTTCAACTGCAATAACAGTATTTTATTTTATTATAACACCTACCATGCTTTGACCAATTAAACCGTATCTTACCTATCAAGCAGAAGTAACTGCCTTGGAACTGCTTGCAAAGTTCATCCTCCCTGATAAAATCACACCAAAGATAGTCTTTACCCCATCTGTGTATTTTCCTCTTCTTTTATTTGTATATTATTGTGTACACGTACCCATCCCCAGAAGATGATAGAAAGTATCTAATGGTCTAGAAAATGAGTTTCAAACTTTGCATTTGTCTGAAGGCCAGCCTGAAATTTACTCTAGCAAAATATCACAGGAGACTTTAGGAGATCCAGCCTTTCTGTAACTGTATCAAATTTCAGAAAATTTATAGAGCTGCATTTTTGGTAGACACATATTACATTGCTGACTGGACTCTGCTCTTTCCTGAAAACCCATTCCCAGAAACACAATGCAGAGCAGAGCTGGCCTGTTCTCCCAGTCTTGGCACCTCTCTCAGTGCATGCTCAGCAGCAAGGGCACAGGCTGGGGACAGGGCAGAGGCACACACCCTTACTACGGGGAAGGTTGAAATGAGAGATATTGCTGCCAGGAACTCTCATTCCAGCCAACAGGTCATACTTAGGTAAGCGTTTCAATTGGCCTGTCCTCTCACATGCTTCCTAAATGAATGGGTGAATACTGTAAAAGGAGTACTGAGAGCAGAAGACATGTTCTTCTAAGCACTGGCTGGGGTACTTAGAAAGAAATGTACACTCCTCCAAAAACTGTGGCTCAGAGATCTTCACACTGTGTATTATACCTTACTCCAGTACATAAAACTACAGTACTGACATAGGGTGCCAGTTGCAAACATCTAAGAGAAACCAGAACAGATTTTGGAAAAATTAAATAATTTTAATAATAATGAGGAGTTAAATAGATTTTCATCAGTCATTTTCATATGATTTCATTCAAAGTCAAGTGAGCCTTACAGTAAACAAAGAGGACACAACTATTTCTAACATCTTCCCTCCACCATTTTTCTGGTAAGAGTGAACCAAAATTTTCCTGATAATCATGTTACAGACCAATGTGATCTATGTTGTACTGTCACCAGTACAGAAACAAATGAGACAGCTATCCTAGGAAACAAATTCATTATACAAAACATCACAAGTTAGAGAAAAAGTTATAGGTTTCCTATTTTGAATACACACTGCATACTAGGCTTAATATTTTATCAAACAATTTTTGTCCCCATACAATTTCTGTAAGATAGATAAAAATTAATAAAACTAACACTGCAGAAGTTATGTTTGTCTGTAGTGCACCTTCACACAATGGTGTGATCTTTGAATTTTCTTTTTGATTTTGTTATTTCCTCCATAATTTTTAATCGTAAAAAACTATTTGTTGTGTAAATGTTTGCTGGATGTTAAGACACTGTGAGCCTGAAGTTCTAGATATTATGTTGTTAATTCAAGTTAAGAGGAAACAACTAAAACTTTATCTTCTATAACATAGCCACTTGTCATCAGTGAAGGCTCTTTCGTGTTACTGCAGAATTTAGCAGTAGTGTGAGAAAATCAGGTAACCTTTGATTATTGTCTGAAGGCTTCCTGTATCTGTCTTATGTTAGTGTTATATGTTTAACTTCTTCTCTTTAGTTTTGTTGCTGATAAAATGACTGATTGAGCTGCTTACAAAACAAAGCCCAAGATATAAAGTGATCTTAAAACCACATGATAGGGAGGCAAGGAAAGGGTGCCTATTGTTTTTGTGTTCTAGAGCACATGTGGGTCATAAAATCTCACATACACTCCTTGATCTGGTCAAATTACAGCCTCCTTAAAGGAAGGAAAGAGATGGGACTTTATAGGCCTGTTTGATCTGTTTTAGCATTTATGTGATAAGTTAGTCATGGTTTGGTTGTAGTTATGGGATGGCTTGATTATAGGTGGATCCAACAAAGTTACCTGCATTTAAAAAGTTGTGTAATGCTTCCTTCTTTGCCCAAGCCTACTTTAAGTCACCCATAATAACTTCAACAGCTAAAGATCATTTGCATTGAAAATCTAAATTGTTTGAGATCAGGTGGAGACTGATTTTCTTTCGACAACATATTTAACTTTAGCCCAAGGATCTAATGCTTTCTTAGAAAGCAGGAAAAAAAAAATGTCACATACACACACATAACCTTGCACTTCAAAATTTTCAGTGTCTCTAGCTTTTTAAATAAAAGTTTGACTATTTCCCAGGGATTATTCTACTGTCAGGTGTATGTGTACTGGTATCATATGTGTCACACTTGATTAAATTATGAGTCTGATTTGTACTTTGCAAACAACTTAAGAAGGTCCATTGGCTCATATGTAAAGAATGACCTTTTTGAAGCATGTTGCGTCTAAGAACCTTTGAAGTTGACCACAGTTTTCCTTTCAGTTTTCACTGCAACCAAAAGCCTCATAACTGACATTAGATGTAGAGGTCATTTGACCAAATAGAGACCTTTGTTTTCAGAATAAATGAATCATGATCCAAAACTCCATTGTCTAAATCTCTACTAACTATAAATTTACTGCATGATGACGAGGTCATTTGTAGATGTCTACATTTTCAGATGCTTTTGCTAAGTTATTTGCCTTTTCTTCACATACCTTGTACTGCCTCTCCTGGTGTGCAGACAGACCACTCAGTTGACACAGAGCTGGAGTAGAAGAAGAGAAGGTAAATTGCAACAAATATGTTTTGACACATGAAAAAAAAAAAGACAAAAACAAAAACAAACAAACAAAACAAAAAATCCTTTGGGAGGTGAGAAATGATACCAGTATTCACACATGTCCTGAGGCTAGGGCTGAGAACAAATAGAGCAAAGGAGAAAACAGAAACTAGGGTGAGAGATCTGGAGGCTACAGCTAAAGAGGACAAGTCCTAAAATAGTATCAGGAGCCTGGGATCAGAGGACAGAAAAAATTGCTTGGAGAGTTGCTAGAACTTAAATAATGTTGTTTCTCCATAACATATGAAGCTACTACTTTGAGGACGCAGATTTCTTCAAGGTACTTGCTGATGGAAAGCATTGCATACAGAATTTTCAACATGTTTCTGCCAAAATAAGAAACTAGGTGTCTCAAAATTATTCAAAACAATGCACTACTTCTGTAGATCTCTTTGCTTAGGTTTACTGACAATCAGCATTTCCTAGACATCTTTTAATCCAGTAAACCTAATTTTTATATATAACATTTTTTTCTAATATCACAGATTTATCTGATAATATTACAGAAGTTTGAATGAAGTTCCACTTGAATATATACTGAAGGGTAATAATTCATAAATATTTGAGTGGAAATCAACATTACCTCATAGTAACACATACACTGTTCCCTAAATATATATAAACTGCCAAAGTTGTAAGGCCTAAACAAAAATCATGCCAAATGATAGATTTTAAGGTAGTCTATTTTCACTATAAATAATTATGTTTGGCTGAAGCTGATGCCATTCTCATCTCAGGTACATATCAGTTCCAACACCATAGTTCTTTTAACCTAAAATGTTTGCAATTAGATTCATTCAGAAGGCTGATTGGGATTAAAAAAGCAAGAGTAGTGCTTTGTGTAACAGCCTTCTCATAAAAGAATGCTTTGCTCTCTTGGGAAAATATGCAAAACCAGGAAAAATGCAAGATCAGTGGGAGACTTTGAATCCCATTTTCATTGTAATGGTAAAGTATAGCCCCAGCTTGGGCTGACTGAGCTTGAAGTGACTCAGCTCAGTTTCAGGCTCTTTTTTCTTTCCTCTCCCACCTGTTTCTCCACAGTTCAGTCACCCCAGCACTTAGAACAGTGAGTTCTGAGTAACCACCCTCCCTCTCACAAGTATGGCCAGCACATAAACGCTGAGCTCAGCCTCTCTGATGCTGACTGCTCCATGAGGCAGCATGGAGTGCCACAGACCTTCGCTGTGCTGCCTATGTGATCACACCCGTCTTCTCATCACAGTCCTGCAGCACCAGAAAACACAGGGCTGGGAGGAGGGGCACCTTTTCAATGAGCTGAAAAGCATCAATGTAGAAGGAGTTGATATTGAGGCAGGTGCACTGCCCTTCAAGCTAAGGAGGAATCAGGTGTGCTCTCAAGAGAAGAACCTGCGCCAGCTAAGCCTGAGCTATGCAGAAGCACCTGGAGGAAGCAGTGAGTGGGTGACAGCAGTGGGTCACTCCCTGCTTCAGGGGCCAGATACACCCAGCTGCCAACCCAACCTGCTCTCCAGACAAGTTGGCTGCTTGCCAACTGAAAACTTACAGGTGAGGATTAAAGAGCAGATGATATGGGTGACAAGGTAGAGAGTCCCTGACCATGAGACCTTCTACAGGCAGCATGCACCTGCAGGCCCTGGTACTCATGGGGCATTTTAACCACCTGATGCCTGCTGGAAGGGCACAAGCAGCAGCTTGGCTACTTGGAAAGCAGAGTTTGTCAGAATAGGACCTGCAGATCTGGTGGACACTATGTTGAACATGAGTCAACAATGTGCCTTTGTCACAAAGGAGGCCAATGACACCCTGGGCTGCATTTGAAGTTCTGCCACCTGGTCAAAGGAAGCAATTCTTTCCTTACAATCAGCATTTTTCTTGAAGCCAGATAACCTAACCTGTTATTCCCCTGGTCCCCTGATCATTGTATTGTAGTCCCCACAATACTGATATTGTGCAGCTTTATGTGCCAAACATGAGAATCTGAGTTACCTGCTGGCACGGGTTTTCCTTACCAGGTTTTGAAAATAGGTACTGTCTATGTTTTACCATTTACCAGTGAGATGACAGAGTAATGCTTTGTACTTTCAAGATCTTGAATTTGTCAGTTGTTCAGAGAACATTTTAAAAGCACTGGTAAAGACCCAGACAGCTGACCAGCTTGTGCTATAAAACTCCAGCTAGAACCCACCACTGCTTATGCTGCAAGGATAAGTATTAGTAGCGTTACAGCAGTATATCACAAAACCACTTCAATTAAAATTTAAAAATCCAATCCATTAAAGAAATAGGAATGCTTATCTTCATAAACTAGAAGATATGTACAAGAAATGAACGCTTTTTGTAAGAGATCCTTTTATTTTGAAAAAAAATTACTCACTGTCATACAAAATATAACTAAAAATATGATGTTAAGAATTTTGACACCGCTAGGTAGTTTGCAAATTACCTAGTTGAAGAAATCTTCACAAATTTCAAGGCAATTCAAGACAGTAACAAGTGAATTATACATTTTGAAATATTCAATTTGTAAGCTTTACACAAATGTTATCTGGTACTTGACATCTGTAAACTGTAACACTTTATACAGTTTCCATTCACATATTTAAAAGACACAGTGAAAATAACAGTTTAATTTTTTTTAAGCATCTCATTTCTACCCTTGGTTTTATAGAAATAGCTGGTTCAATTCAGAACTTCAATTTTTAAGAGACAAAAAAAGTAGAAGTGACTCCAGATTTGTACTTAGTTTAAAAATAGACAAAAAATTGGAATAACTAATTATCTATGTTTGTTGAAATGTTAAAAAAAAATAAATCTGAAACCATAAACATTTTTAAGGTAAATTAGACTAGAATAAACATTATTTTGATTTAAATAATTTTTATTTTAACTCCAGAGTGGTAAGTTGGCAACCATCCACTTAAAGCAGCCAATGCCAATTCAATTAAAGGTCATAAAGATTTGGTCTATTCTTTTGGAACAGTACTACTATTATATTTCATGAGGAAAGAAGCCATACTCCCAGAGGCCTCTCTACACCACCCTCCAAGTAATTTTCAAGAGTGCAGTCTGTTATTTATCCTAAGTCATTCTGAACCATAGGATTTGTATATAATTTAAAAAACAAACAAACAAACAAAAATACCACCAAACATTAAGAGAGGGCAGGGGATACATTAACATTACCTTAAGTGTATAGCAAATAACTAAACAAAGACGCAAGATCACCAGGGGACAGATCTTCACCTGGCATAAAGGCAGCATAGCTTCACTGGCATCAGCAGAGCAATCCTGACTTACATCAGTCAGATATGACTGTCCATGTACAGAAAAATTTGTTTATGTTAGTGTTAAAGAAGAGCAGTGTTCAGAAGAGTAGCATTAGCACACTTTTTTTCAATAAAGTGAGTTCATAACACCTTGCTTCTCATCTAGTATTTTGCTGCTGATGTCCATCACTCTTGCCACTGCATCTAGTTCAGGATGAAGTGATCACCACTTTTAAATGATACACTAAATACACTGAACATTGGTCTATCAAGTTCTTAGCCACAGCTAGTTCCTACCAGAAATATTCCGAAGCCCATTTACAGTGTGAAACATAAGGTGTTAAAAATACAATTTTACAATGTTGGTAAGTTTTTATACTGCTATGGGTTTTCACTGACCATAATTTATGTGGAATGAACTGCAACCACTGGAACTCAGCAGCAACTGAAATTTAGAGCAGCATGACTCTTGGTTGTTAGTAATTATTCCTTTTACAGATCATTAGCTACAGTAAATACTTTAAAATATCCCTAAGACATATGTTTACAGAGCAAATTCTAAAAGCAAAATTAGAGAAACAGAAATAAGTAATTGCACAAGTTTCTCATAGGCACTGAGATGTTCTTTTAAGGCACAAGCAAATTCCCAGAGTGCAGAGGACAGGTTACTTAACCAGGAGTGCAAATACTGAAAAACACTTAAAACCTGGGAAGCAGAGGTGAAATTCCACCTGCTGCTTATGGCAGCATTCAAGTCCCACTACTGTCATCTGCCAAAGGTATTTCAGACTTTTATGTGTATATATATATATAGTGTATATGTATGCTTAATCTAATAAAATAAGGAATGGGATTCAGATGATTTCTGCCTGAGATGTGTGTAAATGCTTACTTCTACAACTACCATACATTACACTCAAAACAGACAGTTTATCCCAGTGTAATTTTGCATCTCAATAAAAAGATATTCTAAAACACATTATTAATGGAGAATATTCTCAATCCATTTGAGCTGCATCTTCTGCCAAGCTCTACTTACAAAAAGAAACAGTTAATGGAGTCCATAACAGTGCAAGTAGAAAAGGCAGTCGTAGCTACACTGGACAAAACTCTTGGCAATAGTCATCATTTCTGCAATGATACTATGTCAAAACTCACAAGAAATTGAGGTACCAACTTATATGAAGTAAACATGAGATATGTCTTGCATTCATTTGAAATACGATAGTTACCTCTATTTTGGGACTTTTTTTTCAGTCTTTTATTTCCTTAAGAGAAAAATACATACTTGCATACAATGCTGATACCCTATGTGGTGATGCCACAAATCCCTTAGGATAGCAAGTTTGATGGGTGGTAACCCATTAGGAGAAAAATATATTTTTTAATATTACTTTACATATATACAATATATATATATTTAATTTTCAA
>VXAU01005619.1:148310-164693 GCA_013399695.1 Formicarius rufipectus
AGTGTCAAGTTTTCTAATATATTCAAGAGTATACTTACATCCAAAATGAAAAAAAAAAAATATTTTGTATCTCAGTTCATATAAGTTAAAAATTAACAAGGTATTTGATATCCATCAACAATGTTTTTGTTTCATTTCTATAAAATTAAAAGAAAACCAAGAAACAGTGAGTTAAAAAGCTTTCCTTTTCCAAAGCCAAGTACAATACAATTTTAAAACTGAATAATTAGAGAGTTTTGCATTTTAAGTAATCACAAAGAATGCAAAATATAATCTAAGTAGAAACTAGCATTGCTATACTAACCTAGTCTAAAGACAAAATATTTTTAATCCCTTTTTTTGATGGAATGTGTCCAGCATAAGCAAACGTAAATTTAAAGCAAGAGTTAGTTACACTCTCACCATGCTATATTAATTTTTATAAACCTCTTCCCCTATCATTTCCAAAATACCTAATATCACAAAAGTACGACAGCCACTTATTTACAGGGGGTTTTTTAGCACTGTGAAGGCACATTTATCTTTTTATGCATGCTTCTGCTAATGTCCTAAACTTGGGTTCCAACTGATCTAAGAAGTCAAGTGCCTCTTCTTCATGCTGATCACTGCAGCAGCCTACAGAGCCAGCCAAAGATCCTTTTCCTTCATAGTTATATGAAAGGAGATAATCTTCAGAATGCTTCTGTTCTTCATCCTGTCTGCATAGGTGCACCTTCTGGATAGGAAAAGAATATATCTTATTTTCTTAAACTGTTATCCTAAACATATTGCATAAAAATAATTTCTTTTTGATTTACCTTTCATTGATTAATTTTTAATCAGAGTGTGTCCTCTAATGGATTCCTATATACAAAAAATGCACATGATTGGTCTATATCATTAAGACTACAAAATATATGTATTTAATAAAGAAATCATTTCTACTTATCATGTATGTTACAATAAAAGAGGAAGAATCTGTTTAAATAACCTGTCAAGCCACTACAATCCACTTGAAATTAAAATATGGATTTACATATCGCTAGTTAGGCAAGTAATGAGAGTTTTTTGATCTCCAAGGCATGGAGTGACTAGATTTCTAATGCTGTACATTCATTCCTGCTCCATTGCTAAGGTAAGCATGAGGTTTAGATTAGTACAAAGCAAGTAGTTAGAATAAAAGCAAACATTCTTAAAAAAAAAAAACAAAAAAAAACCACACACAAAAAACCTCACAAAACCCCTCACAAAAGCTTCAGTAATTATTCTAAATTATTAAATATTCAAAATTAAAAATAGCGCACCACCATAGATTAAGCCAAGAAAAGAAAGTATTTTACACTGATGTCTGAAATAAGTCAAAGATGACATCTTGAAAGGGCAGTATTCCAAAGGGGATGCAAATGAGCAGAGGAAAAATGAAAGGAAACCAAAACCAGAAAGCTACCTTTCTAGAACATGTCTTCCTTGAAAAGTCTGTATGTATTGACCATAACCTACATCAAAAAAAAAACAAAAAATCACTTTCAGAATACTTACTTCACCTAAACGAGGATGTGTGAAATTATGCCATTCTGAGTAGGAGTATCTACATGTATCCATCATAGTCTGTCCTCCTCCTTCTTTAACTGATCCCAAGGTCTGATGTCCACCTCCCTTGACTGACTCCAAGGTATGCCCTCTTCCTTTTGCCATTTCAAATGTTTGTTGATCTCCTGTTTTTACTCCATACCCTCCTTGATCACATGTAGTTTGCAGAGGAATTATATTGTGATCCTAACAAAAAAACCAAAGAAACGGACAAAAAAACCCCACAAACAAAACAAACAAACAAACAAACAAACAAAAACACAAAAAAAAACAAAAAAAAAAAACAAGAAAGCATTACTACAGATACTTTTTTTCTCCTTTTTTTTTTTTTTCAATTCAGAAGACAAAACAGCAATCAGAAACAGTCAAAGCAGAAATTTAAGAAGTCATCTCTGCACTGTGATATATTGAATAAAAGGCTATCCTTAAAGATCAGTAAACAGCCTTTGGAAAGGATCCAATGACAAGGGGGAAAAGGGGAATTCTACATTTAAGTATGATATGAGATCCAAAACCTGAGTTTTTATCCCAGTGAATGTGCTATAATCCATATACTAGTTTATAATAGCACTACATTATGTTTCCTAGGCAACAGGAAAATTGACATTTGTCACTATTAGGGTTTCTTGGGTTTCAACATTAAGTAAATCACCATTTTTAAACTTATCTCTTTTTCTTGGGGAGGACAATGTCAGGGTGTGGGGAACAACAAAAAAGAGGTAGAGTCTGAAGAGCTATGTTTTTGTGTATGAATGCAGTCCTGGACTGAATGATGTTCATGGTAGCTTGAAAAATATTTAGATACCAAAAACAAGAACAAATTTCATGAACATGGACTGTACATGAAATCAACTGTATTTGGGATCATTTTTCAGAGCAAGGGCAGAAATTGCACCTGCAATTTACAACAGCTATCTTCTAAATTTAAAAATCCATCTCCGAGGAAAAACAATTAATGCTTTGCCACAAACACATACCCAACACAAGCAAAACAGTGTTTCCATCTAGCATCCTTGTGGAAAATGACCAGTTATTAAAAGGTTCACCTTAAACTTCCAACCAAACACTTAAAATCTCTAAGAATTACAAGCACTCAGGCCAAAGTAAGAATTTTCAAATTCTTATTAAATAGCAAAGCACATCTAATGATCCCTGGATTGATGGCTTATTTCCTCTACCAAATCACTTACTTGCAGGTGGTCCTATTCTTAAACTGCAATACTATGGACATCTTAATTACAAGTTTCTACATTAAAGCAGACAACTCACCATCACTTCTTCTCCTGGAGCTTCTGTGTTTGAAATGATCAAATTGTGATTGGCACAATCATCAGTCACCTGCCTGTGCATTCCCCCACCGCCACAGCAGCCACAAATTGTGATCAGGATTACTATGGAAAGGAAATAATACTATAAACATTACCTCATAATGGTATCTACTTATGTTGGATAGTGAATTTTAAATGCCTAAACATCAAGAATGGTTTAAAAAATACAAATGTCCAAAAATGTCCACACACAAAGCTGTATATACATTTTTTTCAAATAGCATATGGAGTTGTCACTGCATTGTTGAACTACTACTTCTAAAACACATCTTGGTTTTTCCAAAAGAAATGCAAGCATCCTTTATGAAAGTGCTGTCACTGCCCAAATTCACAGTAATGAAAAATTTAGATGAAATTCACAGGAAAATTTTCACCTATGAATATGCAGATGTCAAATGATATCTTAAGGAACTAATATGCAAGCTAAGGGTCCTAATATCAGAAACTTCTGTTTCACACAAAAGGTCAGCAGAACCCTGGAGGACTTGCAGCATTATGTTACAGACCAATGTTATTTAATTCCTTGTATTTATTTTATACCTCCTACAATGCTGCCTTTAGTTGTAATGGAAAATCACCCAGAAATGACTGCATAAAAGAATCACGTACAACTAATACCTTTCATTCAGAAAACCATTCTTTTTTCTTTGCTTTTCAAATTGTTAGCTTAAAAATAAAGAAGCCCACAAGTAGTAGAACAGTTCTGCCTAACTGCCCACTGAGGTCTGATCTCCAAAAATATATACTTCTGTGGAAACTGGCCAAGAGTCACTTTCAAACTAATCTAGCTTCTGAATCATCAGCTGTCAGTGAGATCTGCATCGGTGACTCCAGCAGGTTGCTCCCTGATGCTGACAGATGGGAAGACACCCGTGACAGCACTGAGTAGAGGATACACAGGGTAAAACCTAGCCACAATGAAACAAAGGACCTATTTGCCAGGGATGCAGTCAAGAGGCAGCAACAAAAAGGTTGCTGACATTTAACACAGTTCCTCGACTGAGTTCACACATCTGGAAATTCCACCTTCAGGCTGTATCACAAATTTGGGTACCTGCACTGTTGAGATAAAACATTGATCTATCTAGCCTTCAAAACAAGTCCAGGACCCAGGACCCTCTTACTCTATCTACCTGAGTAAGAACAGCTTGCAGAGATTCAACAGGAGCTGGCCATTGTAATTCTTACCAAAAAAAAAATTAAAAAAAAAAAAAAAAGGGAAACACAAACTCTGAAATACTACTGTAGCATGTCCTCTGTGCATGTTAAAGATGTAATTAGTTGGACTATATCCGATTCTGGTTTAAAAAAAAATAAATCTGTTTTTCTTTTTGCATACCACTGTCACCATCTCACTGGTCAACAGCAGTATTAGCCTTTTCAGAATCTTAGGTTTTGAGCAATTCCAGTAGTGCAACATCTATTTAAGGTTTTGGTCTGTTGTGGAAATATTCAACCCATCCCTCAACATTTCTGCTCCAGAGACAGGACAGCCCCAGATGTTTGTACAGACTGGGGAATGAGGTGCTGGAAAGCAGTGCCACGGAAAAGGGCCTGGGGGTCCTGGCCAATGGCAAGTTGAATATGAGTCAGCAGTGCCCTGGCAGCCAGGAGGGCCAACCCTGTTCCAGGGGGGCATCAGGCAAAGCATTGCCAGCCGGGCGAGGCAGGGGATTGTCCTGCTCCACACTGGGGCGGCCTCACCATGAATATTGTGTGCAGTTTGGGGGGCTGCAACATAAGAAGGATGCAAAGATAATAAAGAGCATCCACAGAAGGGTGATGAGGATGATGAAAGGCCTTAAGAAGTTTTATTAGGAGTGGCTGAGGTCACTTGGACTGTTCAACCTGGAGAAGACGAGACTGAGGAGAAACTTCATAGTGGTCTTCAAGATCCTCATGAGGGGAAGTGGAGGGGCAGGTACAGATCTCTTCACTTTCATGACCAGTGACATGACTTGAAACAGCATGAATCCAAGTCAGGAGAGGCTGAATATCAGGAAAACATTTTTCACCTAAAGGGTGGTTGACCACAGGAACAGGCTTCCATGGGAAGTGGTCACTAGCACCCAGTCGGTCTTGAGTACAAAAAGCATTTAGACAACTTTCTTAGGCACATGGGAATTCTTGGGGTGTCCTGTGCAGGACCACTCAACGATCCTGATGTGTCCCTTCCAACTCAGCATATTCTATACCTCTATGATTATACAGGCTCTTGTAAAATCCCTTGTGAAATCCAATGTCCCAGATACTCCATGCTTTAATCCACAACACAAAGATCACAAAATGCTATAGGAAATTGATTTCAGTAACTCTGAAAACAGAAATGTTTCTAAAACTCAAAAGCTTTGCTTGACCTGATAAGCACTATACTACCATCGTCTTTCGGTTCAGGCACTGAATGCATGTTTTTTGGCCTCATTAGCATGAACACACTGGACATCTTACACAAAATGTACTTAAACAAATAAACAAAAATCCACAAGAGTAACTACAGCAGAAGATGAGAGCAAGAAACCTACGAGACTGATACAAATATAGGAAGTCCATTAAGTCAGTGATGAGAGCTATACAACTGACAAAATAAAAAATGTTTGAATTAAATTTCAATCAGGCTCTCCCAGTTGATTTTAAAATTTAAATGGTTTGGGGTTTGTGTTAAAAAAAAAAACCAAAGTGTACTTACACAGCAATAACAGTGATCCTAAGATCATTGCAAGGATGGCCCAGAGACCAAGAGTAACACTTCCGCCACCAAGCTGACGGGCCCTGCCATCACATTCGGTTGGAGTAACACAATCACAGAGGTTAACTCTTATGTTGTTCTCTCCAACCTTTCCTCCGTTATCCATCACACTTACAGGAATATCATAAATTCCAAATGGAATATCGCCCTTTGGTGAAAGATATACAGAATTATCTGTAAAAAAAAGACAAAAACAGTTCTAATGTCAACAATACCTCCAACTCAGCTGTCACAAATACAACCATAATCACAATCTTCCCTTCTGTTGCAGCTATACTGCTATCAGATCCATGTTAATTTAAAGTTAGATAAAATGTGTTGACAAAAAAACTACATCGTGGAAGGATTTATACTTTCAGCACTTTTAACCTACAGCTAAATGAGGAGAAGGAAGTCTTAATGTACCATTGTGTTGAGTTATCTTCCACATGGAAGCCAAGTTACGGTCAGTTATGCGATATACAAAGGGCGTGCTGTAAGGAGCCTCATCACCATCCTGTGCAGTAAGGCAGATGGGTTTTCTGTCTCTGCACATTATATAGTCCGTTTGAGCAATTCGTGGGAAATTCTTGTTCCCAGGCACGATGCAAACCTGAATTGTTCCAGTGCCTGTTTTACCATCTAAGAGATTAAAAAAAAAAAAAAAGTTTTAGCACTTACTTCTAACATTCACATATTAATTTCTACTCCAAACTTTCAAAATTAAATATTGTCAACTGTAATATCCAAGTTTAGATGTAAGGTAGAAAGCAACTGCTGATTTAAATAGAGAGAGGGAGCTCTGTCTTGGCTGCTTCTCTTTGCTTGGTTGGTTGCAGATAAATCAACAGCTCCCAAACCTCCATATTCTGCATGTGCAGACAACGTCTTTTGTTGGCTGTGTGTATCTGTGTAGGAACATATTCTGTTCTAACAGGAGGATGAGAGGAGGAAGAGCCAATAAACCAGAAGTAAAGGACACTAAGACAATCAGAGGCAAAAGAAGAGACTTAAAAGAGCCTTTTAACTTCTGAAAGGAGAAAATAATTAACACTTCCACTACCCTCACCTCCCCTGGGAACACAAAGACTTCAAGAAACAGTGGAGTTTCTTTTTGTCCTCTCCACTGTAAGTTACCATGCAGTAGCAGATTGGTGGCAGATACAATCACATTTGCTTTATTTATACACAATGGAAGTTCTAAACAATTTAAATTCATATTATTTGCATTTAATTTTAATATGCAAACTTGGAATTGAATTTTTAGCTGCAAAGTCAACAATTTCTTTTCAAGTTCTCTTGACTTTGTCTGCTGACAAGTTCACAGCTGCCAGGTGAACACTTAAAAAACAAGTTGGAAAACAAAAGAATACAATCCACAGAAAAATCTATCAAGTTAAAATTACTAAAGGATTTTAAATGTGGGCAGATAACTTTTCAAAACACTGAGAACCGGCTTTCTCAGCTGTATAATATTCCCTAAGCACTTGAGAGAGCTACCCCAAAGACAAGGCAATGGACTATGTGGGCCACTGGTCTGAACCACTACAGTTGTCCCCACACTAAATATGAACATAAACAACTGTTACAGATCACAAAGGATGCCAACAACACCTAGTACTCACTTCTGTCTATTGCGAGAACTGTGATATTGCATTGACCTCGTCTCATTTCTCCTATGTCTCGGTCCAACACTTTAACAGTTCTCACTTCACCAGATTTGTCATCTATGTTGATCCAATTACATTGGCCAGGTGGTATCCGGTATCTGTCAAGAATAATTTACCATGTTAAAGATCCCAAACATACACACGCATGCATATATACACACATACATATTTAGATACATGTATTCATATACACTCACAGGTGTGCAGGTGCACACACACACGTATATACACACAGCATCAACAACTTTTTCTCCTTTCCTGTATCTCAACCCATGCTGTAATTAAAAAAAAAAAAAAAAAAAAATAGTAGGTAAGGCTTTTTCATACCTTATGCCTTCACTATTTCCAGTTTCTGGATCCTGTGCTACATATCTCCCAATAGCCGTCCCAATATCTTCACACTCTTTAACATCTAATCGTAACAGACACGGTTTAAACACTGGTCCTTCATCTACGTCCAGGACATGCACTGTAACAGAGCAGGTGCTCTGGGAAAGTTGTTGTGAATGTGGTGCCAACAAGTAGGGTGCCTCATTGTTGACTCCAATCACAAGGATCCTTTGCTTGGCAGTTTCATAGTCCAGTCCCTGTAACAAAGGAGGGATGTTGGGATTTTTTCCTTCAAACCAATATAAAACTTCGTATTGTTTTCACTGCTGAATTTTTGAATAGATAAAACTGTACCACACTTATTCACAACAGAAGCCAGCTATCCTTCTTGAGTATCCATCTTGAAACACAGTAAAGGGACGTGACTTTTTAAGAAAAATGTTAAATTCTAAGTTAGTCAAAGAAAAGAGACTGAGGAAATGCCCCTAATAGGGCAAACAGCACCACTGCAAACTTTTATATGAATATTCTGATAGTGAATTACTAGTAGAACTGAGAAAACAAAAGTGGTGGTGTATTCTCCTCTTTCTTATCTAGTTGGCCTTTATTTTAGCTTTCATATATTTCCTTTCCACTGCTAGTTAATCACACTTCTTTCTAGTACCTACAAATATGTCTGAATTTATAGGGTTGACAGCAAGTAGCTACCATTTATTCTTCTCCAGGGTCATCAGATGCCTTTAATAGAGGTAATTTTATCCTAAAGTCACAATACTCTCCAGACTACTACAGTATTACAATAAATATAAGAAATTTCAACTGTGTTCATATACCAGGGACAGAGTTCTAGAAAAAGTTCTAATGATTACTGGTAACAAAAAATCACAATAAATAATAATTTAAAAAATAACAGGCATTTCTACCTGTATAACTTACATCTTCAAATGTTAATATTAATATTCTCTGCTCCTTAGAAGTTACCTCTTACGGCAGTTTTAATAGATGATGAAAAAGAGGCATGAAGAGGCAAAGTTATGTGCTAGAGTACAGATGCAGTGGACCTTTTACTTCACACCTTAAAAGTACCGGCTATAACAAGTAACTAAACTAACACAAAGTAGTGTATGTGTACTTCCTCACACTCTGGAAAAGCAAACCATAAGTCACTACACTGCAAAATAAAACCTGGAGAGTTTTATGCTGATAAGTTTAATCAACTCCCAGAGAGAACAAGACTGGAGAAGGTGCTCAACCTTTCCCTGCTTTGCCCCTCTCCTATTTCTATTAAAAATCCAGACACAAAGCATTCCTCAAATTACACCCTCAAGACTAAATAACAAATTAGGCAAAAGCACCAAGAGTTTCTGAAATGACAAACAAAGAGAACATCTTGGATTCTGAGCACACAAAACTGAGGAGTCACCTCAATCACTGTGAATAAGAACATCTGATGAGCTTCACAGTTACAGATACTCTTTGAATAGAAATTATTCCTATAGTATTGGTTTTAAAAGCAAAACCTGAAGAGATACAAATTTTTCTCTAGCAGATTGATTTTTACTTACCTTAACAACACACAGTATTCCTTCATTTGTGTTTTTGTCTGTTGTAATTTCAAAGGCCTGATCATCATTTCCTCTTATAATTTCATACACTGCTCCTGAGCCAGGTGAACTGGGTTCATCAAGATCAACAACAGAGACTCTCAGTATTTCTACACTCACTCTGTTTTCCTCCACTCGTGTTTCATACTTGGGAGTATCAAGAAAAAAAAAAAAATTTAAATCAAAGAATACTGTTCCATGACACATAGGTGAAGACATCATATTAAATAAAACTGCTTAAACCCAAGGGGTCAATTTATCAAGCTGCTGTAATGATTTGTTGTCAAGCATTAGTATGTCTTCCCCATGCCTCCTTAATACCCTATGTCAAACAGTAAACCTTCCTCCTCTGCACAGGTGAAATCTCAGCTTCTTCACACAGTCAAACTATCACTGACATATGTAATTCTAGAATTCTTCCAGGAAAGATAATTTATTTCTGTTCCCCTCAGTTGCATCAGCTAAACATTCTAATTTGTATACAACATGATCAAACTGAGAATTAGAAAAAATATTGGCCAAGTAAAATTATATATATATAAAAACAAACTACAAGAACTTCAAGAAAAGCCAAGAAGGATGAAATGCATCTCTACTTGGATGGCAAAGGATATAGGGATTTTTCTCATTATCTTTTTCAAGAGCTGTGTTATTCTCTACAAGCTCAAGAAGAGGAAATAAGAGTGATTCCCAAGTAATATTACAGATTATATCTTACAGCAGTGAATGGAAAGGGTAAAGTACATGTATTCCTCATGAAAAATTAATTATTTTTTATAAATTTAATATCAAAAATCTCCTGTAGTACTTGAGTTGTGTATATGGGTTTTGGGACATACTCTGTTCTGAATCATGCAGATGGCTGGAATAAGCAAAGCCATAAGGCTGGGCTTTCTTCTGAAGAGAAACAAAATGTTGGAAAAGCACAGGAATCTCAGTGACAATCCTTGCATCTATTTCATTGACACGAGCATTTTCCGTTGCAACACAGAAGTAGCCAAAAGCTGGTCAAACAGTAATGCAGTCACAACAACGCTTAGGCATGAATCTATTTTTCCCTCACTGAAAAATGTTTAAATTATGAGATTTCTAAGACCGTGTATTGCAGGAGAAGTGAATGAATGAGTCAAATCAGGTTTCTCCCAATGGGTATGAGGCACATGACTCAAAACAAGTAATACACCAATAGGTCTAATTACCAAACAGCACAACCAACAAGGCATTCTCAAACATCTATATTGGCATTAACTGTCTCAGGGCATTAGGCCTTATATTTGAGGGAAATTAGAACAGGGATGAAAACAGTCATTTTTTAACGCTTATACAGACATTTCATTTATGCACTTACTTGTATCTGTTTAAAGGATGGTGCATTGTCATTTGTGTCTTCAATTTTGATGACAACTGTTCCTGTAGTGCACAAACCAAAAGGCTGACCTGCCATATCTCTCACTTCAACTAACAAAGTGTAACTAGGAACCAGCTGAAAAGCAGAATAAAAGCAAACAGAAGTTTGACATCCTCACTTTTTCAATCACCTAGTTACATACAAGAGTAGAACCAAATATTTCACCCCTGCTCCACAACTCTGCTCTTACTTCAGTGTTTCTCAACAAAATAAGGCAATTAGCTTTGGGATTTTCTCCCATATAGCTCCAAAGGAAAAGTAGCAAATTACTTTTTGGTGGCTAAGCAACACTGATTTCAGCATCCATTGGTAACATGCATGCTATATCCTGTATTAAATAAAGCTTCTCACAACGCCAGCATTTGTTTCGAAAACCTGGACTTTTGGAAAATACAGATACGGGAAAATACAGCACCTTCATCTGCTATTTATGTCTCCCTTTTGGAGCAACAGAGTATTCCCTTAGGTTGCCAGCAGGTAAGTGCTTCAATGCATATCTCTTATTTCATTAAGGATGAATGAAAACGGTGCTGCAATCAAGCTTCTGTTTGGGCTATAAATGATAAGGCAATTTCTGCCATTTGGCAGGGTCTGGCATTGAAGGAGTCAGTGTCCTTATCAGTTCCAAAGGGCTCTCTGATAAGCACTTACTTGAGTCACAACTGCAGAAAGTTCTTTTTCAGCCATACTAATACCTGAACAACCAAGGGAAGGGGCACCAGGGAGGGAAAACGATGTAGGCAGAGGGGCAGGGGACAGCATACAACACAGTAAGACAGATTAGACACAAAATGAGGGAGTTTGTAAAGACAATAACTACAGTTCTGAATGCCCGGAAGTAGCATTCGGTTTGTCTGGTGCAGAAAAGAAATTTCCTGTTCTACTTCGTAAGTTTATCTTTAAAAGACATACATTGGACTGATTTTTCAACCTTTCCTTCCCTCAGGTATTCACTGTGGCAGCTTCCTTACTAGTTACAATAATGCTCATAACCACTGCATTTCTCTCTTACTAAAGGAGTTGAATACTGAACCTACAAGTGCAAATTTTGTTACATGCCATTTATGTGGATTTTTAGGCATGAAGTAACATAAATATGCCATAGTATAAACTCTTTTTATCTTCAAAAAAGATGTGCTTGTAGCAATGTTTTTTTCTAGAATGACTATCTTATGCTAGAAATATTATTTTGAATTACACACATCTGTCAGTTTTTTCTAGTGGAAACAATGACATTCTAGGGGGAAAAAAAATCACAACTTATTTGCTCAAAAGCAGCTGAAAAGAATAAATAGCTTTAATTTTAGGAAAAGTTATATTCTGTTTAGGTTTCAAACATTAGAGGTATTTCTGTGAATATAGGACTGACTATTTTCAGAGAAAATGGTTCACCTCTGTAAAGAAGCATGAAGCACTGAAGATGCAACTTAATTAGGAGGAAACAATGGCTCACAGGATTCATGAACACAGAAAGAGTAAAAATCTACAGGTCAAATAGCAGAGCAGTGGGAAGTCCCCTGCCAAGGTTAGCTAGAATATGGTAAATCTATGCAGAAACTCACTGAATTAATTACAGAAAAGCTTCAGAAGCTCCTTAGAGAGAGAGTAAGAAAAAATGGGTAAGAGAAGCTTTATCTAGTGATTCCCATGCCAGCAATTCATAGAATCATAGAAAGGACTGGGTTGGAAGGGACCCTAAAGATCATCCATCTAGTTTCAATTTGCCCATGCTACAAGGTTCCACTCACTAGATCGGTTTGCTCTGTACAACCTGGCCTTGAACATCTTCAGGAATGGGGTATTCACAACCTGTCTAGGCAACCTGTTTCAGTGCATACCACTACCTCCTGAGTAAAGAATTTCTTCCTAACACTCAACCTAATTCTCTACTCTTTTAGTTTAAAACCATTTCCTCTTGTCCCATCACTGTTCATCCATGCAAAAACTCACTCTCCTTTTTCATAAGCCCCCTTTAATTACTAAAAGGCTGCAGTGAGGTCTCCCCAGTCTTCTCTTCCCCGGGCTGAACAACTCGAGCTCTCTCAGCCTGTCTTCACAGAAAAGGTGGTTCAGCTTTATGGCATCTTCATGGCCATCTTCATGGCCCTTCTCTAGACCTGCTCTAACAGGTCCATGTCCTTCATTTGCTGATGACCCGAGAGCTGAATGCAGTACTCCAGGTGGGATCTCACAAGGGCAGAGCAGAGGGGGGTTAAGAAGCTATGTGCATCAGGTGACAGCTAAAAATACTTCAGGAAAGATCACCTCTCTGTCCAGCTGTGGTAGTAATACAGAAATGACACCGGTGTCTCCATGTATAGAAAATGCCGGGGTAATCGGTGGATTTTGTGACACAATGCGGTATTTCAGTGTAGTATGAAGCGTGTAAGGCTCGTCTATGTCCTCTGCAACCACTGTCCCAACAACAACACCTGTAAACACAATACAACAGTTCTTAGTTCCAGAAAAACCTTCATATCATAAAAAAAAAAAATTATTTGAACACGTATTTCTGTTTTAAACACATGAAAATATCTATTTGGTCACTTAGCACAAATTAAAATCATATTTCAAACACAGTAAATAGCAGCAAAAATACAACAAATTGTGTAAAATTATCTATTTTAATCCTCTGGGCCATTTTTTCTTTCCTTCTTAGACAAAGTTGTGATTATTGCAGCTGTCAGAAAGAATAATCAGAAGAAATATGAAAGTTTAGATTTCAGTTAGTCTTTTTGACAGTGACTTCTAATTGAGCATCTCAAATACAGCTAAAAAGATGTTGCCAGGGGGATGGATGAGGAGGTTCAGAGCTTTCTGATCTGGTCCAAACTGCAATACTCCCCCACAGGGAGCACTGCTATACCCTCTCCCCATAGCCCCACTGGTTTTGGAACTTCATTTTAAATCAGTAATTCACACAGTAAGAAGTAAAGCAGCTCAGAGAATGAAATGCAAGTGGGTTTTTTGGGTGATAGGGAAGGCACTTTGTTTTCTTTTTTGTGAAGAAAGTTAGACTTTCCCCATCCTATAGCCCTACCCAAGGAGATGAACAAGGAATGGCAAATCATGGGTTTTGCATTCCTCAATGTCTGGAGTCTCCCTGCTTTTGTTATCTGTTACACAGCCACATCAAGTCACTAATGGGCAAATCCCAGCCTTACACAGGGACAGGCAGAAGCAAGACTTTCTGCACCCCCACTCTCTCCCAAGAGGAGTCCCACCTTAGTTCATCTGTTTGGATAAACACTGGAAGCTTAAACAAAGGCATTTTACACCTTAGAACCTCACCTTTTCCATTGTTTAAGAAACTTCTAAAAACATTTTATGGAAACAGACTTTTCTGGATAAAATAAAAATGACATTCTGTAATTCTTACACCATTTCAGGAACACTGAATCATCTCAGTTCTTAAAACATTCTTTTAACAATACTTTTCACTATAACTGAGAGGATATTTTTCAATTTATAAAAATTAAGAGATCTTGAGCAGCTCTTTGCAAGTTCAGTCTCTTCTGT
Source organism: Formicarius rufipectus (assembly GCA_013399695.1). Classification (NCBI taxonomy): domain Eukaryota; kingdom Metazoa; phylum Chordata; class Aves; order Passeriformes; family Formicariidae; genus Formicarius; species Formicarius rufipectus. Next base: position 162,464 of record VXAU01005619.1, read on the forward strand.
AACAAAACACTCCTCAAGAAATCACACTGAACTTGATTAAAAGGTAAGATTACACCCTGTCATACTGGTCTGTGACTGAGCTGAGTAGTGGTATGTGTGTTCGCCACTTTGAAAAAATTATTACCAGGTTTGGAATTTTCAGGGACACAAAACTCAAACAGGTCTTGTGTAAAACGTGGAGCATTATCATTATCATCTTCTATCCTGATTGTATGCACAAGTGGTACCTCTGGCGAATAACCATCTGGAGTGGTTGCAAAGCAAATGATCTGTAAGACAAATTCCGTGCTTAAGTAACAGGCAGTATTATTACATTTTTACTTCAGTGAAGGAGTCGATAAAATAAAATACAGTGTGCAAAGCCTCCCAAGACCAGGTTCTTCAGCCACATGGAAGCGAAAGTGACTGGTACCTTAGGGTGACAGCAACAAAAATCCTTTGCTATCTAACCTCTACCCTTTCCGTTCCTCACAGTACAAGTATTTGAATCACTTTCTCCCTGATCCGCCCACCATCTCTATCAAACACGTTTTCCAAGTCTCTTGAACACATTTTTTAACAGGTGTTTATGAGGCAATCTCAATTTTAGCAGAATCTATACATAAATATTGCTATTTAGAACAAAATCAAGAATGACAGCAAAACTATTTGCCCATTGTAACATAATTTAATAAAATGCAGCAATAGGAACTGAAAATTACCTTCTGTTTCTAGTAATTGCCTTCTTACACTTCTCAGCCAGTAGAGAGAGCAGTGTACCTTGTTAACAAAATACCAGAACTGAATAGCTTGGGAGAGACTGAGAAAACCACAGCCGTCTAGAGTTCATCATTATTTTGTCTTTTTCCACATTCTTTCAACCTTCCCTTAAAAGCCTCTTCCTATAAGTGATGCAAATCCAACAGCTCACTATATTCATGCTGTAACTAGTGTAAGCAGTGAAAAGCAAAATTATCCTCAAGATCTCGATGACCAGCTATTTTAGTCACTGATTTCATCTCTTTGACACTAAGGATATTACTCAAAACAGAGAGCAAATTCCAGATATTGTCTGCTGCCAGTTTACCCTGTAACCCAACTGTCCAATACATGCATAATAGAAAAAGAAAATAATTATATTTACACAACTTAGGCCTGTACCTGAAAGCTTGAATACTGTTCCCGGTCTACTGCACGAGTAGCAAAGATATTTCCAGTTTCTCTTTCTATATAAAATAAACCTTTTGGATCCTGATCAATTCCTGGTCCAGTTGCAGAATAATAAATTGTGTAGTTTTGAGCTGTGTCTGACTGGACCTATAAAAAGACATTTTTAAGCCCAAGGAAAAACAGTAACATCATTTTAATACATTTTCCCCTTTTTCATTATCATATTTAGCACAAACAGGGACTTGGAAAAAAAAAGAAAAACAAACTTGATTTACTTCTGTAGCAGCTTAAACTTCACAGAATAGAATAGCCTGCCATGCAACTGCCTTCCTTTATGTGTGTACACAAGAAAGGAAGTTAATTCAAACTCACAAATATATCAAACTATCAAATCAATCATAAAACTGTCAAACAATTAAAGAAATTACATTATTAAAAAAAAATAAAATTTGAAATCTAATGTTTCTGGAATACTGCATACACAAGGCACACTCAGATGCAGATGGCTTCTTTCTGTCCCTGATGATGAGATTTTAGTTTTAGCGCATTCACTGAGAATGAGGTTTGCAACTAGAGAAGAAAAAGCGGAGGAAGGAGAGGAAGAACTGGAGGAAGGAAGACAACCTGGAGTCTAGTCCAGACATATGCCAATTCAGAGAGCTTCTCTCCATCTCATTACAAGCACCAAGGAGGCAACATTAGAGTTATCTATTTATAAATACTCTTCTCCCAAAATACTCTCCTTACCTACTGAATACCAGAAGTTAGGAAGGTAAGATCAGAAGAAGAATTACTGCTCTGCACAGACTCTGTTATTAGACTTGTCTCTACACATCTGCTACCAGCCACTCTGTAATCTAGAGAAGGCTAGATGGATCTATGATAACTTTAGTTCTTGCATTTCTCTTTCACGCCTACTTGTTTTCTTCCAGTAAGTACTTTCCCGAATAACGCAGGCCATATTCAGTCTTCGAGCTCCAGAAAGGATGTAGACATGCAGGTAAAATTTACCCCAGTCTGTGTTTACAAAACCTTTTTCTAGGCAATGGTTAGTGAAGGGTTGTTTGTTTTGTTTGGGTTT
>VXAU01005619.1:164759-222052 GCA_013399695.1 Formicarius rufipectus
AAAAGCTCTCCTTGATAGTCTGCCACTTTCTTTTTTTTTGCACAATTTCGGTTCACTCCATCAACTATGATCACAAGTTATTTCAGCTATATATCATGACACATACAACGAACAAGACAGAGAAGTAATAGCAAGAATGTCAACAATAAGGAATAGAAGACAACTCATTTTCTTCTTTATCATAAAAGTCACATACAAACCTAGCTTGGGTCACAAAATCAGTGTTTGTATAAAATGTACCTGCTGTATTTGTAGTGGAAAAGGTCCCAGTGAGTTCTCTATCATAACAGAAGGAATAGGACCCCACCTTCTTTTTGTTCGCTTGAGAACTGTATCTCTAGCATGCCTGGTTTTCTGTGCCTGAGTCTGGAAGACAAAAAGACAGATAAGAACACATCCATATATTCTTAACTGTGTATAACTTCATTTAACTGCTGTCCCGTGTTTCCATCTTTTTCCCTTCATTATAGTCCTCCTACTGATCTTTTTTTTTCTTTCCACGAGATTTGATTTCTGATTATACCTGTGATAGTATTCCAAGTTTTTTCATTTGTTGCAATATTTTGCATGAATAAAATGTTCATTCCTCAAACATGTGTTTTAAGGTTCCTGACACTCCTGATTAAGCTACTTGCTAGCATTTACCCTTTGACAAAGGCAATCTGCTGACTTAAGCAACCCAGTAATTAACAACTGCTAAACAAAATTACACTCCATAGCAGTTTTTTGCCTTATTAGTTGAATTTCCAGAAGTCAACTACAGTTACTCAGCTTGAAACTCTACTCTGTGAAACCAAATTTCAAATAAGTAAGGTATCTTGAAATCAAAAGCTCACCTTTTTTTCTTCTTCCACCAAGCTAACATGTATTTCCTTTTGAACTTTTTCTTGAATATCTTTAAGTAATATGGTAAAAGTCTTTTTCTCAGTAGACAAAGACAGAGCAGATGTTGTGTACACAGAACCATCCTCTAAAATTTTGAAGTTCCCATCAGTGGAACTGATAATCTCTGCAGATTGAAGGCATTCTTTCAAATCAACTGTAAGAAAAATAGACAATAACTCAAACAGCAAAAACAAACAAACAAACAAACAAACAAAAAAACAGTATCCCTCATAAAACAAGAACACATGCCACTAGTAAAAGTTACACTTACTGATTCTTCAAATATTTGTTCATTCAGTATGCAAGCATGACAATCAGATTCCAGAACCCATGTACGCACTCAAATTTGACCAAGTTTATATTAATTTCCACCCTTGTGTTCATAAGTGTTTCCTAAAAGACATGGGTGCTTCAAGGACACATCTCAACAAAACACTATTACATTGATGATAAAAGTATTGAAGCACCAGAGATGAATTAATGCACTAAAATGCAAAAAACATCGTAGACATGCCCATTATTGGATCAGTAGCTATTACATTTGCCTTGTGCTCCATGCCTTACAATATCAGTGGAGAAGATTAATTAATGCAAATACCCAGTGGAGATGTTACATCTTGGAAGTTTTTCCCTCAGGAGAAAAGCACTGACTGGTACTATGTGATTTAATAGTCCTGGGAGGACAAAGGCCTTTAAATTATGAGGCAGACAGATGGGAGAGATAAAGACTAACTCTAGAACAAACAATTAGCAATTTTTTAATATGTATGTGATAGAATCCCATGTTTACAGAAAGTATCAGGTAATTTCATACTTCCCACATATTTTTCATTGCATTTGCTATCACTTGTGGCTAAAATAAACTCTTTAGGCATTTCAATAAACTTGGTTCACCAGCAAGTAATTCAGCACTACCGCTGGCCAAAGATCAGGATACTCGCAATGAATTACAACAGGACAACAGCACTAAGAACAATGTGGCACCCTGAAAAGGACGAAAGCCAGAGACCCAAACTCCAGACAAATGGCCCTTGCAGAGTACAAGAGATGTCAGTTTCATGTTCTCAAAACCAAAACTTTTCAATACTCCTTCAATGATATCATAGTGGGTGGGACACTGCTCTATCAAAGAATAATTGCAAAAAAAGTAGATTCAGAATTTCATCCCATACATGTAGATGATATTTTCAATAAACTAGATTGCATTTCTTTCAAAATTAAAAGAAAAGATGGGAAGCATAATTTTAAACATGGCATGATGACTTCTTAAGTTTGTCCTTTAACTGTTCAAATAAGTATTTGCTAGACTTTTTATGGTACTGCAGCATTGACTCCTGTTCTTTCTCATCTGTACAGTGGAAATGCTGCACTGAAAATAATAGCACTGCCTCACTTAAATGTGTTTCATACTACTGCATATTACTGCATGAGATCTAATACCAGACTGATGTTTCTGATGGTTATATGTGTCAACATTATGCTTGGTGAGCTATAGCTTTGTGAGATTTTTTTCTTTAAAGCCTCTGGTCTGAGTCAAAAATATAAAAAGAAATTAAAACAACCAGCAAAATCCTGTGTAATTTCACTGTCAAGATATGGACCTGTATCAATACAAAACACTTCACAATAAATGTTTAAGTAATGTCCTTTGACCTATAATGGTTTTGTTAAATGTTTGGTGGGAAAAAAAGTTTATGTTCAATGTTACACAATTTATTTCAAAGCATTGCAATAACATGAAGTTTTATTTTTATATAAATCAAGTTTGTTTATATAGAGAAATGTTAAAGTCTATGAGAACTCACAGCTGTAGCATGCTTCTTCATTTTAAAACTCCAAAGTAAGGTCAATGAATTTTCATTATACAGCTAAATTTTCTAAGCACTTGTATTGTGATGAACTACCAATCCACTTTATGTGTTCCTTCTGTAGGAATGTGGATTAGGATTGCAGAGTTGGAGCATATTACTCTGCTGTCGTAGGACTCACAAAGGGCACCTCTGAATCCTCAAATTCAGTCTCAGGCAGCACAGAACCTTGTAGCAGCTGCTATGCCACGCCTTTTAAAGCTGCCTTTCAAAGACTGGTCTGAAAAAAAAAAGTAGTGGGGTGTTTTCTGGTCTCTCATATTCCTCTCAGGCACCTGCACAAGGCCCTAGATCAAGACAGGCCATCCAGTCAGACAGGAGCACTCTCCCAAGCAAATGTGCATGCAGGACACCTCTGCAGCACATGCCCTTATACGCCCCGAGTGCCCCAGCACTGCTGAGCAGTCACATCCATGTTTCACAGAGCAGCAGCTTCTTGGTGCATGGTTATGTGAGTTTTGTCCATTTTTGTTTTGTTTTGGTTTTGTTTTTTTTTTATCTTTTCCATTGTCCAAATAACTTACTGTCTTCTTCATGTGATTATGGATTAGGGGTGCACTTTGAGGTATCAAGCCACTTATTTGAATACTAAGTTTTAGACTCCAAATTTTGAAAACATTAAACTCTGGCATTCTAGTTTTAGAATAAATACTGTAACAGACAATAGCTGTTTACACAAAAGTCAAATGGATACACACAGCCAAGTGTTCAAATCCACAACAAATGAAGGGCGTATCCGTCTTAAAAAGGCTGATCCAGCTGTTTAAATGGCTGTCCAGTCATCCATTCATTCCATTACAAAAAAAAAATAAAAATAAAAATAAAAAGGCTCCTCCACTGTTAATAGCATCTCCAGCCATGTTGTACTGTTAAGGTGGGCATCTCACAGTTTCTCACCTCTGCCAACTAATGTGTCAGCCTCTAGTTCAGAAGGAACATGAAAAGTTACTTTCTTGCAAGCTTCGCAGCACAAACTCAGGACCTAGAAAACAAATTAAGAAATCAGGAGAAAAAAAAACACATAATTACATGGTATTTTGAATAATAACTAGACACTGAAGCTGACTTTGGTTTGTTTGTTAAGACCAGCAAGTGAAACAGCACAGAAAGAACTCCTCGCTAAAAATTCTTGTACTGTGCAGCATAGCATATAAAGTTTCAAACTAGAAACAAAAATCTGACTACTGCTCCTGGATTTTTCCACAGCTTCAGTTTTTTTCTAAAATCACTCCAGTACCAACACTAACACCAAAAGTTCCTTTTGACTAGAAGATTTTGCCAACACTATTAATTTAGTATTAATACAGCATTCCTGGCCAACAGTGTTCCTGGCCAATTTAGATCCGAGGTCTCTAAGTGATAAGGTTTAATCCACCAACCCTCAGTTTGGTAGAATCGTGGTGATGCTGAACATTAAAGGGACAAGTGCCTTATTAAAACCATATGATGACACTTGCACTTACATATCACTTTGCATCTTCAAAGTACATTCTCAACAAACTAATTAAATCTAGCTTCAGCAATTAGATATGACATAAATAAAATGTTGAGTATCACAGCAGTCTACTCCCATATAACCAGTTACAAAATGGGGTCCTCCTCAAAATTCAAATGAGTAGTAGATAACAAGACCTATTTGTAAAAAGAATCACACAGAGGTACAAAGATTTTCCTTGACACAAAGCAAGTGAGTCCTGATCTCAGATTACATGTGTGTATATTTTGCCTAGTTTCTATCCTTATGTTTAAAATTGCAATCCAAAAATCATACAGACAATTAAAAAAAGAAATAGAGAAATGTAAATAAATCTATCTACCCTTTTATGTGCATTTATTATATCAGGATGAAAGCCTAGCCAAAAAAAAAAAAAAAAAAAAAAAAAAAAAAAAAAAAAGGAAAACCATTTCTATTTTGCACATAATACTTTAGGATTAAAGGTATAAAGAAGTAAATAGCTAATGGAACTTCTGAAAATTACTTGTGATGCTTATGAAGAAAATATTTAAATAAAAACACTTTAAACACTTTAAGACATAGAAAAACTATGATCAGCTAAACACAATATAGGCTGTGACTGCACCATAGATGGTCTTCATACAGTTCCTCATATATATAAGCAGATATTAAAATATGCATATATACAAATAATTTAAACATCCCTCCTTATGTATTAGTAGGTACTTTCCTTAATAACAAACACTTAATAAAACTCTCTCCTGAACGACATTACACTAATTTTCAAGTTATTGAAATCACACCTTCTTACACTTTTCTAAAATATTTTAAGAATCAGTGACATCTAACTTTGAAATAGTAATGCCATACTCAGTCTGATGTCAGCAGAGTTAAACAAAAGCAAGTGGTAGTTATTCATGGACATACAGAAATATCTGGTAAAGAGAAGCTGTGATGTCCTTTCACTTTACACAAAGAAGACACCTCAGGATTTTTTTCTTTGGGTTTTTTTGGTTGGTTGGTTGGTTGGTTTGTTTTTTGGGTTTTTTTTTCCACTTGACAGGGGATTCTTTTTTTAATTGTGTGAGAAAAGTTGCTTCCATTTCTTTGGGTTTTGCTATTAATATCCTTGCAAAGGCAGGCATGCATATTGTCTGAAACAGTAACATTTTCATTAAAATATACATATGCAATTAATATAAAAATAATAAATTCAGTGCTTCAACACTACCACTTATTTTTCTTTTACAGGCTAAAACGATCATCTGCCCTCTTTTTGTGAATGCATTAACAGGAGGAAAGGAGGTAAGAACCAAAAGAGAAATCAGTTTTATTCATCCACTGTAAATTTAAAAAAAAAAAAAAAAAAAGAAAATAAAAAAGAGAACTTTCCCCAGCAATGGCCTTTCCAGAGCTGGTAATTATACACACACACAATAAATTGAAGGCAAAGGAAATCGCTGCAATTGTGCGATGCACAGTTAACTCTTCCCCAGGAGCCCAAGACACTCCACACTGCGGCACAATCCTTCCCACGGAAAAAGGACAAGCGGGTGGAGAGAGGCAGAGGGGGGAGATTCAAACAAAATGAACTGCGGTTTAATTTTTTCTTATGAATAACCAGCAGCAGCAGCAGTAGAGCGTGTGTCCGTTGCATTACCTCACCATCCAAAAGCCACCCGACCACCCATCCCAAAGCGACCCGCGCAACCCGCTGCTTTCCTCCCTGCGCCGAAGAGCCGCGCAGCCCCCGCGCTGCTCCGCGCCCCTCGCAAGGGCCCTGCCGAGGGGAACGCACGTCTGGAATGAAGAGCCGGCAGGATCACCAGCTCAGCAGTGCGCAGCACGGGCGCGGCGGCGCAGCCAGGTGCGGGAGCGGCCAGAGCGCTGCGCTGACCCCGGCGCCCACCCACCCTGTCCCTGCCCTCCCTCACTCACTCACCAGGAGGCCGAAGACGAGGCGGGNCGAGGCGGGGGGCTGCGGCGCCCATGTTGCGAGGGGCTGCTCGGGAAGGGGCGATCCGCTGCCGTCGGTGCTGCCACGGCCGAATGCGAGTGCGGAGTGCAAAGGGCGGGCGGAGGTGGCGGCGGCGGTGGCGGCGTGTCCCCGCGGCAGCCCGGCTCTGCTGTCCCCTCCCGTCTGCCCGAGGAGCCGGCCGGTGGGGAGGGTGGGACCGCGTGCGGCAGCGGAGACTTTAATTACTCCTTTTTTTTTTTTTCGCCGTGTGGGTAATGCCCGTCAAGGTCTCGGCGCTGGGACACCCCGCCCCTCCGCCGCCCACCTCCGCGGAGAGGTGCTGCCTGTCCCGTCCCGTCCCCTCGCACCCCGCCCCGCCGCGGCGCCGGCTGCGCTCAGAGCGGTGCGGGACCGCGCCCAGGGAAGCTCTGCCCTCCGCTCCGGCGTGCTGCTCCTGGGAGCGGCACCTTCCCCTCCCCTCCCTTCCCTTCCCCTTTCCCTCCCTGCTGGGCCGTGCTCCGCAGGGCGCAGGTTCCGCGAGGGCAGGTTGCGTCCCGTCCCGTCCTATCCCGTCCCGTCGGGACGGTGCCAGCCGGCGGCCGCCATGGCAGAGGCACGGCTGGGTGGTTACCGCGAGCAAAAGTTTCGGCTTTTCGGCCGAATTTCTTATCGGGCCGGTTGTGCTGATCTCTTTGGAGCCGCGGGTGGCCCTGTGAGCTCCGGAATGGCTCAGGTGAATCAAGGCCGATGTAACAGTAACAAAACCAGGGATGCACATACAGGAGGTGGGCTTCCCATTCCAATAGCCTGCATGCAGACCTTTCAGCCCGAAGCGAAGAATAGTGTTTCTATTGCAGGCTACATTTTATTCCATGCTTTGCTTCAGAAACAATTATTACTGATATGTAGGGGCTTTTTATCAGACAGTCTCAACGCACTTCAAAAAGGAGCTCAAGTGGATCGGTAGCTACATTGCAATATTTGTTTACATATGTTTACATTCAAATGCACTATGAAGAAGCAAAAATTCAAAAAAAAAAAAAAAACCCTTCCTGTTTCTTAGAATTTCAAGCGAATGAGGGCAATTGGTGACTTGTAGCCTCTGACAGTGTGAGATATTCACTGCTGGAAGTCACCAGGAGTAACTGTAGGTCTCAAGAAAGGGAGAGGTGAAACCGTCAGGCCATTGTAGGGTGACACGTGCACCTTTGTGTGGGCATAAGAATGCTGGAATGTCTAAAAACACGGCCATGCCCCCACTCTAGTCATGTGGGCACTCCACAGAGATGTGTGTTACAGACGAGTGTGTGCTGGGCACACTGCGATAACCTGTGGCAACCTATGACCTGTGATAACATCCACAACCATGTGCTCCAGAATCCCATGGCATGCTGGTGTTGTAGGCTGGCTCTGCTGAAGGTTGCACCATAAACATAACAACATTGCACTGAATGCCAGCATACAGACTCGGTGGGACCAGAGGAAAATGCTTCATTTTTTGGTTGAACTGGTAAAGCCTGATTTGTCTTAAGAAGCAACTTCACATCTTTGGCTGTCAGGTGCCTTCGCCTCTCATGTCCCACTCCAGGTGTTCATGTAAGCACACTATAAGACTCTGCAACCTCCTGCAGTCCCCTACAGCTGCACCAGACCCTTCACTTTGCCATAGTGGGGTTCACCTGGTGGAAAACACAGAGCCTAATTTCTAACTATTTTAATTTATTATAGTCTGTTTAAGCAACTGTGGATATTGAAAAGGAATGAATTGTCTGAACCTGCAATAATTTCCATCCAAACCTAATGACTCAGAACACTAACATTGTGGTCAAAACTTCATTTTTAAGCTTCTTAATTCTTTATTTACTGTCAGTGTGGGACAAACCCACATCTGTCAGAATAGGTGCTGTTGGGTTGACCCAGACTGTCTCTTTCAAAGCCCTAATAAACAATTTTAAAATTCTGGCTCGGCTTTGTACCACTCGTGTTTTCCTCCTCCTACATGGTGATCAGTACTTGCAGTAACACACTGGCCCCCTACACTGAACACGATGCTGCTGCTGTGTTTGTAAGAAGCCTGCAAGAGTTCCAGGGGAGACAGGGCAAGTACTGGGAGGAGAGATATGGGCAGAAATAGTAACGTGATGGGATCACGGTCCCCTCAGCCCAAAGCAGTGTCAGCTGGCAGCCTTGTTCAGACTTTTTCTGGTTGTTGGTTTACAGCCACAGCTGAGGAAAGCACACTGGACTGGATAGCCTATTGCCTCTAACACAACATGGTTGGTCTCTCATGTGCTAACATGTTACCATGAGGTTCTCCCAAAAAATCTTGAGCCTTCCTTAGTGTCAGTTGCATCAAACTTACTCTGCTATTCAAAAATCCATTTGGAAATTCCACCTGAGTGAGTAAATGCCTTTTTGGTTGCAGCACTTTTTAGAGTCGTTCACGCCTTCTTCATCACCAGGAAGCATTTGTACAGCAGAGAGATATTTGAAAATGGGCTGGCCTGACTACCTGAAGAGTTATGTTGTGTAACTGCAGTAAATCCCTGCCCTATATGCTGTGTATCCATAAGCTTACAGACAGATTTCAAGGCTTTTGTTTGGTCACGAGGAACCTCTCATAGCTGGAACTCTGAATTAACTTTCTTCCCTTGCTTTCAACCATAGGCCTTCATGGATATGCTTATATTTTAAGTTCCCATGAGAGCATTCTTAGGTCTAGAGACAAGCAATAAGAATGTAAGGGGGAAAAGTATTCCTTTATTTCATGCTACTTTGGGCACAGAGACCCTACAAATTTCCACAACAGAGTCACATGATTGCAGAATGAATCCTCCAGCAGTTTTAAGCAAAACTTTTATAGCATTCATATGCATGATAGTCTTGGGGGCAAAAAAAATCTAACCATAAAAAGCTTACCAGTAATTTTATTATTTTGGAGCCCACTTGGTATACAGGATTAGTAAATGGTAGGCTTGGTGAACACATGAATATGTGTGAAATATTGGAAAAGACTTGGATGACTTTCTTAGAGGAAAGTCAAATCTCAAAAATCAACCATAGTGTAATGCTGCACTCAATTAAGCATATTGCTAAGTTTCACCTGTTCAGTGAGAATTCCAAATGTTTGATCAAGCGGGAAAAAAAAAAAAAAAACTACTTTACAATTCCAATGGAAGGAGAGGGTTTTCTGTGATTATAGGGTTTTAAATGGGGAAAAGAAGAATTGTGGAAGTTGTGTTGTAGGCAGGTCAACAGCTGGAACATGACCATCTACTTGTAAAAGATGAAACAATGAAGAATTAATTACATATTCATGACAGCCATATCTGAGGCTGACTACCAAAAGCTGCACAAGAATTTTACCATCTTGAGTGAATAGGTGCAAAATTGACAGTTGAAATTTTAAACTAATGTAATAATGGAAAGATTACTGAGAGTGGCAAGAGTAGACTCGCAGGATCTAGTCTTGCTACTACCTAAGTGAGAATAGATTTGGGATAGTTCTCTGCAAATATCTTGAGCTCAGTGACCAATGTCAATCAAAGGGAGATAAACTATCAGTAATAATTTTGAAAGAAACAACATAAACCGCTTCATGTGAAATTTTTTACAGTCTCTAACCACAGATATCACAGTACAGAAAAATAGCAACAAGAGAAGATTGTAGTTACGAGAATTAAATTGAGCAGGTTTCCGGGAAAAAAAAAATTTAAAAAAAAATAAAAAAGAAGGGGTATAGGGTATGGTTACACAAATGGTAACAATACTGAGGAGTTGGGAATGACTACTTACTGTTACTCATAATTTAAATATTGGAATAATTAGACCATTAAAAGCACACTTAGTTCAGAAACTTCTAAAATACTTGTGGTTGGATGTTGGGAGCATATATATATTTATGAATAGGAAGGACGATTCAAAAATTTAGGATTTCTACTGTCTTTCTGTAAAAATCAGCTACTTTCTACTGCTGCAGCAGGAAACTATTGAGGAAGAAGGGCAAACCAGTCCTTACTGCTTCCTTAGGTGGTTCAGAGTACTTTCCTGTCTGGCTTGCTCAGCAAATCACAACACATGAAGCAATGCATTTAGTTGGAAAAAAAAGGATTTGGAAAACATGGAAACCACTTTTCTCGATACAGCGGGATGGTGCAATCTTTGCTAGTCGAGTAACCGAGAACCTGCAGCCAGATGTTTATGTTGGAAGCATCCTTGGATGAGAAATTTGCTTCCTTGGTAGGCCACCTCAGAAAACAGAGGCAGAGCATGTATTTTGGTCAGGGGTTTCTGTTATTGTGCATTGTTAATAAAATGTGCAAAATGTGCTTAATTTAGGTCAGGCATTCTAATTGCCTTAAGAGTGCCTGAACAATAAACAACAATGATCCTTACTGAGGAACTAATTAGCTCTGAAAATTTGGCTTTCTTAATCATCAAAGAAGATGGGTTGAAGCTCATCTTTAATTTAGAGAATCATTATTATCAGTGGTCTGAAGCTTTACACATTACTCATTCCCACAGGAGGGCTGGATTGAATAAGGCACAGAAGCCTCTAGCCTCATGCTTTTGCACTTCCCTTTTTCTCATAATAAAATGCAAGCATACTCTGAAATTTTAGGTTAAATCTCCAATTTTGAAATTGTTTTAATTTAAATGTATAACTAGATTTTAATTTGTATCAGTTTTACATCACAGAATATTAAAATACACCTGTACTTAAGTGAGCTTTTCCTGTTTGCACTTAGCAATTCCTGTTATTATTCTTATATGAAAACCACTATTTGCCTAGCAAAAGGTGCACTTTTTGTAATCTTAGCATACCTGTTGTCTCAGAAGATCTTGATTTTCATGTGCTTTTCTTGAACAGAGAAATAATCAAGTATTTCATTGTGCAATTTCAAAAAAATGCTACATAATTTTCCCTTTGCCATATGAATATGTAAACCTCCGGATTTTTATCTAAACAGACCTTTGTAGGAATTTCAAAATTTGTTTTAGTTAAATAATTTTACATATATGTAATTAATCTTTAAATTGTTGTAATTTATTTAATATTTTATAGGCGTATTTAACACTTGGATAAAAAACTGTCTCTTCAGGTAAAAAGCCACAAAATAATGGCTGCTATATCAGTTTATTTGTTCAGTTTATTTGGAAGGGAGGATCTATAATTTTCTACCTCTAAGTGATGACAAAGGAAATATTGAAGTTGGGAGGCTTTGCCAAGTTCAGGCTAAAACCAAGAGCAAAAGGAAGCAAAGAGCTCAAATTAAAAGTAGTTTCTTCAAAATTAGATAAAAAACTTTGAACAAACCAAAAGAATTTAAAAGGAGGTGGTTGGTGATGAAGTGCCATAAACTAACCTAAAGAAAGAATTCAGCAGTAGGAGTCAAAATATTTCTTGTAAGCAGGAAACTAATGCAGTTTTTCTGTGTGTGTTTAACAAGTGTTAAATCAATTGATCTTCACTATTACCAAAATATAAATGTTTGTTTTCTGTAAGTGTATACTCTCAGTCCTGAGTTACTGGAAAAAGGGTGAACAGCTTTCAATGCAGAAACCCTTCACAGTAAAGGTGACTTTTTTTTCTCACAAAAATTCAAGTCATTACTCAGGGGCATTTGAAAAGCAAATGAATATTAAAAATTATTAGGAAAGGAAGAGAGGATGCAAAATTGAAAATAGTCCTGACACTGTGTAAATCCATGGATTTTCACTGTGAAAGTACTGCATGCTGGTCCAGTCATCTCAGAAAGCACCTATGGGAGGCAGAAAAGCTAACAAGAATGGAAATTCAAATGAGTTGTTTTCATATAATGAAACTAAATCTAGTACCAACAATGGAGGGCAATGGGTAGTAGGTCAGGTATATGAGGGAAAAAACTATGACAGAGATCCGCAACATAATGAATGACATAGAGAAAAGGAGGTAATGTTTAGTCACAGTTTCTTACAAGCTCAGAATTTAGAAGGTATCAAATGAAATGCTGGTAATATGCTTGACTTTGAAATGCTTGACCTGAAAACTGATCAGCAGAGTTGGAGAGTGTACAGGGAAAAGACCATGCCCACACATGGTTTGCTTCTTACACTTCCTGCCTAAACATAAATTTCTATTTGCTATGAGAGATAGTAAGACCATAATGGACTTTCAATAGGATGTGGTAAAGCAGTTTCATTGTATTTTTCTCTCATAAAGTCTCTCTGTTGAATTTTCCTAGACATCTAGTAGAGGTGAGGATGTTAAGCATTATGAGACAAATGTTTTCTTAGAAACACTTAGAAATGTTTAGAAAACATTTAGAAAAGCACACTGAGTATATTTAAAGTCTAGATTTAGTTCTTTATCATACTTTCATATCTGTTTTCCTAGTTATATATATATCTCAATGAAAAACAGAATGAACATATCTTGCAGATATTTTAAAACAGGAAGCATTCCTTCTGCACAGCTTTATTTTGTTTTACATCAAAGACGCATAATAAAATTGCATAGGAGGGGCTGATACAGGAGTTGCTTGAGTATTACTCATCAAACTTTTTTTTTTACTTGTACTATCTTTACTAATCCTATGACTCCTTTTTACTCATGTCGGGTATCAGAACTGAAACTTCCTGTATTCATAGTCCTTACATGTAAGAGAACAATTAGGGAGAAAGAACTCAAAGATGTAATTTTTTAAAATATCCAACAACACTCCCCAACACATTTGAGGCTTTTTATAATTTTCAAAACAGAGTTGTATATAGAAGTTATGAGAAAAAATACATAGTATTCTGAGTTATGGGTAATTTTAGACTTCCTGGACAAGATTTTGGGGGAAAAAACCTCAGGTGTTCTTGGAGATAATGTCATACAGGTTTCTTTACTAAGCAGGAGAAGGTAACTACCATATTACATTCATTTTAAAAACCATAGATCTTAACTTAAGAGCAGGAACTGAGCAGAAAGAAAAGCAGTTTGAGACAGTATTGTTGGAATGAACCATCACATGTAGGTTCAAAACTCCCCCAGTATGTTCAAGTACAGGGTAGACAAGCAGGTTGGTCATAATTAAAATCTCAGATTGAAATTTTGAGGCCATAAAGCAACTAAGAGGCACCTATGGACTAAAATGAGGCATGGAATCATATGAAGATAAAATTTCAAAAATCTGGGCCGAGTTTCAAGCAGAAGTATGTAGATAAAGAAGAACTATGGACCTGCCTGGATCACTGAACACCTTATGCACGACACTGTAGATAGCAGGCAATTTATTGAAACGAGGTTATCTATCAATCTGTAAGTCAGAAAGCACAAAATTACAATGAGAAGAGCGAAATATCTATCTGACCCAGATCCTTCGAAGAAGCTAAGGAAATTTTAGGAAGATTTCTAACCACAGTGCTATAAGGATAATATGAAGGCAACAGCTGGCATCATAATGTGAGGAGCAGGTGGAGATTAAGGGGCGTTGGATGCCACAGATCTTTTTTAATATATATATATATATATATATATACACAATTAAGGGAAGATTATCCAACAGGGATAGGAAATTGAAATTATCACTTCCATATTGAATACAAAAATAAACATATATTATGTGAAATCTGAATAGTCTGAACAATGTCCAGTAACAGTTATTTTTAAAGAAAATGCATTTTTGGGAGTGGTAGTTTATTACTTCACATTGGAGAAGGCTAAGTGAGATAGATGTATCTGAAAAGGATAAGTAGAATACCCAAAAGAATTCTTCATTTATCCTTAATACAATATGCTATAGCAGATTTGTAAGGAAGGGTAACCAAGAATAAGGAGTTCAAATAAGATGAATATAATATTATTTTGGCAAACGTAAATTGTCATATATCTTTATTCCTATTGTCATATAGCTTTCTTTTAGTGCCTTCAGATCAGAGGAATGCAGACAATACTGTAGGTTTAAATTAAGCAGTGAATCAAAGGAGTTAAAATTGATATCCAAGGAAAGGAGATGAAACTAAATCAAGGACTATGGACATGAACATGAAGCTGAAGGGAAGACTACAATAATAGCTGTCCATATGGATAGAGGCTAGAATTTATATTTTCCAGGAGCAGGTCTTGGTACAACTTCTGCTCAATATCCCAATATCCTTACTCATGACTCTGGTTAAAAATTGTAGTTCAATATTTGCATTAATAATGCATGGTATGGATGATGCAACACTTGAAAAATCTAGTCAGTGTTCATAGGAACAGGTAGGTCACATATTATGAACTGGAATTACAAATGCAGAATAAAATACCGTAGTAGAAAGTAAAGCATATTGGGACCAAATCCAGGATATTATTCGATTTACTAAATCGAAGGTTTAACAACAGGTGTTGGCACTTCAAGAGAAGCAACTGGGTTTACTGGAAGATCACAGGAGAATTATCCTGTTTAGAATGACAGGGAGTTATTTTAAGATCACAAAAATAATTTTCAGTAAAGACTAAGGAATTTTAGCATCATAGTCTATAGTACTGGCAAAATGCTCTTTAAAATGTTATTTCAGTTTTTATCATCCATGCTTATAAAATAATATAAATTTGAATGGGTAATAGAGAAACACTAACATGATAATAGGAAAAGGTATTTTAGGAAGTCTAAAAGGCTGTTTAAGCTATGAAAATTTAAGTTTTAGAAGATATATAATTTATTTTTGTTTTTATTCACCTGGATAATCATTGAAGATGGAGATATTTTTAGGCATAATGATCATACAAAAGGCATTGGATGTATAAGGTCAGTAACTAGTAAAAGAGCAAAACTCTGCACGTACTTTTCAAATGAAGTAAAATAGGCAAGAAACCATCATTGTTTAAATATGATGCTCATGAAGTTTATGAAGTGTTTTACGGACTCATACTTGCTTTTAATATGCTGAAAATATTTGTTGTGGTGTCTTTTATGGAATTCAGCTTATCCCACAGTTCACAGATTCACTTAATTTGTACGTGAGACAGGAAGGAATTTTTACAAGTTTTGATGCACAGAATAGGGCCCAGGGGAATTTTAATTCCCTTTCTTCCACATTTGGAAGGTATCAAAGACAGCTAACAGCCAGCAGTAAGACATCATTAATAATCAATTTGGAATCAGAAAGTAATTTCCCCTCAGATGAAGGTATCATAAGCTTTTGTTTTGGAATTTCTCCTTTGTTTTTCCATCTTTTTTTCTAGAATGCCTAATATTTTATTTCTTTGGATCAAGTAATTTAAAATATTTCATGCTCTGAATATTTCTTGTATCAGAGACAAAAACAACATTCCTTCTCTCTCCACATAGACAGAGCATGACTCAAGACATAACTTTTTACTAAAAATCTAAACCTTTTGTAACAAATGCCAAGAAGTCCCTGTAATGTTTTCCAGTGGATTTGCAAGGTCAGGTAGATGAATTACCTTTTCTAATGGAATCTTTTGCAATTACCATTGATTACAGATTCTCCACTGTAATACCATTCTCCACTGTGATGCTGGAGAGCTAGCTAGAGTTTATAACAGAAATTAGTCTCTGCAATTCTATACTGCAACTCCTCATGAATACTGTTTTTAAAAGTCCTGTTAACTTTAGCATGTGTAATTTTAGGATGCCCAGATATTTACTAAGTATTTTTTACTGTGACAGTGTCTAAGATCATGTACTTACATTTTCCTTTATAGTGAAAAAACCCGAACAAACCCTGATTTCCTCTTTTGTGACTAAATTAAGATCAAAATAAATTTGCTGTAACTTTCAAGTGAGAAAGAAATCAACACATCTGGGCAGAGAAAAACAACAGTAAACAGTAAATGTTGACCTTGCTGGTTTCTGTTACTGAATTTTTTTGAGCCTGTGGAAATAATGATAGCAAGGAAAGCCACCTTGCTATTAAAATAAAAGACTGCATTGATACCATCTGCTACTCTCAGTCATGAATAAGAAAGTAAATGTTGTCTGAAGGATTATGCACAGAGAAGTAAACAGCTTCAAAGAAGCAGTAGCTTGGCTTTGAACACCATGTAGAGATTTTGTCCAATTTTTGTTACTGAATTGACCAAGTATGTATTATGTATGTCAGGTAATTGTAACAATATTTTAGTCATATAACATCTGATACTGAAGTTATTTCACCGTTAATATGTAGTTTCAGTGTCTTGGAAATGTCTTTATTTACACAGAGAAGTGGTTAATATGCCAGAGGACGGTGCCGCAACTGAGATATTGACAGACTGGAGAAAAGTTCTGACAGGAATATCATCAAGTGGAAGTTCAAAGTCCTGCATGTGAGAAAGAAAAGCCACATACAGCATGCTGGGCCCCCACATACATGCTGGGGGAAGGGAGTTGGGATAACAACTTGGTGGAAAAAGACCTGGGGGTCCTGGGAAACACCAGGTTGAACATGGTGCCACTGCTGCAAAAAAGGTGAATGGCGTACTGGGCTGAGTCAGATGGAGCATTGCCAGCAGGTGAAGGGAGTTGGTCCTTCCCCTCTACTCAGCTCTGGTGAGGCCACACGTGGAGTCTCGTGTCTAGTTCTGAGCTACTCTGTGCAAGAGAGACTTGGTCACATGGCAAAGAGTTCAACAAAGGGCCTGAAGGGTGATAAAGAGAATGGAGCACCTCACATACAAATAAAGGCTAAAAGAGCTGGGACTTCTCAAATTGCACAAGAGAAGGCTACGGAGTACCTCATCAGTGTATATAAATACCTAATGGGAAGGTGCAAAGAGGACAAAACCAGGATCATTTTAGTGATGCCTAGTGACACAAGGTGAAGGAGTGGCTCCCAAAGGTCTCTGTACATTAAAATTCAGCTATGCAGGTCTCAGTGTTTAGGACTCTGCATACCTTCAGATACAAAAGCTTGTACCTGCTGAAGTCAGTGGGAAAAATTCCAGGATTTCACTCCTGTACTTTTACTGTAGCATTCACTTGGAAAACACAGTGATATGATAGAGTGACTCTGAGCCCTTCCTTAGCTCCCAAAGTCACAGAAACTCAAGTTTTACTGGGCCAGGTTTAGAAGACAACTGAAACAGGGGACTGAAACAGTATGAATGTAATACTACCGCTGTGATAGAAGCATTGCTATGCTTCTCTGTGAAATGATGCTTCTGGCTGTCCTTAACAAATACTCTGTACTGACTAAATTTGGCTCATTGTGTTATTTCTTTCCCTCTGACTTCCTTCCCCTTTGCCTTCATATTTTTGCTGATTTGCTTGTGGTACCACATCAGTCAGTGTGTCCTCTCAAGTCACTAATAAGCCAAGATTTATTTTTCTAGCATTCACTTCCATACACTTAATGTATTCTGGACTTTGCTTAAAATTACTCAACATAAAAATAAGAACTGTATTCCTTTGTCATTTGGCCTGGTGTGATTTCCAATACCTTAATTTTTCCACTGGTGAAAACTCAGGAAATTTAAGAGGAGAATTTGACATAAGTTAATCAGTTCTCAGCTCTGCAAAAATAAAGTTGAAAATACTTTTTAGGAGTTTATATATATATGCATATATATATATGCATATAACCATTTAAGTTTTTCTTTAATCTTAACAAGCATTGGGCAAATATTTATTAGATCTTAAATATATAATTTACAGTGTGTTATTAAGGATGCTTTTAGAATGCAGATTATGACAGAACAAATTTCAATTGAAGCATAACAGTAAATATTGGGGATCATTTTTAACAGAAAATAATATAATTTTTTATAATGTTTTTTCTTTGATTTTACATTATATGTAGCAATGTATTAACTGATGCAGCAGCTATAAAAAGAAGATAATAGAGTAGTAGTACTGTGATGCAGACAGGGTAGAACAGAGGGCAAGAGGATTTAACATCAAGGACCTATATCAACATATCTGTTTTAATTAAATAGAATTTTGATCAGAATATGTGTGATTATTTTATAGAGGTAATATAAAAACCTTGCTGGAACACAGCAAAAGGCAAAAATAGCATTCTGATACTGAAAGCCATTCAAAATAGCTATTAACTCCAGTTAATGAATCAAACACAATTTGTTCAGGCAAATGAGGGACTCTAGTTCAAAGTTGCATGTTATTATTTTTCTGGTAAAAGATTTGTCTAAATTCCTAATATATTAGTCTGTCATTCAGACCGGTTTCTGTTGAAGACAGAACTATAATCTATGTGCATGTCATTGAACTGTAGACATGTTCCTCTGTTCTCTTTCCTACAGCATCAGATGAAAACTTTTTCTGAAAGATGAACCTTGCTGGAAAGGGAATACTCTACATCAACTTCCAGGATTTTTATATACATTGGTCGTATAAGACAGAACTCTGGCATTGCCAATGAGAATGAAAGCCAGAAAAAAAATTAGTCACAACCACAGAATTGCCTAAGCATGTGTTTCTCTCATTTCTTTTTTTGTGTAAATTTATTATTTAGGTTCATCTGATCAATTAAGAAAAAAAATCAAAACATTATTTTAACAAATGTAAGTATGAATATAAAAAAGTAAATATGTCTTCAAAGCTTAATTTTCTTATAATCAAGAATTAAAATTTTAATACTGAAGAAAAAGTCTTTGGTGGTATTTATAAACTCTTGTATGTCAGAAAAAATTAAATAGTATTACAGACACAAGGGAGAAAGTAGAATGAATAAACAGATTTTGAAAATATTACTACAGCTGGCACTAGTTTTTGTAGCTTTATTGTTTTGTAATTTTATTACTACATTTTCTGCTGCTATATCTAATACTACTACATCTAGTTTGCTTTCTTGCTCTGCTGAATACAAATGTCTTAGGGAAGGGTATCTATACTATCTTAGAGAGAAGTCTGCAAATAATGTAAAGAAAATTAAAAATGTATACAGAAATGCAAAGCTTCAGCTAATGAATTACACACATTTAACTAGCCTTGAGACTAAAATAGTCATTTGCATTGGAAACCCGAAAAGGCCTTTCTTTTGGCAGGTATGCGTAGACATTTTCATTCTTTTTTCATTCTATTTTGCTAATTGTTGAGTCTTGCCTTCTCATATCCAGATGAAAGTAGCAAATAGAGATGTTGGCAGGAAATTATTTTACAGCAGTTCATCTTTTGTTAGAAGAAAAGAGATAAGTCCCAATCTTCCTGTGGTTTCTCTTGACTTAGAAATCTGCACAGCTCTAACTTCTTTATTTTCCTCTCACGCAAATGTTTGCATTTAAAAGTTTCCTCGGACATGTCTTCGAAGTGTCCTTGAATATGCCCTCCTATTGGGAACAACATAAAACCCAAGGGCTTGCTTACTCACTATTTTATTTTTTTTCCTAAAGAGTAGTAAAATATGCAGATACAAAGGATTTTTAAGTATTACAACATTTGGAAAGGTCTCTGTGCAGGGGTTTGGGAATTGTGAAAGGGTAGTAGTACTTTTTGTGAATCAGAAAGCAGATAACTCTTAAGGAGAAGAAAAAGACAGGAACAGAAAACTTTGAAACCCAATTTCTAATGCTGTGCTACTGGAATAGAAAATAAAGTTGTAAACTTTCATTTCACAAGCACAATTTTGCAATGTATTGCAAAATATTCCTTGCTTTCTAACTGTTTTTAATTTTAGCTTGTATGAACTTCTGTATATGTGTTAGTCTTATTATCATTAGGCCAATTCAGTTGCTGTAAATAGGAATGTAGGTGAAATGCCAGTGTCAATTTTATTTCGATCAAATGGCAACTGGAGCTTCTGTGAGTGCAATTAAATGACAAAATGGTACAAATACTGGCGGGAGGTTAAAATATCACCAGTACATTGGTTTTCTTTTTGTTGTTATTGTGTGTGCATTTAGAATTGCTGCCAAAAATCATGAAAGAGGCTTGCAAAACAAGTGCTGTTCACTAAACATGGGATGAAGTTATTAGGGTTTTCCAAGAGTATTGATTAGATGATGACTAAGATGAGCACTCTATCTGTGTTCAACAATACACACTCACGATCAAACTCTTACATATCACTGAGACGAGTTTCAGGCGAAAGTGTTTCAGAAAGCTTTTATATATGACCTTCTGGATTTAACTCCACAAAATTTTAAATAATACTTTGATCTGTACTATGTGATATTTCATTCTTTGTTCTCAAATGAACATTTTAAGAGAAAGTTTACTGTCTGTGATCTCACTCGGTCTATTACAGTGTCCACAACATCCAGAGAAATTGCATACCTGATCAGCTGATGTTTCTAAATGAAAACTTCCCACTTAGATTGTATACATTTGTACTCTTCTCAGTTTTCTGTGGCCTGTAAAGAGTAAAAGCGATTACAATATTTAGAGAGATTGCTTCCTTTCAAATGAAAGAAACTCTCTGTATTATTGATTTAAGAAGGCAAACAGATACTATATCATTTTAGGGTTATGAATCTTGACTTGAACAGTTTAGTGTTGGATACAACCAGTAAAGTCTCTACTTTTAGAACTGCTTTAATTCTTTAACATTTTTTATTCACATATTTGCCTGACTCTTTAGTTGATTTCAGCACTGCAAAGTAGAGTTTGCCAGAATTGATACTAGTCCAAAAAGGGGTGCAGTCTAGGGAAAGGAATAAATAAATAAATAAATAAATAAAAATTAAAAAGATAAATAAATAAATAAATACGAAAAAGAAAAAAAATATATGCCTTCCATACACTATCCATTCTGCAAAGGCCAGCTATGATGCTGATCAGGACCAATAAGGATCATCCTTCAGGAAGATAAAGAGAATGAAAACTGCTTACTTGTTTTGATATGTGAAATTCTTTAATCTTATGCATATCTCTTAAACATTATTTAAGGTAGTGTAGCAAATATTCAGAAACTAAGGCAATGATGGCATAGGTATTCAGAGTCAATCAAATGGAGTCTTGAAATCTGTGTACATTCTTAGAGATTTATGTAAAGATGTATTTATGTTGTGTAGTTTACATTGCTTTCAATGTAATGTCCTAACTGACATGCATGCAGCTGTATCGGTGACTTCACTGGTATTTAGGGCATATTGATCTCCTGACAAATTTTGGTACACACAGGAATACATGTATGTGGCATATTTGTTACTCTGCTGATTTTCTTTTTAAACTGCATCGATTCCTAAGTTTTACAAATGTGCAGCTGCCTTTACGACAAAGCAAAATAAGCAAGTACATAGAGTGGGCAAACCTCTGGGACAGTGTTGGACAGGTTTTGAAAACGACAGAGGAAATGCATGTGAACCTGTGTACAGCCCTGTGTACCCAGACTGAACTTTGTGGCTGCATAGCTTTCTCCAAAGAGTCAGTCCGAACTAGTGGTCAGAAGGTGGATTTCGTGCCTTCTCTTAGCAGCTGTTGCGTCTTGCTCTGCTTGTCTCTCGGGCTTTGTTTGAAGGTCAACAGTCCTCTTCTGTCCCTGGGCCCCCAGCTCAGCCTCACCCTTTCCTCTCTCCCATGGCCAGAGCAGACCCACCCAGTGTACAACATGGCACCCAGCTAAGGAGGATAACACATATAACCCGCCCATATAACTCTGAATGGGAGGTTAAGTTGGCTGTTGTCTGTGGGTTTTAAATCAAAACAGCTTATAAATGAGGATTTTTTCAAGGACAAAAATGGGAAGAGAAAAAGAAGTTTCTAGAATTTTTTGACACTCTGCAGCCTTTTGAAACCTCCATGTCCTGTTCCAGGCTTCTCCCAGCTTCATAGCCTGGAGAATCACTAAGCTCTTTGAGCCCCCAGAATACACATAGGCCTTTCCTATTCCTTCTTTGCTACTTTCTGAGTAACACATAGGTGTTTTTTGAAGTCCTCTAAGCCTTCCTACCCCAGCAGATATCCAGTGCCTGATCAAACTCCCAATTATCCCTATCCCAGCTTACTCTCATGGGAAATACCCTTTGCCGCCATATAGTTTTGCCTACATTGTAGAGGTGCCTCAAGCCAGTTCTGAGATTAGTTTTGAGATATACATGCCCAGAAACATGTTGCTACCCAGTCCTTATCCTACCATAACCCAGATAAATAATTATCTCAAAACAGTATTCATAGAACTATGAATCATTTATTTTGTTCCCAGTCACCTGAAGCTTTTAACTCTGGTCTCTGTTGGTTTGAAAGACTTTCCAAGAATCTTTCTTCTGCACTTTAGATACTGAATTCACAATAAATCATGAACACAATCTTCCAAGTTCACCTCACTCTTTTGTAGGGTAAAATGGTCCCTCTGCAAAAAGGTTTGGTGGTGAGGGGATTCACCTTTGAGAGATGCTCCTCTCTATTCCTAGTCACTACTTCTCTAGGGATCTCTGCCTTTTGTCCTATATTAGGTGATATAAAACCAGGCAATTCTGTCTTTGATTATTTGGGGGCAGAATAGTGTATAAAATTATACACTCTTTAAAAATAAAAGTATAAACTTTTATTTTTACTTTTTAGTAATTTATCACTCTTACTTTCCCAGACTCTTTACATCTTGTACCCAGCTTTAAAGCTGTTACAAACTTCTACTTCTGTCTTTATCACTGTCCTATTATTTTTCCTGGCCCTAACATGATCATTTTGCACTGTTTCATGAATTTCTGTAACAATTTCTCTGGAATACCACTATAAAATTTAGTTGTGGTACCTGAAGGGAATTGGCAATTAATAAAGATCAGGGAAATTAACCCTGGAATGTTAGGCAGTATCAAATCCCTCAGTGCCAAAATTCAAGTACTCCCATACTTGAGTATTTTGTCTAAGGATGTTATTTCAAACAGTGTCAAAAGCCATGCTAAAGTCAAAGCACACAACATCCACTACTGATTTTTTACCTTGTCCAGCAAGGTAAAACTTCATAAGGTTGGTTGGACAGGATGTCTCTCATAAATCCATTCTGACTACTCCCAGTCACATCATTATCCTTAATATATTTGGAAATGCCTTCCAGGATTACATGGTCAGTCACCTTCCCTGGGATTGAGGTGAGTCTGACCAGCCTGTAATAGCCTGGATCATCCTGCTTGACCTTCTTGAAGATAGGAGTAACCTTTGCTTTCTTCCAAGTCTTTGGAAACTTCTGCAATACCTACAACTTTCCAAAGATTATCAAGAGTGGCTTTGCAATGGTCATATGCTATCTCCCTCAGCACTGGGTCCCATGGATCAGTATATGTTCAGTGTTTTTCAGTGTTCCTTGACCAGATCCTCCTCCACTGAAGATAAGCCTTCCTGGCTCCAGACTTCTCCTCTGATCTCAGGGATATGGGGTTGCTGAAGGCAGGTCTTACCAACCTAAACAATGGCAAAGAAAGTGTGGAGTACCTTGGCCTTTTTCAGGTTGGAATAGAGGAATTGTATAGAAGCAGCAATTGAACATGTTTCCAATGCTAGGAGTAAACAAAGCAGAGTTAATAAGACACTCAGATATATGGAGATTGGGGGAAAGGCCAGAAAATGTACATCTGTGTTCAATACTGGTGAGAATAGTACTAGAATGAAGTACTTAATTCTAATGGTAAAAAATTTAAAGGCAATAGAGAAAGAGCTGCAGTTAGGATTTGAAAATTGGTAGAATGAGAAGTTGTAAAAGCTCAGTGTGTTAAAAATAGAGGAGTGGAGGAGTTAGGGACTCAAGTTGATGAAAATCTTAAACCAAAACCAGAGATTTTTCAGAATAATTACTTCTTAAGCCCAAAAAGATGCCTAAGTATTACTCAAGAACAAATTACTGAGCCTGTTGGTAGAGGAATTGACCTATAATATAGGAAAGGTCAAAAGATCAGATGCTGTAAAAGTTCCTTCTGTTCAAGTTTTTGTAATTTTGAATGGAGATTGACTGTTGCATTCTGTATACTATATGACACCAAAGAAACCGACCTCAATGAAAGCTTTTAATGACAGTTGAAGAAAGAAGGATCATTTTTATGCTTTACATAATTTTAGTACTAGACAGCAGCACATTCTCTGTGTTGTTGAATAAAAATCCTCATGCAGTTCCACTGGCATTGGTAACACTTATGGCTGCATTGGTGACATTTATGGCTGGTGAGACCCCCACCTTGTGTGCTGCATCCAGCTCTGGGGCCCCCAGCACAGGAAAGGCATTGGCCTGTTGGAGCAAGTCCAGAGGGGGGACCACCAAGTTAATTAGAAGGATGGAGTATCTCTCTTAACAAGGGAAGGCTGAGAAAATTGAGTTTATTCAACCTGGAAAAGAGTAGGCTTCAGGGTGATGTAATTGTGGACTTCCAGTACCTGAAGGGAACCTACAAGAAAGATGGAGAGAGACATTTTTCAAGGGCTTGTAGAGACAGGAAAAGGGGCAATCATTTTAAACTGAGAGTAGGTTTAAACTAGATACTAGGAAGAAATTCTTTACAGTGAGGTTGATGAGGCACTGGAACAAGTTGCCCAAAGAAGCTGTGATGTCCTATTCTTGGGAGTGTGCAAAGCCAGGTTGTATGGAGCTCTGAACAACCTGATATAGTGAAAGGTGTCCCTGTCCACGGCAGCAGGGTTGGAACTAGATGATCTTTAAGGTCCCATCTAATCCAAGCCATTCTATGATTCCGTGATTTAACTGGTAAACTTGGGTGTCCACAGTGCTTCCTGCAGCCTTGGCCCTGTGCTTGCCCAAAGAAATATGTAGCAACACACTGTCATACAAAGGCTGTCCACATGCACAAGTTTCTATCCAGTGGAAATCAGTGCACAGAGGAGAAGAGATGGTGGGAAGGTGGGATGATTTTTTTTTTCCATCAAGACATGGGGTTCTCTACTTGATGTTAGAGCACTTCCAAGTTCACTATATGTGCTAAAATATACATAGAATTGTTAGACTGAAAAAGCTGTTTTCTAATTGCGTAATTATTTATACTTATTGATAATTTCACATATTTCATTTTGTGTCTTACTACCAGATAGTTTACATTTGGTCCTTTTTTTTTTTTTTTTTTCTATTTGCTTTATAATGCTCAAAAAAATCTGCAAATGTGTGTCCAGCTTAAAAAAAATTTAACATTGCCTTGCATGGCTTTGAACTTGGAATTAGATATCTCAGTCTCTTGTTGATGTTTTTGTATTGGTGAAGACACACTGTTCCTTCTGTGATCATGTTCAAGTTCTATAGAATTTTTTTATGCTCTTCTGGTTTGATGGTGACAGAAACCACAAAAAAAGACCCTCGGTGATTTTTACATTGTGTAAAGTACATTTTGGATAAATTTGTAATCACAGAAGTGTTTACTTAGAGCTCCTTCATCCTAACTACGTTCAATATTAAAACCTTGAAATTTTAGCCATTTAATGTCATAACGATTTTTGCTGTAGAATCTCAGCATTGTGTCTTGCATTCGCAAGAAATGTTAAAACTCTGACAATAACAGAGTAATTAACAGATAAAACACCTGTTTAATTAATGCGTTGATCAGATCTTATTTTGTCATGGAAAGAGGAAGCTGACCAGGTCCACCTCATCCACTCTGCATTAGTGATACATTAATTTAATATCATCACCTTAAGTAGCTTATACACACACACATACAATTTTCTTTCACTCACTCATGCTCTTTCATGTTATTCAGTTTTACACGCTTTACAAGGCTAGGTGTGGTTGTTTCTTTATTTCTCTAATTCCCTTGACATGTTCTGTTTAAATTATTCCATTTGTAAGCATAGACAAGTTGATACACGTGCCTTAGTTTCGGCACATGTTTAACGTTTATTATTTTATATGGGGTTTGGAGATTATAAAGAAAGATGGCTGCAAAATGAAAGTAGTTTCCAGTCTGATTAATCTATATTATAAACCCTTTCTTGCATAGTATACCCTTTCTTGTAATCAGTTTGGTTTATGTACTTTTTCTCTCTTATTTAAAAAAAATAAAATGAAACCGTTTTAATTTCCTTCTTCATTGTGTTGTTATGAGCAAAAGACATTAAGAACCTTTTATCTTTGGTACATCACTACATTGTTGACTACTACAGAATAAGACAGCTTGAGCTAATTTTGTGAAAATTAAGCAGACCAAAGTTCATATTGTATCAGAATATCATATACTATCTATAATATTGCCAGCAAATATATCTCTCATTGGCTTGTGCGGATCCAGCAGACAGAGAGCTGCATTATGAGGGTGCACAACTGCATGGACAGCATGAGCTGTCCATTACTGGGCAAACCTTCATGGGTTTTCCATGCTGAAACTTGTTCTTGAGCTTTTGTATGAAGACTTAAACTGAACATTATAATAAAGAGTTTGTCCTTCAGATTTCATGTAGTATCATAAACCACTGTTTTGCCGGAATTCAGAACCAGAAATACAGTCATGACAGTACTCCCTGTGGGCCTGACACTACTTCTTGGAACTTTTAATAGAAATTAAAGCCTTTACAAAGTAAATGCAAGTTAGACTTCCTTGTTTTATGACCTTGTCCTCACGTTTTAGAAAACTGAGTTAGAACATGAAGATGGCTATTGAAGAGTACAATCTTGTCACACATTTCTTTCTCATCAAAAACATAGCAAACAAATTTTATATATAGAGAAATTTTTTAATAATTTTCCATTACAGCAAAGTGCTATGAAAATGTGATAATAAGAATGCATGAAGGAAGAAATGAAGAAAATATAGATGGGTGATCAATAACATCCAGTTGGATTTATTAAACCACCCAAAGAATTGGAATTAGAAAAGGGAAAAAAGAAAAAAAAGAAATTATGAATACAGAAGTCAGACATTACTGACATGAATGGTGGTGTTCAAACACATAAGTAGAAATCCTTGAAGTGACATCAGTGTTACTGAGATATTTAATATGGTATCACTTATCCACCTGTAAAAACTAAGCCTGCAGTAAAGTTTCTCTCTCAGACATTTAAGATTAAAAAAGTCTTTTTTCCATTAAAGCTTATATGAACTGGCTTTGTAATATACTCATCTTTTGCTTGCTATTGTATATTGATTTAGACATTCATTATAGAATTCGTAGCTAGATTTATTCAGACTCACAAATACAAAAGGATGAAATCCCCCAACCTCTCCTGCAGATACTCAATGGAAGCCAAAACTTTTGTAATGCCAACCTATTCAATTGTTGATATTCATGGTACTTGAATTCCTTGGCTTTATCTATCATCATCTTTCTCCAGTCTTTCCACATCCTTTGTGCTCCACCCAATGGCTTTGGGGAAGTCCTCTTTCATGTTTTCATACTTCAGGGAACCACCATCCCTCCAAGGCTCTCATTATCCAAGGAAAGGAGGATGCTACTCAGTATGGCATACAGTGAGTCAGTCAAATTGTGTTTATGGACTTTGCAAAGATAGCATTTTTTGTATTTCCTGTAGGGCAACAGTGTGTTCAAGTCAGCCTCCTTCCTCATTTTCTCTCCTCCCAGTCCTCTCCCTTCCCATCCCCAGGGCTTGAAAGGCTGAGCAAACCATACAGGACACCGCCTGAAAATTATGAAGGAAATAACTACAAAGGAATTAGAGGATGGCTAACAAGAGTAAAAGGGGAACATGAGGGAAGACCTGAAGAAATCGAGAAAGGAGAGAAAAGGAATGAGTGAATAGAAGGAGTAAGGTAACAAGATTGGGCAAGAAGCAAAATAAAATAATGAACTCATTCAAATACTGAAGTATGGAAATATGAAAATAATTAGAAAGAAAAAAAATAAGGAAAATAAAGCTACATTGAAAAGCCAGCTTTTTTTAAGAAAAAAAATATTTGTTTTCATTTCAGTGCTGCAGAAGACATAAATACTGCTCTGAGAAATGTCACCACATAAGCTGGGACATGACTCACAAAAACAGAGATATGAAAACAAGGGGGAAAGTTGCAAAAACAAAAAAAACAAGGAGGAAAGTTGCAAAGGGGAAAAAAGAAAAATTAAATAGAAGGTAGAGGAGGAGTAGTGAAGGCCTTTTCAGTGTTTGTTCTGCCTCCTCTTCTTACTAATCAGCTGTCACTCCTTGAGCAGGGAGTGTTTGCCTAATGGAGTCTCAGCCCCAGGGCAGACAGGAGTGCCTCAGCTCACCCGGTAGCCAGCACCTCTTCCCATTTCAGGAGCGGTATTCACAGGCTGGAAAGAGACACCAGGAGAATCCCAGCACATGCACAGCAAAGAGAAGGGTTGAACACCTCCATACCATTCATGCCCACTCTCCTCTTCTATTAGTACATTATTCAGCAGTTCAACTGATTTAGTTTAAGTAGTTTCCAGTCTGTAAACAGGTAACCAGTGTGTGAGAAAAATAAAGCTCATGTTAGACTTGTTGTCTTGTCTACAGAAGGTAAATTCAGGGGTCTGTACCTTCATCTAGTATATGCATATATTGTTAGGACTTTGGTCAGCTAAAAAAAAACCAAACAAAACAACAAAAAAAAACACACACAAACAAACAAAAAGATACTATATGGATTTTCCCATGGGTTTTTTTGCTTGATCTTCATGTGAACAATGTTTAGTCACACAAGAGAGTTAAACTCCCCACGTACCTCAGGCATGTAGATGCAAGTGAATCTGTCATCTTATACTCACTAGAACTGGGCAAATACATAGGTGGTTCCCATAAGCTTATCTTGTTTTTGAATGTGCTGTATCACATCTGAATATTCCACACTTTAACAGCAGAATACCTTGACAAGATTTTATGTGTCTTATATTATTAATTCTATTAAATCAGAATTATATAATTTTAAAACAAATGCATTCAGTTGGTGAAAAGATGTTTTGAACAAATTTAAGAGAGTTGCAGCAAGTGATATAATTTCTGATGAGTTCAGCAAGGCAAGCTCAGTCATGCCAGCTTGGTGAGAAAGCTGAACCTCACCCAGCTGTGAGATTTTGCCCTGGAACCTCAAAGCATCATGAGCAATTACGTTTGAATGTGGGCAATCATTGTAGCTAAAACAGCAAAATACTTGGTATGGGTGACAAAACAATCTACTTAAAGTTATCTTAAATGTTGTGGTTATATTTTTTACCCAAGCAAGTAATTTCTGTGTACATGAAAGATGCCCAATCTTTGCACGGGTGTAAAAGAAGGGCTGGGGGTTGCTCTTCTACTCCAGAGCCACACCGGCTCGCCCTGCTGGGAGTGGCAGTGGAGGGAGGGCCTCCACAGGCTGTGTCAATGAAGTCAAACACAATTCTGGTGCATGAACACCACCAACAAGACATCCTGCTTGCATGTAAATACAATCTGCACCACTAACAGTTTTAAGAGCTTGTCTCCAACAAAAGCAATAAGAAGGCAGAGCTGCCAGATTTCCAAAGCTGACTCTGATGCAGTGTGGTGGTAAAGTAGTCCTCCAGAAGAAAAAAAAAAAAAAACAAAACAAAACCAAAAAAAACCAACATCTGGTCAGGTATTATTGCACTTAGAAGTGACATTTAGCAGAGACTTCCTGCAAATGCAGACTAATGTGATAAAGGCATATCTTTGAGGGCTGCCACATTTTCAGTGAGTAGTGATTTCAATTGAGTGATTATCTACTATGACCCTTTAAGTCCTTCCTTCAAGGTGAAGCTACAATTTTTGTGGGAAAGGCCTAAACACCTGTAATATACTTGGTTTTCTGCCAGGGCAATCATGTAGGTACATAAGAGAAGTATTTACAGGTCAACATCGACAAAGTAATCAAGCAAAAGTAGTAAGAAAAATAGGAGCAAAGTAGTTATTATTTTAACTTCTATAGCTGAGTGGACAGAATTAAAAAACCTGGTTCAATGCATACTTAATTTGCAAAACTCACTTAACTTTCACTTTTCTGGGTCATATTTCACATCCTGGAGTCATCATCCTTTCTTTCATGTTTTCTGTGTCAAAAACTAATATTCAGACATAACTGTCTGAAAATAAATTCCATATATTTGTAATAAGAAACATTCCTTAAGACTTAAAATAAATCACATTCTTATTAAATGTGCAACTGCTTAATGTAGGTTCATTTCAAGGCCTTCCTAACACAAGCAATACCGAGTGCCATAATACTATCATTAATTAGATAAAAACACAATTTGCTGACTACAGTTATGCAGAAAAATATCAAAAGTCACTTCAGAATAATAGACTATTCCCATGAGGTTAATTGCAGGAAGAAAGTGAATGAAAATGCCTAAAGATCTGAGTTATAATGACTGTCATTTGGAAAAAACTCTTGTTTTGGTTTGCTTTATTATTTATTTCTTTTTTCCACCGGTGTCATTGTTTTAAAGTGCTGCTACTAAACAGTTGCCTGGCAGTAATGAGTTCCAGTGCAATGTCTAGACCGTCTGGTACAGATTTTTGGTTGAAGTCTTATATCTTTAGTATGTATTTATGTTCCATTAGTTACCATGATGGTATTCATGTGCCCTTTGACACTTTGTCCAAAACATATAGTTTCTTCTCGCATTAAATTGTAATATACCTTCCAGTGAAAGGAAAAATTGCATTTCCATGTTAGCATATGTATAGAAATGGAACAGTTAGGATCTGATACTGAATGGAAAATACATAATTAAATCAGATATACCACAACCATTTGCCACTCGACCACCATCTCTTCATTAGCTTCCTTCTTGTCAGCTCTTTGTCATTGAATAGCTTTCCATTGCAACAAAAGTTTCAAAAAAGTTCTCTAAACTGGCAAAATATTTAAGCTTTACTTTCCTTAGGAAAAAATAGTCATTTAGAATTATCCAGTTTTAAAATAACTTATTTTTACTGACAACAGAGTAATATTGCATTTGGTAAGTTTTTTTTCCAAAAAAAAGAAAAGCTGAAACTAACATTGTTGCTATTGTTTCTTATGAGATCTACATAATTTCAAAATTGCTTATGTTGTAAAAATGGTATTAAAGACTATATACCTGTATGGAAATATGTATCCTGAATAATTAAAGGAGACATGAGGAAAATTATATGAGTTTATATTATTTCAACACTTGATCCATACTTCTAATTTACTTTTTACTCTATTAATAGGTAGATCAGTATCAATTTTCTCCAAATAGCTTTCATTTATGTCTGTAAATACCTTTAATAGTCTGAAAACGTTAGTTCCTTGAAAATAATTCTTGTGAATGCTAAATTATTATTTTGCATGCCCCCAAGAGAGCTTTCTATTTATATAAAATAAAATAAAAGAATAAGAGTGTTTATTCTATTCAGTATTTTCTGAAAACAAAATTATGAATTCCTATTGTTGGATCTCAGTCACCAGTTCAAAATATTCATGTCAAGCCATAGCTAAAGTTTTGACTACGTCATAAATACATGGGTATATATAAACACATAACCTTCTGAAATCACACTCTAGCTTTCAAAGGTGATATACAACTTTAATATATGTATAAAAGTTATACAACTTTTGACAAGGCAATATACAATCTTGTATCAAAATTATTAAAAGAATTTGCCATGGAGTGTTTGAAATATTAATGTTGGCTTATGACACACTCTAAATAAAAAGGACTTTAAAAATATCACTTTTTGCTAGTGTGAGGAACATTGAGATTGTTCTTTACTGGAGGTGTTCAAACCCTTCATGCCAAGATGAAACTGGGAGGAGGCACATTAAGTGCTCCATTGCAGACCTGAACAGGGCTGACCACACACTGTGCCCACAGAAGACCAAGGCACATAGGCATGTACTTAACTTGAAGTAGTAGGGGATCCTAATTTAATGCTTTGACCAGCCTTAGCAGAACTAAGGTCACGTATTTTTTATTTCGTCTGTACTAAATATATGGTCAGTTGGGGTGGAGCTATTTTTCTTATGGAGTTTGGACCCAGTTTGGTGAGGAATAGACAATGAAAGGAATCAAGCAGGACCCTAGTGATTGAAACACTCAGAGTTGCTAGTCCTAATAGCCAACACCTTCTCTGCTTTTAATTTACAGATTATTTGACACTAACATATTTCAAGTAGTAGTTATGGGCTTGATGCAAATTACAGAGTCTGACCTTTGTGAAATAATAGTCCCTTCTGACCTTAAAATCTATGATAGGTTGATGCCTTTGAATATGTCATATTCCTAAGTTCCTAAAACTTTTTTCATAAACAAGATGAAAATGGAGTATAATAATTCAGGTTTTAATCTAAAAAAATTATATTGCTGAGGCTATTTGAATTTCAGTGGTCTGCAATTAAAGATCACTTGCTGCTTTCTTTGTGCTTGTTTGACTTTTTAAATTTCAATGTAAATAAACTGAAATTGTGAAGGAGTTTTAGAAAATTCTTTCTGTGGTCAGCAAAAACCCCATTTCTGAATATATTCATTTTTGGAAAAAAAAAAAAAATGTGCACAGGAACTGGATTTATATAGTGCATCTATCATTGCAAGATATTTTTAGCTAATTTTATTACATTTGAGATGTCACAGAGTAAAAAAACAATCTGATAAGAAGTTAGGTAATTTTTTCTGGCAAAGAATAAATGTACTTCATTAAAATTCTGTAGAACTGAGGATTCTTCAGCATTCTGTTTATTGTTTATTGTTGAGCAGGAGCGAAGACTTTCTGTAAAAGATCTAATGTGAAAAGTTATGCTTTTTATTGACAAAGAAGAATTAATGTTCAACAATTACATGCTACATATTACATTGTTGATTTGAAAGTTTGTTCCAGTGTCAGGTGAATAGTGACAAGAATCACTGTATGCTGAAGCTTTTTTGCTGCAAGAAATGAGCCCTATGGTATAGAAGAAAGTTTGTTGTTGATGTTTCCCATGAGCTGCAAGCCCAAACACATGAAAGGTTATACATAGTTCATTTTACAATGTGTATTTTTCATATATTATATACCATGAATATTAATGCTATTTACATTCAAGCACACTCTTTTCCTCTAGCTTAAAAAACATTTCTTCACATCATAAATTGTAAGTCATTGAGATTAGTAGTAGTTCTTATGCACATCATTAAATGTTTTCAAGATTAGGACATTTTTGTGGTTAGGCAATTCAAAAAAGATCATTTACATATGTCTAGAAAATATTCTTTTATTGAATAACATACAAAGCTGAGTATGATAGTGACAGAATATGTGTGCCTAGTGACAGTGAGAATCCATGCTGAAATATCTGCCTTTCTTACCATCACTTGAATCAAAACATGAGTAGTGATGAAAAAAAATGTTGTTTGGAACATAAAACCAGAGTACCTAAATGTCACTGAAGAATTTTGAAAATAGTTATGTTTCACATTCATGAGACTGGTAATAACAAAAGAAATGAGAAATACACTGCAGTGCCTTGCAATGAGGTATATATATAAACTCTTTCTCTTCTCACTGTTAGAGAAATGTGAATATGTGAAGAGGTATCTGTCATGGTATAGTTGCTTGTAAACTAGAAATTGCAGGCAAGAACAGATTTTCAATTGAAAAATAGGCAAGTGGTTACACTTTTAATGTAATATTGAAAGGAGTATTTAATCAATAATTTTGCTGCCTTAGCTGGATATATATATCATCTGAATATTGTAAATTAAGCAAGTAGTTTCATTGTTAATGTAAACTAAATCATTGGAGTTACTACACACAGCACAAAACTTAGAGCTTTCTTTTATCTAAGGATTAATGGAAAAAAATTATCTGTCTACCCTACTCACTCACACATGCATTCCATTTGGTTGGAGAGCTGGAGTTCAGAAATCAAAATCAGATTACAGTTATGTTCTTGATCTTTATAACATTTATATGCTTATATACTCAGTTGTAAGTAAGCAGAGCAGTTTTTAGTATATTTCAGTGTATACCTTTTTCCTAAACCGATATGTATTCTTATACAAAAGTAGTCCCATACACTCCCTGATATCTGCATGATAGGAAGTAATAATGGCCTTTGATTTGCCCAGTCACCATAGAAGGAAAGAAATGTATGTGTCCAGTAATAAAATCAAGAATGTACACAGTGGGGTGAAAGTTTTGGGGATAACCGTTTTGGGGACATGGTTATTACAGGCATGAAATAGAACCACACAGTAACACCTACCTTTTCCCCTAGGAAAACGACAATTGCACTCTGCCTTTAACAATGATGAAGAAATTATTTCACATCTCTTATTAAGCAATGTTACATACTCATCATTTAAATGTAAGTTGTCCTATTGTAAGTTGTTGGCTGTATTTCAAAGTCGTATTATTCTCAGTTTCAGCAGGTGTATGGAAACTGTGTCAAACAATAGGATGAGAAGCAATTGGCATAAACTAATGCACTGGAAGTTCCACCTGAACATGAGGAAAAACTTCTCTACTGTGCAGGTGACCATGCATTGAAACAGATTGTCCAGAGAGGTTGTGGAGTCTCCCTCAGTGCAGATGTTCAAGAACCTTCTGGATGCAATACTGTCCAGTGTGCTCTAGGATGACCCTGCTTGAGCAGGGAGGTTGGACCAGACGAACCATTGTGGTCCCTTCCAACCTTAACCATTCTGTGGTTCTGTAACTGGATGTGTTTTAAAATAACACCTTTGAGAAAAATGTCCTATACTTGAAAAATAAAACCTTGAAGACAACCAAAATCTCCACCTGTGACTCTCATAAAATTAGGTATTTTTATTGTATATTACCACTATGACTGTTTGTCTTGGCCAGTAAAGCATTGTAAAGTAAAGCAGGCTATACTAGTGCATTTATGTGAACATGCATACTGAACTTACTAGTACATATCTACAGAGTGGTTTAGAAATTTGGTATATGAAGATATGTCTGTTACATTATGTATCAACATATTAGGGCTTTTCAAACACAAATGTAGTTTGTGTCGTATCTACCAGGATTTCTCAATGTCCATTTTATCCAAAGTGCTACAAACCCTTATTAGAGGTGCACAATAATTTTAAATAAGTTGTGGGTAGTATCATATAATCATAGAATGGCCTGTGTTGGAAGGGACCTTAAAGACCTAGTTCCAACCTCCCTTCCATGGGCAGGGACACCTTCCACTAGATCAGGCTGCTAAGAACTCCATCCAACCTGGCTTTGAATACTCTCTGGGATGGGGCATCCACGGCTTCTCTGGGCAATCTGTTCCACTGCCTCATCAACCTCACTGTAAAGAAATTTTTTTCTTATATCTAATATAAACCTACTCTTTTGCAGTTTGAAGACATTCCCCTCTGTCCTGTTACTACACACCTTTGTTAAAAGTCTCTTTCCATGTTTCTTGAGGGCTCCCTTAAGGTACTGGCTGGCCACAATTAGATCACAACAAAGCCTTCTCTTTCTCAGGCTGAATAATACCAATTCTCTTAGCCTTTACTCGTTGCAAAGGTGCTCCATCCCTCTAATCAACTTGGTGACCCTCCTCTGGACTCACTCCTCAGATTACCAGAATTACCTCAGATTACCAGAAAAACAATCTTCTGAATTCTGAATATTGAGGTTGATAAAAACTATTCTAGCAAACATTGGGGGGGAAAGGGTTGGTTTTCAAGGTGCAGAGTCAAGGTGCAGACTGCCTGGGCAGTCTCATGCTTTGCTCAAGAGATGTTCTGTGAAGGTCTCTCAGAGGTTGTCAGGAAACCACTCCTCTCTTTGTTGAATTTCGTTGTTATTCTCTTTGAAGTCAGGAAGTTTGGCCATCTTTATCAGGGGAAATATTGTTCTAGTGCTCCTTCTGTATAATAGCAGATGTAATTTTTGCTTTCACTGGAAAAGTAGTATGTCACTTTTGTAGCCGTTCTGTCTCCAGCTACCTTCCCTAGTGCAGCACCAGAGCAGGGCACCATCTGAAAACACTTGTGCCACATTTTTCCGTGACACTAATTATAGCTCAAATAAGCTATTGGGGTTGTTCTTCTGGTATCTCAGAATACAGTTCTGTACCATTCTCCCAAAGGAATTTTGTACCAAAAGTCTGGTCTAGACACATCCAGTCTCATTAATCAAATCAAATCACATCAATTCTTATATTTAGTAAAGGATGAAGACAGCAGCCACACCTTCCCCTGGGTAGCAGTGCATCTGCTAAAACCTTTATCCCAGGGAATGGGCAGTCAGGTGAAATCTTAATGTGACTCACGTGCTCTTGCAATTGAATTATTCATTGTAGGTGTAGTCACTGTACAGAAGCTTACCTTGCCTCTCACTTCTGCAAGACCAGATTTTGAAATAGTAATAGTAGTATGTACATGCCAGAAATATTTTATCAGATATTTCAGATTCATGAGGAAATTTCATCTGTTGTAGTATTTCCTAACTGTGTTTAGTACTTTAAAGCTTTTGATCTCTTTACTTCATAACAGGATTCTGAAAAATAATTAGTAAACTCCTGTATAGTTTCAAATATTGCATCTGCAAACCTTCATGAGTTCCTATGAAAACGAGCAACAGACAAACCAAGGTCAGAGACTCCTCTGTTACACCACTTATCACAGATCCAATTTTATTCATAGATTAGTAGGGTCTACCAAGACCTACCTATACAGAACTACCATTATATGTTTTCCCATTAATTAGGCCAACAATTTTGGACCAATTACAAACTTTTTACAATATATGCATAAGATCAAGAAAGATACATACTTTGGAAAATTGTCATGAAATTCCCATTTAAATAGCAGTCTTATTTTGTGGTTGCTAACCCTGAAGTCACTACTCACTAATGAGTAGAAGTAAACAATATGGTAAACAGTCTGTATAAACAACTTCTTTGCCAAAAAACTTACCTTCTGGCAACACAGGTTCTTTAAGACAGAAATTATTTTTGAAAATCCTGATTATACATTCTGTTACTAAAGTAGGACTCTTAAAGCATCTTTAAGTCATGCACATTGAAGCTCAATAGTATGCCAATAACAGTTCGACCGTTCATACAGTTCTAGTTATTTTCAAGGGGAAGTGAAGGAATATTATTAAAATATTTCTTTATTTTTAAGGTGTTTGCTATCTTCTCTCTCTCACTGCCCTACTGCTTTCAGTGGTGGAGATTACAATCCTAATTCCACATCTATCAAACATGAAGGCATGCCTTTATTCTCTTGGTTTTATGAGGAAGCGTCACAGTTAGCTTCAAAGAGAGATACAAATTAAATGTATTTCACAGATAGCCTTTCAGAAGAAATAATAAGACTATTCTCCTTGAAAAGACGTATGATATATGTTATGTTATTGTCATCATTTTCCAGGCATAGATTGCTTTTCAGATTTTGCATTCACACACTCACACATCCTCTCTAAACCGAAACCCAGCTTTCCCACAGTATTACGAAATTCCAGAGAGTAAAAAAAACAGTAACAGAGATCTCAAAGTTTCTTCTTGCAGTGCTGCGAACAGTCCACTCTCTCTCTATCCCCCATCTTTCTCCAAGCTTGCAGGGTTTTGCGTTCACCCCCGACTCACCCTCTCCCTAACTCCCCTGGAAATCCACACTGAGATCCCCATTTTGTTTGGAATCAAATTCTCCTCTAGTGAGCCAGCAAATAAATGACAGGAAGTGATCCCATCTCTTGGCTTCTCCTATGACAATTATCCCTGTTTCGTGGGTCACTGTGATGGAAATTGTACATCCCTCTCCCTGTTGAGTGTGTTGGGGAAAAAAAAAAAGAAAAGGCTCAGCATGGGAAAAATAAAGAGAAAAGCACAAGTACATGGGAAAGTCATGAGAATGTGGGAGCTCACCATGCTCATCTTGTTGCACTACTGTAGAGTGCCCAGTATTTCAGGGCTTATTCAGGTCTGTAGGGATGTACCTCCGTTATGGAGACTTGGTGCATTTCCATTGTCAAATGTACATACCCTCTTCCAGCCCTCAGTAACTATGAGAGAGTGTTGGCAGGTTCTCATGAAGCACATTTTTAAAATAAAAGTATGAAGTCAGACTTCAGGCTGGGATAGAAAGAGACTGGGAGAAAATGAACATGCAGGCCAGCCTTTTGTTTCTTTGAATGGGAGCTAAGCTCAGCTTAGAAGGTGGTGTTTCCATTGGTGTATTTTCTTTTTATTAATTTCATACATGGAGAATAGGTTTGAAGTCATTTAACTTTGTTTAAAAAAACAGTTTATGTTGTTTAACTAAACATAGATAATGCTTGATTATCTGCTTTTATGGCTACTGTGTCAATGAGAGAATGACTCATTAATCCTTTTGCTCTTGCTTTTCTTCTGCAGACTTGCAGAAACAGCTTCAGTTCTTAAGAGAGAGACCCAAGCTGGGTTGGAGCGCAGAAAAGATGTTTAAGGCCACTTCTCAGAACTGGGGCGTGTGCTGCAGCTGTGCTTGCTCCTCATCCCTGTGTTCAAAGCACCACCTTTGCCAGGTCTGTAGCTTCACAGGATTATGCTCTGGAGCTGTCTTGGCTTGTTTCAGTTTGCTCAGAGGAAGAGACTGTACTTGTCATTTGGCATTGTGGTAATTTTTCAACATCAATTCCAGCACCATTAGTTGAATCCTGTGTTTTTTCAGCATTTTTCGTTCACTTTTCACCCTCTTTTTGTTCATTTGTTTGTGTCTTGTTTTTCTGATCTGATTTGAAATACCAAAACAGTGTGTTTGAAAACAAGTGATTTCCACTTCTCAGTTATTTCTTTTCCTACACAGTACATTGTGCTAAATGCAAATGTTTATCAGATTATATTTTCTTTCTTTCATTGGCTGTGGTGTGAAGCGAAAACATTCCATGTAAGTCTTTGTGTACCTTCTGAAGTTTAGAGACTGACTGATTTGCTCTTGGTCATTCTAAATTATTTCTTTGGTTTTTTGTTCTTCATATGAATACCAAACTACAACAAAGGATAAATCTAAAATTATTAGCTAAAAAGCCAGTTTTCCAACCATGGTCTGGGTGGCACCAGAGAAGCATAATTTACAAAGTGTCTTGTTTTTCCTCATTTTTTCTGGTTTTACACATAATTTTTGTATCCTTTTCATCTGTGTCTTTTTGAAGACAACTGTGCTAAAATGCATAATTTAACAGGTTCCTACTTGCTTTCATGACATTGATTTCATTTCAGTCATGACAGTTTTTTCTAAGGATTAAACCTTATATTGAGGTCCAATTATGATTTACAGTTATGCAATTTCATGCTGTATGTTTTTCAAAGTATCTAAAGACACAAATGAAATAGTGAACAGCAAATACAAAGATTGCAAGCATCTGGTAACTATGCTGCAGTGCACACCTTTCACCCAATCTGTAAACATACCTCATTAACATGATAGGTATGTGCTTCTGCTTGCATTTGCTCTGTTCCTCATATATTTCCAACAAAATACATTTCAGGAGATTGTTCATTATAGCTCAGTATTTCTCTTAACGAGGGTATTTCCTTTCCTCTCTGTATACCTTTAAAACTAACCTGAATGACTTATTTCATCATGTAAAATTAGTTTGCTTAAAAAAAAGCAAAAAGTGAAATGATACTGTCAAACTAGCAAGTTATACATTTTTGTTCTGATGTTACTCAACACTTTTGGCACAATCACACCTGATGTGTTCATCACTGCTAACTGCAGGTGTCTTGTATATTAGCTAAAAAAAACCAAAATCAAAATCAATTGCTCATGCTGAGTAGAAAGAAGATCATAACAAGAAAAAAAACAGGTTCACATTCTTTTTTAAATGGATTAAGCTCTACTGGCCACCAGAAACAACTAACTGCTCCTAAGTAGGGACAGAGGATGAATTCACCAAGTAAGGCGAGTAGAGAAAAAGGCTAGGGAATGTGCAAACTTTATTGTGTGTTTGTAGAGCAAAGGGCTGGTTTGGGACCGTTCTGCAATTTTGGTCTTCTGTTTCTAGAAAAGTGTGGTTTTCCCTGCAATTACTCCAATTTGCCCTGAAGGTTGTAAATAGAAATGGTTGAATTAGAGCTAATTAAGGCTCTAATCATGCAATCCTTACTAGTTTGGAGCAAGGCAAAAGCTATAAATTCAGGAGCTAATTTGCCAGGCCAGTTGCAAGCAAAAAGGAAAGAGATCCAGGACATAGGAATTCATCGTATTCAGATGTGAACAGTTTGCATACACATCAGTTCTTACCTCCTGTATTTTGTGTAGGTCAGTGGCCTTCAAAACTATTTTTTCTTCTTGGAAAAGTTAGCTCTACCTGTGAATCAAGTGAGCCGCACATGTCCTATTAAATCCCACCTCCTACAGGTAACCTTTTTGACCTCCACTGTCTCTTTACATCTGTTCCTGTGCCTAATCCTTAAATGGTTAGTCTTGCAGTTGTTCAAAGGAAGCTCTAAATTTCTCAGGGCGGGAACCTTGTCTAAATTTGTATTTGTAAAGCACCATCCATACACTGCACCTGGGGCACTGTATGGACAGTAGATGATCATGAACCTTCTTTGTGAATAATAGATGTGTCTAAAACTCTTGTTCAGTTTACTCATTAAAGAAAACCAATCAAATAAACAAAAACAAACAAACAAAAAGCTTTTATGTTTGGAATATGTTATGATTTGAACAGAAACATATTTGATACTGAAGATATTTTAATGTTATATCAATAAGTTGAATTCAATATAATACCTGCAAGCAGTATAATTATAATTTATCTTTCAAAACTATTTATTTTTCTGGTTGCATTACTACCAACAAAAATTCAGGAGCTACTGTCATAAAAATGTTGTATTTTTAGACATAATTTAAACTTTGCAAAGACAGGAAGCTATGTAAATCAAATGCTTTGCCTGGACCTACCAAAACAAAATTGCATCTACTGTTGTTGGTTGTAGACTCATAACTTCAAAATTTCAATGCAATTACTTTTGATTTTCACTCTGCCATAAGCAACAAGCATGTCATGTTTTTTCTCAGGAAGTTTCTGTGCCAAATATTGCTGTAGGCTCTATGAACTCACTAGGGAAGTGCCTAACACAGTGTATATTGTTCATATACACTTCCATGGATCCATTATTGGCCACTGTCAGAAAGAAGGAACTGGGCCAGCTGTGATGGAATCAGTACAGTTCTTTTACAACCTTAGATGTCTGTGGAGGGCTTCAGCTCATCCTACAAGATCCAGACCAAACAAGTAAATTAAGACAAAACTGCTGTTTAGTAATATTTCCTGATACTTTTGCAAGAACTAACATGATTTAGAAGACTTGTTTCCATATGAAAAAAAAAAAGCCTGGAGATACTTTTTCAGTCTTATCTGACCTTCTGCAACAAACCTCACTGGATTTGATTTTAATCTTACTTACTTTACAAATGAGAAGGAAACATCGTGGAA
Organism: Formicarius rufipectus; assembly: GCA_013399695.1. Taxonomy (NCBI): domain Eukaryota; kingdom Metazoa; phylum Chordata; class Aves; order Passeriformes; family Formicariidae; genus Formicarius; species Formicarius rufipectus. The sequence continues at coordinate 206,056 of VXAU01005619.1, forward strand.
ATGAATGGAATGTCATAAAACTGGATTTTAAATTAGAATTGGGCCAGTAACACTGTTTTAGAGGATTGTAACACAATGGACTTCAAGGACCTGTCTATGACCTAAATGTGAAGGTATGGGGAACTTGTTTTATTGACTTCATTTGAGATTTTAGTTTGAAATTACTCAGAATTTAGAATTTTATTCTACTTCAAACTCAGATTTTAATCCAACCTAATTACAGTCCTATAAAGATGTTCAAAATATAATGAAAAGCACAAAGGTCAATTCAACATGCAGAGACCAAGGGAAAGCTGAGTTTCTATAGTGCTGTATTTCCTGGGAAACTCTACAGAGTTTGCAAAGTTTATGTAGCTTTGGTGAACATCCCCAGTGAGCTGCAATATGGGGACAATGTGACTGCCAGAGCTCAATTTCCAGCTTATCCTGAGGTCTTTTTATGCCCCACCTACAAATGTGCTTAACGAAAAGGTTGGTACTTATGAGTGACGTTCAGTCAGCATTTTCACACAATTAGCTTGCCAATTAAAAATGGGCTTGGTACTGAGTTTAGAAGTTAACTTAGATACTCCTAGCTTGGGCAGAGAGTTGCTTTCAGGCAGGGTGAGGCCAAGTCTGATTTTGTAGGTGATGTCACGCCTGCTTGGAGAGACGCCGTGACTCGTCAGGGAGCTGGCGTGGCCTTGGACGGAGCACTCTCTACCTTTGGCCCTTCTGGGTTGCAGACAGAGGCAAAAGCACCACTATGAGACAGAAGCATGACCTTGATCCAGTGAGTGGCTGCAACTTCACTCAGTGCCTCTTCTTTGTTTACTGTGGTTTTTTTCACATCCTTAGTATTACTGCCATACTACCTATGATGGTTTCTTAAAAAATCAGTTGCCATCATCAAATTAAATTCATTTTCAGAATTACTCTGGGCACTAGCCTAATTGCATGTTGTTTCCACTGTGAGAGTATGTGTTTGGGATTTAATGACCGTAGAGTGCAAGAAAAAAATTTGCAGTATTTTAAGTATATTAATTGCATATATATATTTTATACTAAGAGAGAACAAGATAGCACGATGAATTTCTTATAGGCGATGTACAGACAGGACAAAATAACAGCTGCTTGTCTTTAGAAATGTATCTCTGCATATTATTTGGGGAAAGAAAATGCTTATCTTTGAGATCAAAAGCATTAAATTATCTGGGAAGTAACAAATTGTTGAGATGTGGTATTGCTCATTGAAAATGCACACTTCAGTCTGGGAACAAATTGGTTATTGAATGTTTCTAATTATACATATGTATGTGACATTATTCAATTTGTGCAAATAATTGTGATAACTGTCAATACAAATTAGATGCCTGTCATTTGCACATATTGTGTCTGATATTTGGTTTATATGCTTAGACACTAACATGTAAGATGTTGCAACGCATGGGATTCCCTTTTCCTTGATTTTCTTAAGTAATAAACCCAAAAATGTTTGGAAAATCAGAAAACAGAGCTTGATTATTTTTAACAATTGTATCAATTATATTTGGTTGGTACTAATACTCTGAATTAGTCTAATTAAAAATAATGAAGAAATATAATAATAATGAAGAAAATTCCCTTATCACTGTCCAGATCACATAGCGATACCAGTTCTCCCAGCGGCACTCTTGCAGATATCACTTGTCAACACCTCCTACTCTGAGATTGTTTGAAGGACCTTATCTTCTGAACAAGATGAAACTTGATTCATTTACATTTTCCCTTTTCAGAGCAACAAGTAGTAAAAGTCAGAAACTCTCTGAGATCTACATTTTTCACATTTTCCCTGTCACTATCATTTGTGCCCTCTTACTTAAGTTAGACATAATAAGCATATTTTTCAGAGAAAAGAAGATCCTGAAGATCCTCTGCACATACATCTCTGACTAACTCACTGCTTTAGCTTTCGTTAGAAGGATGCTCCAGAGCTTTTCAGTGGAGGTATTATGTTTTCATGATGTTATAGCTTTTTCTGCATTATTAGTGTTTCCATAATAAAAAAAACCCAAACAACCAACACTGATAATGTTAATGACAATCAAAGATTACCAGACATATTCTGGTAACTATTCCAACCAGTAATTTTATTGCTTTCAAAGGTTTATTTTTTATTCTCCAGAGATTGTATGTTGCTATTCTTAATCAAACTCTGGAAAAAAGTCTATGCCATTGAGGCTAAGAGTACTTCTTTAGTGCCTGGGGCAAATATTTTATCACTTACTTAAACTGTATATACTGTCTGAAAGTTTTTTTAAAAATGCATTTAGTTCACAGAGACAGAGAATTAATAGTAGCAAATAATATTCCTCACCAATTCATATAGATTAACTGCTGTAGACAGAAACAAAAATGAAAAAGTATATGTAAATCTGCCATGGTGAGGCTCCCTGCATACCAGACTGGCCAGCTCTGAAGTTCATATGATTGTGAAAGCAGAAACAAGGTCCTGTAGCTTTTTTCTTTGTTGACAATGAAATCTGGGAGCTGATTTCTGTCTAGTAATTACATAGATACTGTACATCAATAAGCTACGGAAGGCAAATACACCCCTTTGTATACCCCTCAAGTATAAGTTATTCATCCCTCCATTAAATATAAGTTCTTCAGCTAACATCTATTGTCTGCACGTCTCTGAAGTGGTGCTGTGCCTGGAGTGTCACTCAACAGAAATGCTCTATCTGCCTCCTTTATTGCATCAGAATTTTTAAATAAATTGTGAAAGGCTGCATCAACCACTGCTTGTTGAAGAACTTTCTTCCTTCCACCATTGATGCTATTTTTTTTCAGTCAGTCTCACTCTGTGAAGCACATACACTGACCAATGTCCATCATATATGTTCAACTTGTGTACCCAATGATGTATTCAGGGCTTTGATGGCCGGAATATTTCACTGGTTTGCAAGGCCATAATGATGTTTCAGAGAAAGATCGTGATTAAGAATGATTTTTTAATTGCCTTATACTTTTTTTTTTTCATTTTAAAACACTTAAAATAGGAACCATAGTCTTGTAAACCATCCTACACTAGCTAATGACAATTGGCTCACTCCTGTCGCCGGCTTGGCTCAGTACTTACTTCCTTGTATAATAAATGTAGTTTTAAGATCATACAAACATGAATACTAACTTTTGTTTTAAAAATGTATTAGTAGGCGCTCATCATGGACTTGATATTGGGACCAGTGCTGTTTAGAATCTTTGTCAGTGACACGGACAGTGGGACGGAGTGCGCCCTCAACAAGTTTGCTGACAGCACCAAGCTGTGTGGTGAGGCTAGCATGCTGGAGGAAAAGCATGCCATCCAGAGGGACCTTGACAGGCTGGAAAGGTGGGCCTGTGAGAACCTCTTGAAGTTCAACAAGGCCAATTGTGAGGTCCTGCACCTGGGTCAGGGCAATCCCAAGCACAAATACAAGCTGGGCAGAGAATGGATTGAGAGCAGCCCTGAAGAGAAGGACTGGGAGACTGCTGGCTGATGAGAAGCTCAGCACTGGCCCAGACAGGTTGTGGCTGCTCTGTTCCTGTAAGTGTTCAAGGCCAGGCTGGATGAGGCTTTGAACAACCTGGTCTGGTGAAAGATTTCCCTACTCGTGGCCATAAGTGTTAGAATTAGATATTCTATAAAATCCCTTCGCAGCCAAGCCATTCTATGATTCCATGATGGAAAATAGATCATAATGAATTTAAGGTAATACAGGACAACAGTGATATATTTCAGTGATTAACTAACCTGATAAAACTATTTAATTATTTTTGTAAGAGCCAAACAGTACCAAGGTTTCAACAAACAGCCAAAATCTGCTTGACATTCAAAAGGTTGACACATTCAAGCAAATTTTTGTCCTCATTGTCTCTGGTCTGACTAAATGGTGATAAAACAATCAGCCTAGAGTTGACATTCATAATATAAGGTTTTAAAAGACTTTTACAGGTTCATTGAGTCCAACTCCTTGTTGTTGTAAGCAAAACGTCAGAGGTGTCCTTTCTCTAAAGTTATCAAGTTCCCATCTCCTAATAATTAGATGTGTTATTCACTGTCCTTTAATTATAACCTCATTGACACCGCAGAATACTGATCCCTTCTTTGTTTACATTGCTTTAGTTCATGGAAAAATAATGCACTTTGAGTAGAACATGAACAGGTGCATCTCCTTCTGTTATTGTAATAAACCTCTTCTAATACTAATTTTAACAGGATGTAATTCAAGTGTGTATTGCAAGACTACGGGATTTCTGGTATAATTTGTGGGAATGGTGTATGCCTAGCAATTGGAACATTTTTGTAATCAGATATTGCTTCATTGTAGTACAGCTTTGTAAAGAAATACAAAAAAAGCAGGCAAAATAATGATTTTTTTTTATTATTCTTAATACTAAATAATTTCTTCACAAATCACTGAAGATTTTTACAAGACAAAGCCAGAAAAATGCCCTTGAATCCAGATATAAAACAGAGATCCCTAAAGGGAGACTGTCTTTCCTGGTGAGAGGAAGGTGTTGCTCAGAGGACTTCTGTCACACAGATAGGCATGATAGTCCTTGAAGAATTTCAGTCCTCTTTGGTTAACAATAGGGAAAGGAAGATTTAGGATATATAAGCAATTTTTTTGTGTGTATTTGTTTTTTCACTATAAATGTGGTTTCTGACTAGGGGGGATAAATAGAAGTTTGAATTGAAGAAATCATAAATTCCTAAGTAAATTAATGTTTCTGATTTCAGTGAGGCTGACTTGGTAAGTGTGTTATATCCTGAGAACTTGAGTGGCCTGGAGTTGAAGATCTATAGAATTCACCTATGTGCTGGAAATGACATGAAGTCTGAAAACTAAAAGGTGCATCAAAGTGACCACAAGGTGACAAAGATTTTTTTATGTCTGGCTTCCATAATGTGGAGTTACTTCAAGGGTCCTTCCAAAATAGAAATTCAGTGATATGGCTTATCTTCCAGTCACTACCACTTTGTTTTGAATTTTTCTCTTCCTTTAATCAATGTTACCTGAACCTGAAAGGGAGGTGAATTTCTTTTACAATCAGCTGCATTTTTTTATTATTATTATTTCAAACTTTCAGGAAGGTTTGGTCAACTATTTCCCCACTTTACAAAATCCTCTTCCTGAATCATTTTTGCTACTTTCCTTCTCTCAATACTTTTATTATGGTTCCCATCTCCATAATGTGTTAAACTTGGGCTCCTTCAATGCTATCATAACACATCTGTCCACTTGCAAGTCTGGTTTGCTAGAACCCCCCTTCCTCCGCACATTTCACAGAATCACCCATCACAGAATATTCTGAGTTGGGAGGGACCCACAGGCATCATCAAGTCCAAGTCCTGACCCTGCACCAAACCATTCCCAGGAATCACACCATGTGCCTGAGAGCACTGCTCAAATATTTCTTGAACTCTGTCAGGCTTGGTGCTGTGATCACTTCCCTGGGAAGCCTGTGCTAGTGCCCAACCACCCCCTGGGTGAAGAATTAATTTTCTGATACCCAACCTAAACCTCCCCTGACACAACTTCAGGCCATTCCTTCAGGTTTTGTCCCTGGTCATCACAGAGAAAAGATCAGCGTCTGCCCTTCCTCTTCCCCTCAAAAGGAAGTTGTAACTGCAATGAGGTCTCTCCTTAGTTTCCTCCAGGCTGAACAGACCAAGTGACCTCAGCTGCTCTTCACACAACTTCCCCTCAAGGCCCATCACTTTCTTTATTGCTCTCCTTTGGACACTGTCTAATGGCTTAATGTCTTTTTTATAAACATTGAGGTACTAGAGTAAGACTTTTTTATAGACCCAAAACCACACACAATATTCAAGGTGAGGCTGGCCCAGTGCAGAGCAGAGTGGGATAATCCCCTCCCTCAACCAGCTGGAGATGCTTTGCCTGATACCCCCCAAGGACACGGTTGGTCCTCCTGGCTGCCAGAGCACTGCTGGCTCATATCTGAGTTGTCATCAACAAGGGTCACCTGGTCCCTTTCACAGCACTGCTTTCCAGCATCTCAATCTCCAGTCTGTACGAACATCCAGAGTTGCCTCATCCCAGGTGCAGAATCTGGCACATGCATTTGTTAAAATTCATATGGTTGGTGATTGCCCAGCCCTCTAATTTATTAAAGTCTCTCTGCAGGGCCTCTCTGCCTTCATTTTCCTCTGTTTTACCTAATCATCTGTCATCTAAATGATTACTTCATCTCTTCATGCCACCTATTACTGGAACGACCTTTTAATCTTTTCCACCAAACATCCTCCTGCAGAAAGAAAGGCCTGTCTCTGACTTCAGATTACTTTCACCTTCACTTTGCCCCCTATCTCAAAAGTCCCTAATTTCTCATAAACTGGTGCTTTCACCAGTCATTTTCACTGGTCTCTTTCACCGGGACTTTTGTAAAATAATAAAATATCTTTCCTGATTTAAAAAGTGATTTTGTCCTATAACTTTTGGTAAGAGATTTTTTTGCGTGTGTGATGGTTAATATACTTAACACAAAATAAGAGATCAGTATTGTGGGCTTTTATTTGGATGACAGCAGTTTTTCCTGATTGTCAGTTTGCATTGTATTACAGCTGGGCCATTGTTTTATTTCCTTCAGTTTTGACATGATGAAAGACCATGGACAATGGTGAGGTAATATAAAAAAAATAATCTATTAGAAAATGTTGTTAATTAAAGTTTTTATGTTTCCACATTCCTTTCCTGCAGAGAGTGAAATGTCCCCATCAGTTAGAACTGTTGCATTAATGTGTCACTATGAGTCAGTTACAAAGTACTATTGGTAAGGCTAAAACATAGATTGTTTTCTAAATTGAACAGGGCACACAATCTAGGACTGAAACCAGAAAGTAAAACTATTGCTGGATACATGTATTAATAGCAAAGCAAACCACACTTGTATTTCAAAGATTTTTTTATGCATTTTTGTGTTTTATGTTATACTGGGAGTAGCTCATGTAAAAAGCTTCTTCTGCATAAAAATTGAAATAAGTTACAACCTTCAAAAAAAAAAAAAAGGAGATATTCAGAAGTTTACAATTTTTTTTTCTGTTTCTTGTTATTTTTTGCTACTCTATTTCAAATACTCTGGGTTTTAACTTGTGCTTTCTTAGGAGTTGGATGGTGTGTGCAAAATACTAGAAAAGAAAAGGCCCATTAGGGGAGTGACTCTGTCCAAAGTGTTTCTTTGGGTAGTGAACAGTCCTTACCCTCCAGCATCTCCCCAAGGGGTTGATACTTCATCTTGTCTCACCTACTGCCCTACAGACCAGTCATGAGTCTCTGAACGGTCCAGTCAAATTTCTTTGACATTTCCTACTAGGTCATTTGGGGACACATCCTGTGTGGCTTGATGACGGGAAAAGTGCCGGGAAGGGAACTGCTGTTGAATAAATAGCAAAATGCTGGAAATACAGGTTGACATCTAGTTTCATGTGTTCTATTACTATTGCACAGATGCATTTGTCTGTTCACTGCTGTTGATTTTTAGTCACTGTTAGGAAGACAAATACTTCCCTCTTCCTCAAAGAAAGTAAGAAGCAAAGTAGGCATAAGTCCTTTGCTTCCACTTATGAAAAAGTGTCATAACTTTCCCATTGCCATTTGTATGTTTTGCTGGTTGGGTTCACATTTCATTTCCAAACACACCACTTGTGTTNCTCACAGTAAAAATTTTCTCCTTTATGTCTAATCTAAGCCTACCAACTTTTTCAGTTTGAAGCCATTCCCGCCTGTCTCATCAGTACATGCCCTTGTTATAAAGCCCTTCCAGCTCTCCTGTAAGCCCTGTTTAGGTAATGAAAGACTGCTATAAGATCTCCCCAGAGCCTTCTCTTCCCTAGGCATAATAATTCAAACTCACTCAGCCTGCCTTCACATGAGAGATGCTCGAGCCCTCTGATCATCTTTATAGCCTTCTCTGAATTCGCTCCAGTAGATACATGTTCTTCCTATGCTGAGAGCCCCAAACATGGATGCAGTACTCCAGGTGCAGTCTCACAAGAGCAGAGTAGAAGTAGAGAATCACCTCCTTCAACCTGTTGGGCATACTTCTTTTGATGCAGCCCAGCGTGCAACTGGCTTTCTGGCTGCCAAATGCATGTTGCTAGCTCACACTGAGCTTGTCATTAACCAACACTCCCAACTCCTTTTTGGCAGGACTGCTCTCAATCCATTCTCTGCCTGACCTGTTTTTGTCTTTGGGATTGCCCTGATCCAGGTGCAGGACCTTACAATTGGCCTTGTTGAACTTACATGAGATTCTCACAGGCCCGTATTTCCAGGCTGTTAAGGTCCCTCTGGATGGCATCCCTTTCCTCCAGCATGTCGTCCACACCACACAGCTTGGTGTTGTCAGCAAACTTGTTGAGGGAGCACTCAGTCCCACTGTCCATGTCACTGACAACGATGTTAAACAGTGTTGGTTCCTATATCAACACCAGAGGAATGCCAATCATGACTGGTCTCCAAGTGGTCATCGTGTTGTTAACCACAACTCTTTGAGTGCAACTATCCAGCAAATTCCACCAAGTGGTTCATCCATCAAATCCACATCCACCAGAAACAGGTATCTCCCCATGCATTGTCTCATTGAGGTCTGTCAATGGCACAGCCAAAGATTGAATTTTCTATCATGAAGCTGTCAAGTAAAATACATACTTAACTGTAATATTTCATGACTCAGACCCTGGTAAATTGCAGAGTATATTTAAACAGATTTTCAAGAAGATGATTAATGTAAATGAAGTCTATATAAAAATTAGCAAGACTACCTGTATTACAGGTCAGATTTTTAAATTATAATTGCATGCTTTCCCAGTCCTTATTACATGCTTTGTCCATTTCCTTTCAGTTTTAAATAGTGTAGAGTTATAAACAAGTAATGACTTTTAAAAATGTATTTTGTCACTTAATTTCATTGATGGCAAAAGGTACCATATTTTCATAACAATGTCAAAATCTCTTAATTTTGATAGCATAATGGAAGCCTTGGTAAAATATTAATTTATATTTAAGATGCAAATACTTGACCTAGTATTTAAATTTTTCTTTCAATTTTAAATGCAGATCACACTATATTCTTTCAGATTTTATTTATATACACAGATTTTCTGCAGCATTCTTTGGGAGCTAATCTTGATAGACAAGTTTATAGTTATTGGCTATGTGCCCAAAACCACAGATGAGCTATATAAATATTCACAATAGTCAGTTAATAAACAAATAGTATAAGAATAACTGTGCTGAACCAGGCCAACTTGATGGATAAAACAGAATACCAAATGAAAAATTATAAAAATGATGTGAGTAGTGATACTTCTCCCAAGCATTGCAACACACTGATTTCCTACAATGTGGGGAGTTCATGAGCACTGTGTACTCTGTGACCCTACAGATTTCTCTTCCATGAGCTTCTCTAATTTGTCCTTCAACCTGTGCAAGTCTTAACTTCCTAACAACCCTTTCATGAATAATGCTGAACCTTAATACGTGCTGCATGAAAAAACAGCTCATTTTGTCTCTTTTCAACCAACCATCTGTAGATTAATCTGAAGTCACTACTTCTACTATTGAGAGACATAATGAGCAAGTGATGCCTATTCACCCTTCCCGTGCCACTCCCCATTTTTTATGACTTTATCATATATGTCCTCAACTGCATGTATTCCAAGCTAAAGTTTCCTAGCCTCTGTAATTGCTCCTCCCCTCGAAGTCACTCATACCTTTGATCATCTTTATTGCCCTTCTCTGTATCTGCTACACCTCTTCCATATTCTTTTTTGAGGTGGGAGAATCAGAGCTCCATGGAACATTCATTATGTAAGGACAAAGCAACACCTTGATTACCAGAAGCAATATTTTTCAAACAATTTTCGTGTTTACATTTATTAAAACTTTCATTTCTCTCAGTTTCCTGTTACAAGTCAGGATTTGAAATTCAGAAATTCTAGACTGACTAATGAATATGGATTTTGGCATAGCAAATTCAAGTTTGTTTTTAAGTGATAGAGCTCCAGGCTAGCATATGTTTGCAGTGCTGGTTTGCCTATGCTGAAACCAGACAATGGAGAGCCAGTTCTACCTTTGAATGTTTACATAATAATGAGTCATGCCAATAGAGATTGTCTAGAACAGTTCATCTCCAGCTCACTAAAAAATTTGTTATAAAATATGTTAAACAGAGGCATAGAAACAAGTGAGGCATAGATGTTAATAGTCCAGAGCAGTTCAATGTACTCAGGAGCAACGTGAGTGATGTGTCTCTTCCTAAAATACTCTGTTGATTGCCCAGCTGGGACTCCTTGTCATATGATATAAAAGAGCAAGGCAAAACAATGCACTCTGAAAAAGAGCACCTGACCTCTCACATATTCTAGTGCAATTATTAAAAATAAAAAAATCTCAGACATCTTACAGACCATTTATGAATGCAGACAGGGGTTAAACTAACCTGAATCAGCTCTTTCTGTTAGTGATGGAAGAATTTGAATCCCTTTTTTATAGTGCTTGGTATAATTCCATTAGAGTTGTAAGTTACTTGTAAAGTTTACCTCCTTTTTTTTTTTTTTTTTTTTTTTTTTGTGCTAGAAGTATAATTCTGTTTCAGTTTTTTTTCCTTTAAGAATTGGAGATATATCCTGTAAGTTCCAATATTCTTTTAAAATTAAATATTTCATCAGATTATTCTAGACATTGTACATTAATCAATGTAGTCAATTCATTTCTGATCATAGTATAATACAACTAACTCATAAGCACAGAGACTTTTTAATGACTTCACATGTCTCTCTTGAATAAAACCAAATTCTGCTTCTATTTTGTGAGGGTATATTTTTACTTGAGGCATTAACATGTTTCTTGGTTTTCTTATTGGATTGTTTGGCAAAATTAAAGCTCTGGCAAGGATTTTTTTAACTATTTGCTTTTAATTATGCATAACTTACACTTCCATAACAAGCTTAAAAATTCATTCAAGGACTGCAAATGATTATACATTTTAATGAACATGCATTTATTTCTATGCATTACTTAGAAAATTAAAACAATGAGAAGAAATGTTGTCAGTTCAACATTATGAGTGAAAATTTGAATAATCCAATGTAAAGATGCTTGAGGTTGACATTTCTTATCATGTGAATAATTCATAGTATTCTGTGCTTATCACATTGCTATGACAACAAAAATATTTCTCTCAACCCTTGAATTCAGCAAGAAATAAACTAGTTAAACAATACAGCAAGAGCTTGAATTTTCTTAGTTTGAAATTATGAATTAATCAGACACAACAATCTCGGTATAAAATATCTTTTGCCGAATAAAATGTTACCGAATTAGCGCATTTCTTCAAAAAATTCTAATGTTGTCTAACAAGTTTTTTCTAAATAAAAACGTAATAAGATACTATAGAAAACCTCTTGAAATCCCTCTGAAACTCCAGAACACATTGTCACTTACAATTTTAAACCCGTAATGGAGATTTATGCATCTTTTATGCAGTGATTTCTTTCTTGCTGGACAGGTTTGAGTTACCATGAGTGCTCCACCCATGCATATATAAAAGATTAGCAATGAAAAGAATTGTTGAAAAAATAAGCTAGGATTGAACTAGTAAGTATATGTCATACAAGTGTACCTTGCTTTGGGAGGAAGCAATGGAAAATGCTCTGCACTAAATCAGCAAATAAAGTACTGAACTTTTCCTATGAGCTTTGAGGATGGGGATAGTGCTGTACCAAGGTCAATAGCCCCATAATATTCCTCTCAGATATTTCTGGCTTTTCCATTCCAGGGTAGACAGAAATTTGAGTAAATGGAGTCATGATTACATTTACTTCCCAACTCACATACAAGTTGCATCTCTTTTTAAAGGAGCATGAATAACATTGCAGTAAGAGGAACTATTGAATGTGTTGTAAGCAGATTTTGCAAGATACAGGAATCATGCTGGAAAAACTTATGATAAGACAGGACCTGTTCCCAGGAAAGAGCTGATAACAGTGGCCAGCTGTATGTGATGCATGGGGTCAACAAAGAGAGAAGCCACTTCTACGTGCTATAAAACATGAGATGTCACTGGGAGGGGACAGGCAGAGAGGGGACCAGAAGGGTGATCAAGCCTTTACTCAGCACATGTGACTGGACAGGTCTGGACAAGCTGTAGATGACTCCTTCAAAACTATAACTTCCTTGTTAAGGAATGAACAAGTGACAATGATCATATGGGAGGTACTGTGTTGAAATCATGCATCTTTTCCTTGCAATCAATTAGCTGAAATTTGCCCCAGGAAAAGGCTAATCCCAGTCCAGTTTTATCAAGTGTAAGACTATCTAGTGAACACCTCTTGAAGTTACCCTGCTGGGTATAGGACAAGGGCCATGCCATGTGCATATTTACAATTAAATCTGTAGCAGAGTAGCACTGCAGCACAGCAATAATTACATTATATACTCATATCGCACACAGGACCCGATGCCAGAGTCATGTTACATGCAGTTCATCTGTGATCATCCAGTAACAAGAATACGGTTAATGCCAGTACCATGATAGAAAAATACTAAAGATGAGCTGAAGTGGGGCAATAAAAAAGCTTCAAAGGTCTCTAGCCTACAGTGCAGCCCCCACATCCACAGATCCAAGTTCTGTATCACAGATGAGGTGATGACACTGTGATGTCTCCTGAAAGTAAATCAGAACAGATCAGGCCTTTGAAATGTACTACCCTGTGACGCTGACATGTGAGAAAGTGATTTTTTTATTTTTATCAAGACTTAATGATGACTTTTAATTATAAAATTAAAATGTTGCGCCATAAATTATCTACCTTTATTATGTCTCTTTTTGTTTTCCTCTAATTATTACTATAGAGTGATTGATGAGCACCTGTCTCACTCTATTACTTTCTCAAGAAAAGATCATTTGAGGCAACAGCAAAGTCAGCAGTCACAGCAATTTATATGACTGACTTTTGGTTGATACGTGCACAATCCGTAATGAAGCCTTTAGCCAAACGACACTCAAGTAGCCTTCTCATTAGAAGGGAACACTTGATGAATGAAGTTCATTTGCTCTTTCTTTACTTTGTGATCTGTGTTGGCTAAACCCTCAAGACTCCATGGTCCCTGAGTCTCTTGTTTCACTCTTCTATTCATAATCCCCATGAAAATACCATCCATCTCAGAACATGTTCCATCAATGACAATCTCCTTCCAGCATGACACTGGGACTTGACTCTGCCGCGCTGCCATCAGTGGGGGTTCAGCTGCTGACTTCAGCAGAGTTAGGAACAGTTCCTAACCACCAGAAGTATGCTCATGTAACACAACTTGGGTAAAAGTTTCTAATGTTCATTTCATATGATTTCATCAGTAGTGATCCACACACTCCTTAAATTCAATGTCAAATCTTCCTGCAACATGTAGGGACAAAGCTTAAGATCCTATGTGAAGATCCTGAAGAAACCTAAACTGACTCAGCAGTATTTGGGTAGAAAACTTAGCGGATAATCCATGGCTGTAAAGAGGATGAAGAAAGCATCTATTTGTTCTTTGAATTTCCTGTTCAGGTTAGATGCTTAAATCAATTCTTTCTCATAAAACCTTGGAAGGTAGGGTATAATCCAGCTGTCTGTACTCTACAGGCCATAGTACTTACACTATGAGGCATATGCATTTAAATTCACCTTCTGCCTCTTTTCTGCACTACTTGTAAGAGTACCTAAGGCTATTAGGTGTTAACTGTCTGCAGAGAGATTTCAGGTGCCTGTTGGTTTTCCCACTAGACTGGGAGTTGGGAGGCTCAGCCTAGGATCCCCCTTCCAAAGAATACAGCATAGCATATTTAATGTTTACTTGTAAATTAGGACTACCCACTCCTCCTCCAAATCTGTGCTTTGTGTACCAAGAAATCTCTTATAGAGACCTCAAATAGGAACTAGCAGAGCTGACTCAGGGTTTCTCAGGGCTGGATCTTGAGCTTCTAAGTAGTCTTTTGGTATTCAACCTAGCTTTCTTCAAATCTCAGTGACAATGGTGGGGGTGTAAACAACTTTTCATCACATATATTGTTAGATTTGAAACCCTGTAGACTGAACACTTGAAAAATATTGACCTACCCATGATCATTTATTTTTACAAAATTATTCCCAGAACCCTGTGGCTCTTGTGTTGTTGCTGCAGCTTCACAAACTGCTGAATAAACACAGACCTCTGCAGGAGTACTTGCAGTGTCATCTAAACCTTGGTGCAGATAAACAAGTTGGGGAAAAGAAAGCCATAGCACAGCTACAGTCTTTCTGCTGTTCAGGTAAGTGCATTGTGCCTTGTGGAAGATGATGAACAAAAGGAGAAGGGGAAGGACAACGGCAACAATAAAAATGTTCTCATACTGCCATTTTGCAAGCTATTTCACAGCTCAGCATGACCCAGTACTTCTAAGAGACTTGAAATCTCAGAATCTTCTTTAGTTCTATATTCCATCATGTCTTTAAGGGCATCTAGACCTATGCCTAGAGGAAAAGCCTGCTCTGATTACAGCCCCTGTGTCAACTGAGACACTGTACGGGAGTTCTGAAATGACTATCAATTGCCTGGGGAGCTTCCTTTGGAGAGACAATTCTTCCAGTGCCTCTTCCCATACCTTTAGGAGAACTCAGGTCTGACCTTAACAATTCATATAAACAGGAATGTATGTATGAAAATACATGCCTCTTTAACCTTCTGCCCTCCAGTGCACGATGTAATGAATGCTGTGAGAAGGATGGATTTGTCTACTTTGAAACTTGGAACTGATCCTGAAGGGCATCTTTCATTTGGGCCAAGCCACATAAATTGCCTTTCCCTGTCTCTAGCTTATCTAGAAAGCAGTCTCATCTCCTCTCCTCAACTTTTTTCCTCATGGAAAACAGAATTGGCTGTATGTGTAGAAGGGAAAGGAGTGAAGAACTCTAGGAAAGAAACTAGTGGATTGCTAAGGCTGATTTTCCTATATTTGGGGTGTGTTCTTGCAATAACTCCTATGAGCCCTGCAAGATACTGGAATTCAGTGATGCTTCTAAGCTTGGACTATACAGTTATTAGAGTGAGAGGAAGGAGTCAATGGTTTTTATTAAGAGAAAAAGGGAGAGCAAACCTGTGTTTGGGAATTGATCAAAAGTATCAGTAAAACTCTTTTCCTCATCATACGAAACGTGATTTCTTAGAAATAATTTATTTTCTGTCATTTCTTATTTCTGTTTCTTGATCAAGTGTTTATCAATAGATTTCAGTCACCTACAAAGAACCATTTAGTTCATTTTTATAATCAGTTTTTATTCAGATCAATTTAGAATCAGTATACTCACTATTAATGCTTTTAGATAAAGTTGCAGCCTGGATACAATTGCAAGTAACAGCTACAGTTGTATGAAAATAATTGATAGTGTAGGTACATAGGCAGGATCTCCAAAGCTGTCACTGGCAGTTTCCACTGGCAGTAGCTGCATTCCTTTATTATTACATTATCACCAGCAAAGACCCATCGGCACCTACAAGTCTGACGTGAGGACTGCCTGTAATGCCACTGGGCTTTTGTCATACCTGTGCCTCCTGTGTTAGTTTGCCAGACTGGGAATGTGGATCTGGGGATGGCTGTAGGCTTAGGCAAAACAGGAAACTGTCTAGGTCAGTAGGCTGCCAATTAGTCACAGTGCTGGTGGAGGTAGTACTGTGTGGGTGCCAGGGGAAAGGCATCTGATTTTTCAGCAGCTGATATAGCTTGAGTGACCAACCTCTGCTTTTGTTTGGAGCATTTCATATTGCTGCTTCAGCTGACCTGATGATAGCTTAAAAGGAGAGCAACTGTGTCTCTTTTCCCCAGGAGCCATTAAGCTGTCATTCCTGAATTCCAGGATCATTTTCTAGCTTTTCTGTGAGTAAGAAAGAGACATAACGATTCCATTAAAACATATTAGTCACAGGTACATCAGAAATATATATTTAAAAAA